>JAAAKM020000498.1:6685298-6758433 GCA_010016025.2 Alatinidae sp. Z8VKAUB7J3
CCGCTGGTCCTGGAGCTGACCGACCCGGAGACCGGCGGTATCATAAGCCACGAAACCACTTTCCGCGGGCCAGATTGATCAGGGGACCAGAATGACTCTCAACGGCCGACACGTTCTGCTCATCGGGCTCGGCTTCTTCGGCCTGGTCGCAAGTGTCAACGCGGGCATGATCTACGCCGCCCTCACAACCTTCTCCGGCATCGAGACCGAAGATGCCTACCTCCGCGGCCTGGCCTACAACGAGGTGCTGCAAGCCGCCGAGCAGCAGGCCGCCCTCGACTGGGACGTGACGGTGGTTACGGATCGCCTCGGAGACCGAACGGTCGTCGTCGAGGCGACCTTCCGCGGCCGCGACGGCGTGCCGGTTCGCGGTCTCGAAGTTACCGCCGATCTCACGCGCCCCACCCATCAGGGTCACGATCAAATCTTGCCGCTCGCGGACTTGGGCAAAGGCCGATACAGCGCTCAGGTTGATCTGCCGCTCGCCGGGCAGTGGGATCTCGGTCTTCAGGCCAGACTCGGCAACGAGCTTCTTTTCACGCGGGAGCAGCGGCTGTGGCTGAAGTAACGCACGATGACTTAGCCGGGGCCAAGGCCGGGACTGCCGTCGAGACCCTCAGTCTTCTGCTCGGCAACGTCGACTGTCCGTCCTGTATTCAGAAGATCGAGGGCGCCTTGAACGGCACCCCCGGCGTGGCATCCGCCCGGGTGAATTTCTCGACCCGCCGTCTCGCCGTCACTCATGATCCCGCAACAATCTCAGCCGACGATGTCGTCGAGCTTCTGGCGGGGCGCGGCTACCGGGCGGTGCCTTTCGATCCGGAGCTGCTTGGCGATAGCGCCAAGGAGGCTGACAAGGGCCTACTCAAGGCGCTCGCCGTCTCCGGCTTCGCCGCTGCCAACGTGATGATGCTGTCGGTCTCGGTCTGGTCCGGGTACGGCGGCGACATGGGCCAGGCGACGCAATCCCTGTTCCACTGGATTTCCGCCCTGATCGCTTTGCCGGCCATTGCCTACGCCGGCCGGCCGTTCTTCGGCCCCGCGGTCGCTGCGGTGCGGCGCGGCGCCATGAACATGGATGTGCCGATCTCGCTCGCCATCGTGCTCGCCACGGCGATGAGCCTTTACCAGACCATGAACGGCGGACACCTGGTCTACTTCGAGGCCGCGCTGATGCTGCTGTTCTTCCTTCTGGTCGGTCGCTACCTCGATCAGCGTCTGCGCCAAAAGGCGCGCTCGACCGTGCAGCACCTCATCGGTCTTCGGGCGATGAGCGCCACCCTGCGCGGCGCAGACGGAAAGCAGCGACAGGTTCCGGTGCAAGCGGTGGCCCCAGGCGACCGGGTGATGGTGGCCAGCGGCGAGCGTATCCCCGTGGACGGGCGGATCGTGAGCGGCCGATCCGAGCTCGACACCAGCCTCGTCACTGGCGAGAGCGTGCCGCAGAACGTTGCCGAGGGTGCTGCCGTCTTCGCCGGAACCGTCAACCTGGGCAGCCCGCTCGAAGTCTCCGTCGAGGCCACGCACGATCGGACCCTGCTCGCCGAAATCGTACGCCTGATCGAAGCCGCCGAGCAGGGGCGCGACCGCTACGTGCGATTGGCCGATCGCCTGGCGCGAGTCTACGCGCCCGCCGTGCACATCTTGGCCGCCGGCACGATTCTCGGCTGGCTGGCCCTGAGCAATGCCGGTTGGGAAGTCGCCTTGCTCAACGGCATCGCCGTTCTGATCATCACCTGCCCCTGCGCGCTCGGCCTCGCCGTGCCGGCGGTCCAGGTCGTCGCGAGCGGCGCCTTGCTTCGCCGAGGCCTCTTGATGAAGTCGGCCGACGGTCTCGAGAGGCTCGCTGACATTGACCATGTCGTGTTCGACAAGACAGGCACCCTCACGCTCGGACGGCTTGAGCTGGCAGGTGCCGACCGAATTGCCCCGTCGGATTTGCAGTGTGCCGCTTCACTTGCCGGCGCGAGCCGCCACCCTCTGTGCCGCGCGCTGGTGCGCGCGTCGGGACCGGCCGCCGTGACCCAGGGTGTGCAGGAAGCACCCGGGATGGGTCTGGAAGCCGAGATCGACGGCAGGAGCGTGCGACTCGGCAACAGGACTTGGTGCGGGCTCGACGGCCTCGACGAAGGTTCGGCCGATGGCCCAGAGCTTTGGCTCGCGGTCCCGGGCCGCGACCCGGTCCGCTTTACCTTCCTCGACCGTCTGCGGCCGGACGCGGCGGCAACGATCGCCTGGCTGAAGCAGCGCGGCATCTCCGTCGAGCTCTTGTCCGGCGACCGCCCCGGTCCGGTTGCGCGTATTGCCGAGGAGGTGGGCATCGCGGATTGGCAAGCGCAGGCCAGACCGGATGACAAGATCGCCCGGCTTCGTTCGCTGCAATCGGAGGGACGGCGGTGCCTCATGGTCGGCGACGGCCTGAACGACGCGCCGGCGCTGGCTGCTGCCCAGGTCTCGATCTCGCCGGCGACCGGTGCCGATGTCAGTCAGACTTCGGCCGACCTGATCTTCCAAGGGGAAAGCCTGGCCGCCGTGCGTGACGCGATCGTGGTCGCCGAAGGGTCACGCGGACTGGTGCTGCAGAACTTCGGATTGGCGCTCGTCTATAACCTGATCGCCGTTCCGCTCGCAGTCGCGGGAATGGTCACGCCGCTGATCGCCGCCATTGCGATGTCGGGCTCCTCGATCCTGGTGACCCTCAACGCCCTTCGGCTCGGCGTGAAGCGCGAGGCGGCCACATGAACGCGCTTGCTTTCCTTATCCCGGTCGCCCTCTTCCTCGGCCTCGGCGGTCTGGCGGCCTTCTTCTGGGCACTACGCTCCGGGCAGTTCGAGGATCTGGACGGCGCCGCCAGCCGGGCGCTGTTCGACGAGGAACCCGGCCAAGGCCCACGGCAGCCACGAACGCCCTCTTGACCCGCAAAACTTGATCCAGGTCAAGGAGCGATCCTCCAAAAAAAGGGAGTCTGCTCTCTCAGGCGACGCCCTTAGGAGGAGGTCTCAGATGCCAGTGATGGAATGGACTCCGGCGATGTCCGTCGGACTCGACACGCTCGATGAGGACCATCGGCGCCTGATCGACATCATCAACCGGCTCGGCAGCAATGCCGAGTCCGACGAGGAAGACAACGAGACCACGCGACAGTGTCTCTATGCGCTCATGCGCTATGCCGAAACGCACTTCGCCCGGGAAGAGACGGTCATGAAGGCCTGCGATTTTCCCGGCCTGTCGCATCACCTCGAGGAGCACGGTGATTTCGTCGGACGGATCCGTGCGCTGACCGAGAAGCTGGACAGTGGCTCGGGCAACGGGGGCAAGGTGGTCAATGCCGACCTGCTGCAGTTCCTCAAGGACTGGCTCAACCATCACATCCTAATCGAGGACATGGCCTACAGGCCCTATGCCGAGCACAATCCGGACGCGCTCAGAGCCGCCAAGGAGTTCAAGCCAAGCGAGGTGTGGTGGAGCGGAGCCACTCAAGCCTGACGGCCACTGCATCCGAACGCCCAAAATCAGGAACAAGCAATGTCGGACAAATCCGCGCCGCCGGTGGAGGTCTTCGAGGATCCACTCGGCTTCATCGTCGCCGCACACGCCCGCCAGCACCAGCTTTGCGACCGGCTCGATAGTCTGGTCAAGGAGCTCGAGATCGAACCGGTGGCCGAGCTGGCCCACGAGCTGCTCGACTTCCTGAAGACCGAGCTGGCGCAACACACGGAGGATGAGGAGCGTGACCTCTTCCCGCTTCTTCGTCTGCGCTGCGCACCGGAGGACGGGATCGGCCATATTCTCGATCAGCTCTCCTCCGAGCACGAGCTCGACAAGGATCTGGTCGAATTCATGGTCGAGGATCTGGAGATGATGGCGAGCGGCCACGCCTTGCCCAATCCGCTTCGCTTCCTGATGAACGCCAAGGAGTTTGCCGAGACCCAAAGGCGACACCTCTCCTGGGAGAACCGCACGGTGTTGCCGCTGGCCGAGCGCCGCCTAAGCGCGGACGACCTCGCCGAGCTCGGCCGTTCCATGGCGACTCGCCGCGGCGTCGATTTGCCGGCGGCCGAGTAGTTCTTCGTCAATTCCCCACCGCATTAGGTCCCGTGGCTGCCGCGTCTAAAAAAGACAGGCCCAAACTGCGGCGAGTCGTGTCGCTGCCGCTTCTAACGCTCTATGGTGTCGGCGTAACGGTCGGCGCGGGCATCTACGTCCTGATCGGCAAGGTCGCCGAACGAGCGGGCAGTTTCGCCCCTGTGTCGTTCGTGGTCGCCGCGGCCTTGGCCGGGATCACCGCCTTCGCCTTTGCCGAGCTCTCGGCGCGATATCCGCGAAGCGCCGGCGAGGCGGTCTATGTCCGTAAGGGCCTGGGCTCGCGGCATCTCGCCATTGCGGTCGGTCTGCTCGTCGTGCTCGCCGGAACGGTCTCCGCGGCCACGGTGGTCAACGGCGCCGTCGGCTATGTGATCGAGCTGGCCGGCTGGCCTCGACCGCCAACCGTCATTGCGATCACTGCCGTCTTGTTCCTTATCGCCGCCTGGGGCATCGGCGAGTCCCTCACCGCGGCCGCAGTCATCACGCTTGCCGAGGTCGGCGGGCTCCTTCTCATCATCTGGGCCGGCATCACCCTGGACGCGCCCGCGGCTGCAACGGTCCAAATTGTGCCGCCGGTCGATGCGATTGTCTGGAGCGGTATCCTCGCGGGCGCGTTTCTCGCCTTCTATGCCTTTATCGGCTTCGAGGACATGGTGAACGTGGCCGAAGAGGTAAAGGACGTCACCCGGACCATGCCGATAGCGATCCTGCTCACCTTGGCGATCACGACGCTGATCTACGTCGCGGTCGCCTGGATCGCAATCCGTGTGCTTCCGATCGAAGAGCTTGCCGCCAGCGAGGCACCGCTCGCCTTGATCTACAGCCGCAGTACCGGCGGCTCGGCAATCTTGATCACCGTAATCGGCATCTTCGCAACCCTGAACGGGGCCCTTATCCAGATCATCATGGGTTCTCGCGTGCTCTACGGGCTGGGGGCGCAAGGCTGGATCCCTTCCTTCTTCGCGCAGACCTACAGCCGTACCCAAACGCCGGTCGTCGCCACACTTGTCGTCGCTCTGGCGCTGCTCGCCTTGGCCCTGAGCTTCGCGGTGGAATCCCTGGCCGGCGCAACCACCTTCGTGACCTTGACCATCTTCGCGTTGGTGAACCTGTCGCTCTTGATGATCAAACGCCGCGACCCTCACCCGGTCGGAATTCGGACCTTTCCCACCTGGCTCCCATTTCTCGGCGCGATCGTAAGCGCCGGATTTCTCCTTCTGGAAAGCGTCAGGCTCATCAGGTTGTAGGCTTGACAGGCGCCAAGTGCCTCGCGTCAAACTCGACTGACAGACTGCAGCCACGTTCGTCCATTTGCGGAGCACAGCTTGACCGACCAGCAGGTCCCTTCGCCGCCCCTGGCGGTGACGAGCATCATTCTCTCGATGGGGCTCATGGCGGTCGGCAACGGCCTACTGTTCGCCTACATACCGGTAAAACTCGCGGCCGACGGTTTTCCACCCTGGATGGCCGGTGCCGTGATCACCGCGCTGGCCGGCGGCGGATTCATCGGCTGCCTCGCGGCGGGGCCCCTGGTGCAGCGGGTTGGCCACGCCCGTGCTTTCGCGACCCTCGGCGCCCTCCTGGTATTGTCCGCCCTGGCCGTTGCTGCGGGCACGCTTCCCTACCTCTGGATCGCGGCCCGTGCGCTCTACGGCATTGCCATGTCCGGGCTCTTCATCGTCAGCCAAAGCTGGCTCAACGACGCCTGCGCCAATCAGTGGCGCGGCAAGGTCATTGCGATCTTCTATATGACCTACGTACTGATGATCGGCGCCGGCTCCTACCTGCTCACCTTCGTCGACCTCGAGAGCGGCAAGGCCCCGTTGCTCAGCATCTGCTTTGCGGCCCTGTCGATCATCCCGGTCGGCCTAACCCGGCTGCGCACACCGCCGCCGCCCGAATCCGTCGGTGTCGCCATTCGTGCCGTCTGGCGCATCTCGCCGGTCGGGTTTGCCGGAATGCTCGCGGTCGGCGGCTTGACCATGATGGTGCAAGGATTTGCCCCGATCTATGCGGCGACGGAGAATTTCGGCAAGGACGACGTGGCCCTGCTGATGTTCCTCATGCAGTTCGGCATGATTGGCGTGCAGTACCCGCTCGGCGCACTCTCCGATCGGATCGACCGGCGCTATGTGCTGATCCTGACCACGGCCATCGTCATCGCGAGCGCCTCCGTCGCCACGCAGATCTCCGGCGTCTCGCTGCTCTGGGTCATCTTGATCTTCGCGATCTGGGGCGGCGCGACCGAGACGATCTTCGCCGTCGCCAACGCCCATGCCAACGACCGGGCGGAGCCGCAGTACTACGTGGCCGTCTCCAGCACGCTTCTCGTCGCCTGGTCGATTTCCGGTTTCCTCCTACCGGCCGTCGCGACGGCGCTCACGCAGGTGGCGGGACCGCGCGCGTTCATGTTCGTCGCCATCGCGATCGCCGGCCTCTACAGCCTCTTCGTCCTCTATCGCGTCCTCCGCCGGGCCGGACCGCCGGCCGGAGATGCCGAGCCATACCAGCCGGTCACGGCCCAGGCACCCTACTCGCCGGACATGGCGCCCCAGGCAGGTGAGGCCGAATCGCCCGGCTAGGCGAAGCCGAATGAATCGAGCTTTGCCCCTGCCTGGACCCCACATCCGCCTCGGTCAATGACCTCACTGCAAATCAACCATAAGGCGATCCCTTGGCGCCAACGTGCGCTTGTCTTGCCCGGAGAGATGAGCTTAACTGCCGGCAATTCCGGGCCGGGGTCGTCATCAGACACTCGTCACCGGGGGGATTGCGGGAACCGAAAAAGGCGCCGGGCCAACAGGCCAACGGTGCGGCAGCAAGCCAAGAGGCCTCCGATCGCCCGGTCAGAAGGTGCGGAGCCATTAGGGAGCTAGGGAGACAAAACAATGGATCGTCGTTCGTTTATCAAGAAATCGGGTGTCGCCGCCGGTGCCGCGACCGCCGCCGCAACCACCTTGGCCGCGCCGGCCGTCGCCCAGAGCAGCAAGGAGATGGTCATCGTCTCGAGCTGGCCACGCGACTTCCCCGGCCTCGGCATCAGCGCGCAGCGTTTCGCGGATCGGATCAACGTCATGACCGATGGCGGCATCGCCGTCCAATACTTCGCCTCCGGTGAGCGGGTCGGCGGTTTCGACGTGTTCGACGAGGTCGCTTCGGGCAATGCCCAGGCCTACAACTCGGCCGACTACTACTGGAAGGGCAAGCACCCGGGCTGGGCCTTCTTCACCTCGGTTCCCTTCGGCCTGACCTATACCGAGATGTCGGCCTGGATCAATCACCTGGGCGGCCAGGAGCTGTGGGACAAGATGGCCGGCGAGTTCGACCTGAAGTGCCTGCCGGCCGGCAATACCGGCGTCCAGATGGGCGGCTGGTTCAACAAGGAGATCGACACCGCCGACGACCTCAAGGGCCTCAAGATGCGTATTCCGGGCCTCGGCGGCGACGTGATGGCCAAGGTCGGCGCCTCGCCGGTCTCGCTGCCGGGCAGCCAGATCTATGAGAACCTGGTCTCCGGCGCGATCGACGCCACGGAATGGGTCGGCCCCTACAACGACTACTTCATGAAGTTCTACGAGGCCGCCAAGTACTACTACTATCCGGGCATGCACGAGCCGGGCGGCTTCATTTCCTTCGGCATGAACAAGAAGTGGTGGATGGACCTCAGCGACTCCGAGCGGGCCATCATCGAAGCGGCAGCGCAAATGGAGTCCGAGATCGCAATGTCGGAGAACAATGCGCGCAACGGCGAGTATCTCGCACGCCTGGTCAACGAGCACGGCGTCGAGCTGCGTGAGCTGAGCGACGAGATCTACGAGAGCTTTGGCGAAGCCGCCGAAGAAGTCATGGAGGAGGTCCGTGCCCATAGCGATCTGGCGAACGAGATCTACGAGAGCTTTGCCAAAGCCCGCACCGAAGTCGCGGCTTGGATGAAGCTGTCGGACGTTACGTACTCTCTGAAGCGTAACGCGGTTCTGGGGATCTAAGCCTCAGATATAGACCGTTAGACCCCGGCGCGGGACGGAACTACTCCGTCCCGCGCCGAACGGTTTCTGCGCTCGTGATCGGCGCGCCACATGACTGATACGACCTCCGGAGCCTCTTCCGGTGCGGGACACGGCGACGACTTCGCCTACGCGCCTGATGGCCAGTCCCTCGCGACGCGCGCCTTCGGCTGGGTCGTGATCGGCCTTCTCTGCGCTTTCCTGATCAACGTCTATCTTAATTTCTGGCAAGGCTGGCCGGGTGCAGACGCGCCCTTCGCGGGGGGCAGTCAGGGGGGCGGCGGCGCGCTCGGCTGGCTGCAGCTTCTCTTCTATGGACTCGCCATCGTGCTGCCGGCGATCTGGACTGGTACCAGCCGGGACCGCAGCCTGCGAGCAGACAGCGAATGCATGTCGGGTCTGGCGGCCTACATCGTTCGGGCCTCTTTCTGGGCCGTTCTTCTGGTCGGCTTGGCGGACGCCACCATTTCCTTCATGCGCATCGAAGGTCTCCTGGAGGCCTTGGTCGGCGCAGAGATGACCAAGGATCTCGGGCGCAGCCAGTTTCGCGCACCTTTCGTTCATTTGCCGCTGATCGCCCTGTCCTTTCTGATCGCCCTGCGTGCCAAGGGCCTCGGGTTCACTTGGCTGGCCCTCCTCGTGGTCCTCGCCGAGCTGCTGATCGTCATCACGCGCTTCGTGTTCTCCTACGAGCAGGCTTTCATGGGCGACCTGGTGCGCTTCTGGTACGGCGCCCTTTTTCTCTTTGCCAGCGCGCATACCCTGATCGAAGACGGCCATGTGCGTGTCGACGTGGTCTACGCCGGCCTCTCGAGCCGCGCCAAGGGTCTGGTCAATGCCCTGGGCTCGCTGCTGCTGGGCCTGCCGCTGTGCGCCGTCGTCCTGGTGATCGGCTTTGCCCAGAAGTCGAGCATCATCGCCAGTCCCTTAATCGCCTTCGAGGTCACCCAGGCCGGCTTCGGCATGTATGTGAAGTACCTGCTAGCCGGTTTCCTCGCGATTTTCGCGATCACCATGACAATTCAGTTCGCCAGCTACCTGCTGGAAGGCATTGCCGACTACCGGGGCGACCCCGGCAAGCGCAAGGTCGAAGCCCCGAGCGCGCACTGACCGGCCGATAGAGCAACATGGAACTCCTCTTCCTCGCCGTCCTGCTGATCCTGATGGCCTCCGCCCTGGCCTCGGGCTTCCCCGTGGCCTTCGCCCTGCCCGGCTCGGCGATCCTGGCCATCGGTCTCGCTGCGGGCACCGGCTGGCTCTTCGCGGGCGATGTCAGCGCCTACTTCGCCCAGGGCGGCCCGGTGCAGTGGCTGACCGCCGGCGTGACCAACTTCCGCGGCATCTATTGGGAGGCCGAGCGAGATACGCTGATCGCGATTCCCCTCTTCGTCTTCATGGGAATCATGCTGCAGCGCTCGAAGATCGCCGAGGACCTGCTGGTCACCATGGCGCAGCTCTTCGGCCCGATCCGCGGCGGCCTCGGGATCTCCGTCGTCTTCGTCGGTGCGCTGCTGGCCGCGACGACCGGCATCGTCGGCGCGACAGTGGTCGCCATGGGACTGATCTCGCTGCCCGCCATGATGCGGAACCGCTATTCCAATTCCCTGGCAACCGGCACGATCGCGGCC
This sequence comes from Alatinidae sp. Z8VKAUB7J3, assembly GCA_010016025.2. Taxonomy (NCBI): domain Eukaryota; kingdom Metazoa; phylum Cnidaria; class Cubozoa; order Carybdeida; family Alatinidae; species Alatinidae sp. Z8VKAUB7J3. The sequence continues at coordinate 6,695,017 of JAAAKM020000498.1, forward strand.
TCCGGCACCTTGGGCCAGATCATTCCGCCCTCCATCGTCCTCATCATTCTCGCCGACCAGCTCGCCAGCGCCGCAGACCAAGCGAGCACGGCGCGCAAAACGCTTTACAAGGACGCGACCGGCGAAGTCTCCATGCCGTCGGAATTCGACATCATCTCGACCAGCGCCGGCGACATGTTCATGGGGGCCTTCATCCCCGGCTTCGTGCTGGTCGGGATCTATATGGTCTTCATCCTGCTGATCGCCTTCATCCGGCCCAAGGTCGCGCCGCCGGTCCCCTTCGAGGGCCGCTTCGATTCCCGCTTCGCCCTGCGCGTGCTTTTCATCCTGGTACCGCCGCTCACCCTGATCTTCGTGGTGCTGGGCTCGATCATCATGGGGATTGCGACAGTCAATCAGGCGGGCGCCATCGGCGCTATCGGCGCCACGATCATGGCGGGCTACCGGCTTCACGAGGGCCGCGACGGCGCGATGCGGCCGGCAGCTCTCGCTGCCCTCTCCATCGTCGCGATGCTGCTGGTCTCGATCTTCTGGCCGATCAACGTCAAGCGGATCGAGACAAGCGGCGATGCCGTCGTGCTGACCATCGCAACCCTTGCCGCCATTCTGTTCCTCGCGGCCGTCGCCTGGAGCCTCTGGCGGGTCTTCAAGTTCGAGGACACACTGCGTGGCGTCATGCTGGAGACCGCCAAGACCACGTCGCTGGTCTTCATCATTCTGCTAGGTGCCGCCATGCTGACAGCCGCCTTCCGCGCCTTTGGCGGCGAAGAGCTCGTCCGCGAGTTCCTGACCAGTCTGCCCGGCGGCTTCTGGACCCAGTTCGTCATCGTGATGGCGGTGATCTTCCTGCTCGGCTTCTTCCTCGATTTCATCGAGATCGCCGTGGTCGTCGTGCCGATCGTCGCTCCAATCCTGCTCGCCGATCCCTCGGCCAACATCACCGCGGTCTGGCTCGGCGTGATGATCGGTCTCAACATCCAGACCTCGTTCCTCACACCGCCCTTCGGCTTCGCGCTCTTCTACCTGCGCGGCGTCGCGCCGCCCGCGGTCAAGACCACCGAGATCTATCGCGGCGTGGTCGCCTTTATCGGCCTCCAGCTCTTGGCCCTCGCCGTCGTCGGCGTCTACCCGAGCCTGGTCAACAGCCTGCCGAACCGGGTGTCGATGACCTCGGAGACCGCGCCGCCGCCGCTCAACCCCAAGCTCCAGTATTGCCTCGAGCGCTACATGCTGGACGAGTTGCGTGAGAACGGCGACAGCCTGCGCGGCGCGATCGCCGAGGCTTCCGGGCTCGACTACACGGCATTACCAAAGAAGCTCAAGAAATCCGTGGAAGAGAGCTTCGCCAAGGCCGAGCAGAGCTTCGACCTGATCGAGGGGATCGAGCAGGCCGAGGCGGCGGTCATAGCCGCGAGCGCCGCCTATCGGCCGCTGCATCGCCAGGTGCGTACCCTCGAGCGCGACATTAAGAAGATCGACCACGAGCTTGGGGAGCTCGACAAGCGGATCGACCGGCTCGGCCGCAACGGCAGTGGCGAGGGCGAGCTCAGCGCGCTGGAGGCGAAAGCCGAGACCCTACGGTCGGAGCGCGCAGCGCTGGAGGCGGCAATTCCGGCCGACTGGTCCGCGACCCACGACGATTTCGCAAAGCTGACCGGTGCGGAGAAGAAGGCCCGAACGACCTACCGCCGCAACGCCGATACCGCCTACGCCCCGATCGTCGAGTCCATCGCGGTCCTGGAGGGCACCGAGCCCTTGGCAGAGTTGGAGAGCGAGATCACCGCCTTGATCGAGATGGTTCAAGCCCGTGAACCGGCGGAGCTGGTCGATCCGATTGCCGAGACCGCAAAGCGCGTGGGTGCGGTCGAGGGCACCAAGAAGATCCGCTCCAACCTGACTAACGCACGCCGCGCGGTGCGGGCCAAGACTCCCGATCCGGGCAAAGCCCTCACGCTTCTGGAGAAGGCACGCGACGAGCTGCTCGACGAGGTGACTTGGCGACGCGCCGCGGTCAAGGACGTCCTGCCAGGTCTCGTCCGCTACGAAGAGACGATCCGGGATACCATCGGCCTACGCCAGCAACGCCGGCTCCCGAGCGAGCCCGCCCTCTACGTTGCGAGCTGCAACTCGAGTCACCGCGACATCTCGCTCAATTTCTGAAGCGGCGGTGTTGGCGGGGGTATGGCACCACATATCAACCCCAAGAATCGTCACCCCGGCCTCCGAGCCGGTCCATTTCAGACAACGATTCGGCCTTGGAAATAGGCCCCGGCTCGGAGGCCGGGGCGACGATCACCTTTGTAGTAAAGTCAGTGCGACATCAGGACCGGCACGGTCATATGGGCGAGGATATGCTGCGTGACTCCGCCGAGCACCAGCTCGCGCCAGCGGGCGTGGCCATAGCCGCCCATTACCAAAAGATCCGCACTGAGATCCGCGATTCGCGAGAGCACCGTCTCGGCCACACCGATTTCCGGTGACGGCACGGCTTGCACGTCGACTTGGATGTCGTGCCGCGCGAGATAGCGCGCAATGTCGGCTCCCGGCAGTTCGCCCTGCTTGCCCCGGCTGCCGTCATCGACGACCAGGATCGTGACCTTCTCGGCAGCTTCCAACAAAGGTAGCGAATCGCGCACCGCGCGCGCGGCTTCCCGGCCGGCGTCCCAGGCGACCAGCACGTGCTTGCCGAAACCCTTGGGTGCGCCGATGTAGGGCATCAGCATGACCGGGCGGCCTGCCGTCAGGACCACATGCTCGGGCAGATTCCGGCCGGGGTTCCAGCGCTCATCATCGGGGTCGTGCTGCCCCATCACCACCAGATCGGTGTAGCGGCCGTTGAGGTTGATGAGCTCGGGCAAATCGGCAGCCGCCCGGCTATGAGTCCGGCACTCGAGCGTTATACCGGCGGCCTCCGCCTTGGCCGTGCTACGCGCGGCAATCTCGTCCAAGCGCCGGCGCGTTTCCTGTTGCTGCTCTGCCAGAACCTCGCGCGGAATCTGCGTGCTGACATAGGCCGGCAAGGTCGGTTGAAGGACAACGCAGAGCCCGGTCAGATGAGCATCGTGCGCTTTGGCAAGCTCCATCGCTGCGTCGAGTCGTCGCTCACAGGCTCGGCTCTCGTCCAGGAGTACTAGAATGTCTTTGAACGGCATGGCTGCCTCCTCTGGTTCGGTCGGATCTCTACGAGCTTGTGGCCTTTCGGGTTAGGCACCTGGGACCGGCCGAACCGTTTCGACACGGAAGGTCCTGGTGACACCGTCGTGCTCGCGGATCGAGACATATTCGCCGGGCGCAAAACGGTGAGAGTCGAACTTAAAGCCCGGCTCGTCGTCGTCCTCGTCACCGGCAACGTCGTAGTGGAAGGCCCAGGTCCGCCCCTGGGTATGCACCAGGTGACCGACCTCGTCGTCTGTCCCCGCCCAGAAACGGCGCACACGGCAATCCTTGCGATGCTTGCGCCATTCGGCGGCATCCAGGTGATGTTCCGCATCGAGCGGCGCTACGAACTCATAGCCATGGGCGCGACTGCCTTGCGGAAAGTCGGGATCGCGGGCCAGGCTCAGGTGAATCGAAACAAGTGACATCGTGTCTCCCTCTTCCTAAGAACATCTCGATGACTGGCCGGATCAGTGCGCCAGCAAGACCGGTATCGTGGCATCCCTGAGAACCCGGTCGGTTGCCCCGCCAAGCACCAGCTCGCGCAGTCGGCTATGACCGTAGCCACCCATCACCAGCAGGTCGCAGTGCGCGCCCTTCGCCGCCTCGAGGAGGCTCTTACCGACACTTCCCCCGACCAGCTCGACCTTACGGCAGTCAGCGGAGATTCCGTGCTGCGCGAGGTAGCCTTGCAACGCTTGCGGGTTTGAATCGCTCTCGCCAACCGTCACGACGAGGGCCTCATGGGCCGCCTCGAGGAAAGGCAAGGCTGCCGCCACCGCTCTCGCCGACTCCTTGGAGCCGTCCCATGCGATGGCGATGCGATGGCCGAACTCGCTCTCCGCCTCGGCTGGTGCAAGCAACACTGGTGTGCCGGTGTCGAACAACGCGGCCTCGATGGCCGCGGTCAATCCGCTACCGTCGGCGGCTTTGGCTAGCACGATCACGTCAGCCAGGCGCCCGCGACTGGCGAGCTCCAGATCCGCCCGGCCTTCGAGTTGGCGCCACGTGACCGTGAAACGCGCGCTCGGCGGCGTTTCCTGCGCGTCGATCACCGCAATGTCTTTTGCCGATCCCGGTTCGCCATAGACGCAGAGCTTTTCGAATGCGGCATGGGCAGCCTTCGTCCGATCTTTCGCCGCGCGTTCCGCGTCCCTCAGGATCTGCGCGACCGCAGGACCGGCCAGTCCTTCACCAACCAGCGGAACCGCATCTTCCGCGAGGTATTCGACATGGACCAAATCGACATGAGCGTTGAAGCGCCGGCCGACGGCAAGCGCCGTTCGGATCTGCGCCTCGCTTCCCTCGCCGCCGTCCACGGATGCCAGCACCTGAGCTATCGTCATCTCGGGACCTCCTTTTTCCCTTCGGTCGCTGCCCGGCAGTTGGAGTCAGAAGCTTCCAGTGACGGCGTGACCATGGGTGAACTCGACCACGGGCCGGGGACAGAGACATTGATTTGGATCAAGAACTCGCAACGCAGGCGCCTAATCACGGCGCTCTGACGAGATGCCGAGTTGTCTTCAGGACGCCAAGAGGTCGCGGACAGCGGCTCGAATTTGCGCCTCGTCAGCGGGATTGAGAATCGGGTTGCCGGCGCGGTGCCCCCAGATCGAATCGATGGGGCGATAACTTGCATCTGGGATGAGGCGTGCCTCCGCTTCGCTGTCTTCCGGCGTGAAGTAGAGGTCCGTGCGCGACGGCATGACTGTCGTCCGCGCCGTAATCGCGGCGAGGGCCTGGTCGAGATCGCCTTCGTAGATCTGGTTGTCGGAAATGTCCGAGGCATACCATGTCTCCAGGCTGGCCAAGAGATCATGGGCATTGCGCCGCAGGAAAAAGCCCTCCCAGGACCGCACGAGGAAATCCTCGAGCGAGGCAAATCCGGCGTCCTCATAGAGGCGTTGGCGGTAGAAGGCCTGCGACAGCGCCCAACCGGCATAGACGCGCCCCATTGCCCGCAACCCACGCTCGGGATGGGCCTCGAAACGGTCGCCGCGCCAGCTCGGGTCGCCGGTCAAGGTGGCCCGGACTCCTTGCAGGAAGACCTTGTTGTGGACCGACGTGCGGGCCGAAGGAAACGAGAAGACCAAAACACGTCCTAGAAAATAACGGTCCAGAGAGCGACACGTTTTCTGCCACTCGTGTTATTGAAAAAGGTGTAAATTGTAAACAAATTCTTTTTGTCGATAGCGTACCGACTTCTCTGTTTAGATAATGCGGTTTCTAAAGCGGCAAGATGAAATGGGGATCTGGCTTTGGCTAATGCCCTAAACGAATCCTCTTGATTGTCGTCAGCACATGACGGGTTTTCAATCAAATGCTGTCCTATTGCCGAATCTGTTTGGGGATCTGTTGAGTTGACTTTGTTTACGCAATTCGGTAAAAATCTGGAAACTTTACTGTGTCTACTAATGATGGCCGGCGCATGTTGCACGATTCTGTCATCCAACCTCTGCGAAGTACAACCTATATGTTCGCTCGCACAGTGACACGTAAATTTATAAACTAATAAACTTTTATATGTTACAGGTAGTACGTCTTTTGGTGCAAAAGGCAGGAGCTTTTGGGTGGCATAAACAACACGCGGTTGTACCGTGGGAAAACTGTTGGTCACGGCCGTTTTTATTCGTTTGTTAAAACTCAAGGAAACATTCCCAATAGAAGGTAGTTGCAAATATACTGGGCACTTCATAGAGCCATATTTTGCGTCAGACCAAAACTTGGCAATTTGATTGGAAATGACAATGTTGATGACATTTTCAGGGTAGCCGTTTTCTTGAAAAATGGTCCTAATGGTCTCATTGAGTTTGCTTTTTGAGCAAATGATTAGAATACGATGAACTAAAGTAGCGATGAGATTGGATTTGCGAGTTTTAGGGAAAAGCGAGTCCCATCGCGTATATTTACCCGTAAACGAGCTTTTTCTGTAAACACTAGTGAGAAAACCGGACGTGTCTTTTTGAACACGAACGTCCAGCAAAGTTAAGGATTTGTTCATTTCTTTTTCATACGTAAAGCTCAGAGCACGATGGAAGTGGTTAAGATTTTTGAGAAATTGCTCACATTGCTGCTCGTTTTGGAAAACAGAAAGAGTATCATTGACGTAACGAAAATAAGCAAGTGGACGACTAGTTTTAGCAAAAATTTTGTGTTCGTGGAAACCGACAAAAATATTAGCTAAAGTTGGTTCGAGGATAGAGCTCATAGCAACTCCGTCAATCTGTCTGAACATTGTGTCATTGAAGCTAAATTCCATCGACTTATTAGCTGCGTTCATCAGTTCAATGAACACTTCCTTGGGAATAGGAGGACTCTGTCGCCAGAAAGACTTAGACAAGACTGTTTACAATTTAGATCTTTGTCAATAACATGAGTGGCAGAAAACATGTCGCTCTCGTGACCCTTTATTTTCTAGGACGTGTTTTGGTCTTCTTCCTAAAAATTCCTTGTAATAGCTTTCTCATTTCACTCCATTCGATTGCTGTGATCAGTATACGGCGAAAGAGTCTAGCAGAGTGAATCTCCTAAATTCAAGGAAGTTTAAATGAAAGTTTGACGCTGAAAATGGTGCAGTAAATTGCCACATTGCCTTTGTCTCCTTTATTGACTGGTGTTCGGGGGAAAACGCAATGTCCATACAATTCTTTCATATCACGAGGATATCTCTCCCGGACTGTTAAGTAATCTACACCCATAAGGATGGGTCGTCCGTCCGTTAAGCTAATGGAAGAGCTTCCTTTGCATAACGTAATCCCTTTACTGAGTTAAATCGTGTTGTCTTCGTTAGTTTGTTAATGCATGTAGATCGACTGATAATGGAAAGTGACGAAGAGCTACTTGGTTAGACTTGAATTGCATACCCAACTGAAACTTGACCAATACAATTAATATGTCTGCAAGTTCAATGTCGTTTTCTATAATTCTGATCTTCTTAGCAAGGTATCTCACGGACTGCGGCGGTCAGTGTCAGTCAAAAAGCATGGGGTCTTTTATCAACTTCAGGCAATCAGTCCTTGCAAAATCTTTAAATATCTTTGTCTTCTTCGTAGTCTTGAAGTTTTATTATAATCTACAATTCTTAAATATTGTATTATGCTTTTGATTCACATGGGCTTTTACTCATCAGGTTACAGAATAAAATTGCTGTGGAGTTCAGTACGTTTCCATATTCACCAATCAAACCAAGAGGCCTTACAAAAGAGTAACCAACCCAGTTCTATTCCATTGGAAATTTTGAATGACCTCTACATCACTCGCTTGTGTCATTTAACAAAGTCCTCAGATGCCCCGGAAATGATTCTGACCCTGGAAATGCTTCAACTTTTCAAGATGTTTTTGGTAGCCACTAACGTCTCACAGTAGAACAACAGAGATGGCAAGCCTAAATAAAAATATTCTTGTCAGTATTACAGAACACACTACGTTCCGACCACGGACCATTTCCAAAGTTTTGAAAAGCTTCGCTGGCTCTCCTGGATTAAAGATACACCTGACTATCAAGGGTGCGTAATTCTCCAAAAGTGCACACTTTTCACCTTGCAAAGCATCTCACTATACACTGTCACGTTTGGGTTTACACAAGGTTAAGTCGTAATAGTTTGATTCTCTAGAACTGCCCTTTAAATGTTTCCCTTTATTGACAATGCATCACGCGACGTGGATAAAGAGTCCTGTGTGAGTTACCTGCCCACTTGGGTCTTGGCTATGATGTTGCTGTCAACTTCTTTCAAGAACTGTCTTAACAAAAAGGACAGAATTTCCATTCCAACAAACTTATGATATTAAAAAGCAGTGTGTGCTTACAAAACCTGATATATTGCTGTATGTTTTCAACCTACTATTGATAACTCCGTTGTATAGTATACAGATACATTCATAGCAATAACATTGAATAAGTGGCCATCTACATTAACTACAAAAAAGTTCGTTTTTACCAAAAAATTTTTTTGCCAGTGCGCTTAATCCCCTAATCTTTGATGTTCCGAAAAACTAAACTTTTGCCCCAGTGGATTGTCCTAGCACTACCTGGATTCCTCAATATTGATATTTTTCTAGTTGTGCGATCAGTTCTACAAAGTGTAATTACAGTGTCTATTTACATCCCTAATCATCAAATCGGACCAAACATTTTTTAAGTCCATTACATATCGTCCTCATATTTTCGATACCTAGATCACAATTCAAGTCATTCAAGAGGCAAGAACTTTATAAAATCAGCCCCGTTTCTAAAATATGAATAAAGATAGGCAAGTTTGATACTCTATAGGTAACCAACAGGACAGCTTATAATCCTTGCGGTGTCTTTTGAAAGCCCGAGGAAAAATATTGTACCCTGTATAGAGTTCGGTTAGTTAAAATTGTTCGATTTCCTACACAATCCTCCAATTTACAAAAATATAAAAGCTGAAAGACTGACTATTCTCAACATTTTATCAAAGTTGTACACTCTTTAACGTCTTTGTCGTGTTCACATTTTAAAGATACTTGACGTCATTATCATAGGTGACATTGGTCATTATCATCACATTATCCTCGTTCTCTTATTAAGAATTGTTATTCAGTAGATACCACTCATGTGCACCACAACATACAACTCTGATAGTTCAAAGTGTAAATTATTTTCAAACATTGTATAATCGAATGGAAGTGTTTCTAACTGCACTTGCCCACAATTGTCTCTAAAGTTATTCTACACATAAGAAGGGGATGACGTTTTAAAGTGTCATAACTGTTAATTGGGGGCCAATCAGTTGATGAAATACAATAGTACACCTTTGTATTGATTAACAACATAATCAAGTTTACAGAATTATGTTTTAGAAGTATGATTATTACAAAAAGAAACAGTATGGCATGTTGTGTAGTGCTTGGAATACGGGCAAAAAAGTAAAGAGCCACCTGTTATTGCTAGCCTGGACAAGAAAATATCAGCAAGCTTGATTGTCTTTTTTAATTATTTGTAAATCTATGGGCGATAATGAGGCAGGGATGAAATAAAGTTAGCCGAAAACAATTTGACGAAAGAGAGGCAGAAAACACGTTGAATACATGACGAAACCTTGATAGTTCTATAACTTTAATATTGATAAAGAATAGTTTAAAAATTGAAAGAGAGATTGAATCAATAATTTAGTATCCTTCGACTGACTGTTTATAACATTTCTTGTCAAAGGCCTTCCTGTCTTCTCTTCATTTGTGAAACCAAAAAGACCGTCTGTGATGGCATTCAATGAAAAATTTAAATAGCGCTCTTTGAATGAAAGGATGCTATACTTTTTGTTGTCAAATCAGAAAAATTTAATTTGAAAGAACATGGTTTTTGTCTATTAAGATTTTAAACAGGATGTTGAACTAGGTCTTAGTTGAAAAAGCTGGCGCCAAGGATTGTTAGGAACTAATATTTACACTGCACCCAAAATCAACTAAAACTCGTGCTTACTAATCTCATCCCTTGGCTTGTAGTCGTCTATTTTAAAATTTTATTAGTCTTTGGCAATTTAAACATGGTCTCTTATTCTGTCGTAGGCTTGCTAGTAACTAGAGATTTTGCAAAAATCCTTCCTAATTCAAACACTCGTTCTGTTTATAGTGATTACATGGTGTGCTAGATGGGACCAACTAACACAGTCACTTCAGATCCCAATAATTACATCAGGTCGTACAATGAAATATACCTGGTTAAAGCTAAAGAGACCAAAAATAAGCACCAATGCATAGAGCAAATAAGAATGTCAACCGGTAAAAAAGAGCATACAAGCATCGTATAGTTAAGATATTTATTCTTTAGCTGTAAAAGCAGATCGAGTAACTTGCACCTGCTCTTTTCTAAGTACCATGTTGCTTCAGTGCACATGCAATCGCAAACATTCAATGCATTTCAGCTCGACATGCCTGCGAGATGCTGATGTTTTTTAAGAGACAAACACTAAGCCCTTATTCACTATGTCTCTGCTTCCTTCGATTTTAAGCTTAAACCACATGTGATAAACCTGTTTTCTCCCAGAGTATTGCAGTAAACCAGTCCAGCTAAACATTAGCAAAATGAAAGGAACAAATAGTGAAGGTTTTTTTGCGTCAACTATCTTTTATTCTTTAAAATATCATGGAAATCATCCGTAGTCATTATCATAGAGAGAGATAAGTGTAAGTATTTTATGCTGGTTTGACTAGGAGGGCGGCTCGCTAAAAACTGGGATTAATTTAAAGCCTTTTATGTGGAGGATACCATGAAGGTATTTATTAACAGCAATAGGATCACGTCATTATCTAGTGAAGCAGGTCCTGTGTTGGAGAAACAGAAAAGGATCAGATTGCAATTCGTAATTACACCTCAGAGAGAAATATGTATAGTCTAGCCTTGAGGAAACCAGTTTGAGAACTCAAGAACAATTTATTTCAGGAAAGACTTGAAGAAGCAGAGAAGTACATTCAGGTGACGACTTATTAGCAGTTGTATTACAGATTAAACGTCATTCACAGCCACAAACAACTACAACTACTTCGGGAAATCGAAGGGGCATATGGAGCATTCAAGTACCACGTGACATTGACTACTGGGAATTGTACGACAAGGTCGGTGTGCTGAGTTGTTTGGGTGCTCTTTTGTATATGGAATAATTACAGCAACTATAGTAATACAAATTACCCAAATTACCAAAATTACAAGTTTTCGACCATTTTCGCTCTTACTATTTCTTTTTTCACTATTCTCTCTTGTCTAATGCTGTGTCGTTTGATTTACCAACGGTATACAGTAATGTGGTGTACATCAAATTCAGATTTATTCCGTAGGCGAAGAACTATCAAGACTAATATCTGTCGTGGGTGTTGTTGTGTTGTATAATGAAGCAAAGGAAAACGTCTCTAAGAATATCCAATACTGAGGAGACATCCAGAGAAGATTGGCGTTATCGTCAGCTCCGTTGGAGGCCTGAAAACACTTTTAGACAAGGGAAATACTCTTCAAGATATAAAAAAAATAAAAATACTATAACTGGCTGTGGTGTCGTGGTAAGGCAGTAATGGACTGAGGTCTTTTTGTCATTTCCGTTCTTTCTGGAAAGGCAGCGAACCCTCACATCATCCATAACACTTTGATTTGGCAAGCTGAGGCCTGCAGTCGTTGCAACAGTACTAAATAAAGACCTGAATACTTTGTTGTCAAGCATACCACTAAGTAATGATACTGCCAGTCATAAATATGGATGAAATTGATAAAAGATATGTGATTTTCTCAGGGGTGCAAATCGACGAGTCTGTTGTATGAAGTAATGAAACTTTGCTGATGCGCCATGTTTTCTTATTCGGAGAGTGTATTTTGGAAGATGTGTTGCTTTATTGAATTCTCCATAAACTGACAGGAGAGGGGACAGAATTTACTGAGTGAAGAAAAGTATTTTTACTGAATTAATTAATATCCAGAGGAGTGAGATGATGACCTATGCAACTTATGGCATAACACCATGGGAGTATTACAGAAGAAGAAGATGGTCGACCGCAGTCGGAGGCAACGCAAATGCTCCTCTTTCCTTAGCTTCTACCAATGAAGTGATAGGCGTTTGCGCCACTCCTATCCCAAGTCATGTTTTTGTCCACTCGTGTTTTTGGAGTATCACAGACAATTTAAATAAATTGTGTCTAGAACTTTCACATTTCACTGTATCATCCACTCTCATCATTTGGCCACCATATGTTTCAATGAAAAGTCTCAGCCTCTTAATCAACCTTATGATTAACCATACGTCGCCTTTTAAACGGTTCTCAAAGACATGCAGAAAGGGGCCTAGTAAGCCAGCTACACCTTGAGATGCTATACCTTTGTTCTCACTGATGAATAGAAATTATAGTTGGCAATATTCATTTTTCATTAATATTTAACTTAATCAATTAAAATACTTTATTATATTCTTTCAAATTGTATCTTGTATTCATGATGTCGTATATTGTAAATAATATTCATGCAAATTTGCACAATTTCATATTTGTTCAAAATGCTTAAAGATGTGTTTTGTTTCTTTCCCATATTTTATCCTTAAAGTTTTATATATGTGGTAATTTTATCTGTATAAATAATTACTGGTCCACCTGTTAATTGTGTTAGGAACGTTCTTGTTCAAAATCCTGCCATTTTGCATTTATTGAAAAATCTACCATTTTTATTTAGTTGACAATTACTTGGAAGAAATCAGTTTACAAAACACAACATTTTGCCAGGATATGATCAACTGCGCTGGCGGAAGTAAAGTCTTGTTAACGTCTTCAAAGTGTGTTTTACGATTCGGTGTCCTTTGACGTCGTATTCAAATTGAAGATGACGTTGAGATCACGTCTAGTGCGGGCGTATTATACAGGATCCCCTGTGAATGTGGAGACGTCTACATTGAAGAAACTGGGAGGGCGGTGAAAGAGAGGATCATGGAACATGATCAAGATATACGCCTTCTCTATCGGAACATACGCATAAAATTGGACACTGCCCGCTTTAGAGTAAAGTTAAGCTTATAGAATCGGGAGCAGACTGGTACACCCTCAAAGTCAAGGAGGCTATCTAAGTCAGACTTCACCCTAATAACATCAATAGGGAAAAGGACGTAGAATTTCCCCAGGAATTTATGCCAGCAATAAAGAAACACAACAGGAGATCAATGTTGGGGGAAACGTCCAATGAAACAGCATCCCGCAAAAATACGAGGATCGAAGATGCACCAATCACGGAAAATTAGCGTCGAGTATAAATGGTAACGCACACAAAGTTGACACATCGCCTGACGAAGACTAGCAGTATGCAGTTAAAACGTCGCGTTCCTGAATGACAGTGACAAATGATCTGTATTGTTTCCGTATATCACCACGATGAGCAATCCTTTAAATAACATTAAAATATCAATTTATTTCACCTGTCTACTTCTTGGGTCGCGTTATCAAGAAGTGGAAAACACTGAAAGATATAGGGCAGTTGCCACAAACCAAATGCTACAAACATTAAGCGACTAGCAGCGTTTACGTCAAACGCTAAAGAAAAGGCTTTTGAACACTGAACCTCTATCATATAGCAAGCAGAACAATTTGTGAAGTCTATCGGAAACCTACTGAACACCAGATATATATTACGAGGCATGTTGTACTCCTTGTTTTGCCATTTGCTATACTAAATACTTTGCACTGCAATATGCACGTTAGGCCACGTCCTTTTTCAAAGCTGCTAGAACGCTTACGTGATGCAGCTCAAGACAATTTTAGCAACCTGAAACCCAGGTAAAAAGACTTGCTTAAAAATAATCCTTGCAAATTTAAGGACTCATCTTACCTAATATCAATTTTTAACTTGACGTGTCAGAACACGGAACATTGAGCTAATTAACATATTATAAAAAGAGAGCGAATTTAGGCACGTATTTCTCAACTGTGGTAATTATCAATCACGATCCTTATTATCTTACCTCCTTCTGTGTGTCATGAAACTCTACTCGGAACTTAATACACACCATTACTTGACTGAACTTTGGTAAAGTGCTATCACCTTTTTTATGTTATGCGGTAACTTTGCACTCTCGGTAGTTGGCGTTAGCTGCTGTCATCATCCTGTCTTCTTTAAGTTCTATTTACTGACTTCGCTTCTTTTGTTGTTAATTATCTTTTACTATCAGACGACGCAAAAAGGTATAAAACCACTGCTATATTACATCAAGACTGTTAGGAAGATCCTTAAGGACCAAAAACTCAAAATTTGAACGTGTTAGAAGTTGGGGTGACATGGGAGATAAGAGTATATGAAGCAAGTAAGAAGTGCCTGTTTATGAAGAGGACGTTGTGTGCAAGACATTATCGAGAAAAGGATAAAGGGATTAGCCCAGAATAAAATATCTTGAAGCAAAGCCAGCATAACTATATAGTGTCGGCTCGTTTAGGATAAAAACTGTCTTTTACATGGAGTTTGAATTTTATATGATATTTTGCGGCATCTCCGGGTTCTCAACTCCTGTTTTCCTCCACAAATATGCCTCCTATCTACCCTCAAGTTTTTATCTCTGCATCTCTTCAATTAGCGTGGCCAATTTTTTGGCCCACATATGTCTTTCTTACGTTATCAAAAGTGATTTAGCAAGATGGTGCGATGACATCGTAACATGCCTATGGACAGACAAGCAATCTTCAGGTTTATCTCTTGATTATTATACTTAAAACATGTGTACAATGAAACACTTAAAAAGTGCTTAGAACTCGTTAATAACAAGACTTAAACTGAACGCATTATTGAAGCCATCTAGGGCCATCAATGATCTACTTTCTAATGATGAACATAATGCTTTGCAGTCTCTCCAACGCAACCAAGATATTGTTATATGTAGAGCAGATAAGGGAGGCAGCACTGTAATAATGAACAAAACTGACTACATTAAAAAACTTAGGATATTGGTAAACGATCCCAATACATTTTCTGAGTGCAAACCTAATCAAGATAAATTGATCAAGGATAAAACAAATAAAATCATCAAACCCCTTGAAGACATCAACATCACTTTGTTCAAACGATTTAAGCGGATAGGTGAATTTACTAACGGATACCTGTACGGCCTTCCTAAGATTCATGAATGTTCTCGTGATCCTCCACTAAGAGCGATTATAAGTATGATTAATACACCTACGCATGATGTGTCCCAGACTATCAATGAAACTATTAGACTATACCTCAATGATAAATATGTAATCAAGTCGTCACAGGAATTGATACTACAATTGTCTCAATACACTGCAACAACATTAACGAATTCTGCAGTCTGGATGTTTAAAGCCTGTTTACGAACGTTTCGGTTCAGGAAACGATCTCGATCATTTTAAATAGAGTGTATGAATATCCTACTCTCGAAGCACCATGCATACCCAAGGATCTCATGGAGGAGCTTTTAACTATTTGCACAACACAAACCCCATTCGGTTTCGATGAAAAAGTGTATATCCAAAAAGATGGAGTGTCGATGGGGTCGCCCTTAGGGCCGACTTTCGCTGACTTTTTACATGGCTGACCTCGAAAATAAGGTACTTGGTAATGCTGGTAATACATGGAACCCCTGCTTTTATGTCCGATATGTTGATGACGCTCTTGTTAGATTCTCACTTGCACAACTAATGGATAAGTTCATTGAATGCCTTAAGGAGAACAATTGTCTGTCTTTCTCATATGAAAAGCCAAACGGCGACAAGTTTTATTTTCTAGATGTGTCCTTCAAACTTAGCAAGAACAACGGCCGAATCGTAACTGGAACTTTCATTAAAGACACGGATATGGGGCTATACTTTGATTACAGTTCCCATATTCCCTTCGAGTACAAAACCGCGTTAATCAAGACATTAGTTTATAGAGCGTATCGATTGTGCTCCACATGGGAACTCGTTCAAAGAAATCAGAAGAACAGCACAGAACCTGATAAACAATAGTTTCCCTAAATCCGTGATTGATAAAACGATACGCAACATTTTAAATAAACTGCACGCCAAAGATTCTAAGGGGCATCTGAAAAGTAAGAACATTAAATTTTACAAACATTGAAGATTTTACTAAAGACAAAAAGCTTTTAAAATCTGTTTTAGATGAACACGTAAGTTCGAACGATCCCGGAAAAAGAGTCGTTTTGCAGCTCTACCATAAGCCCCGGAAACTAGGTAGCTGCTTCTCTCTTAAACCAAGGCTACCAGAAGAACGCATGAGTCATGTGGTGTACCAGTACAGTTGCATTGAAGAAGGATGTAAAGCCTCCTACATTGGGTATACTACAAACTCTCTTCTCAAGCGTAGCCAGTCAATTTATGAACACCACATGGTTGAACATGGTACTAAGCCGACAAATGCTATCCTAGAAGGATTTAAAAGCATTGTCAAGTGCCCATCGACAAGAAACTTGAGGGTAGCCGAATCTTTATTAATTATGTCTAACCATTATATGAATATACGTTTTAATGAATACGCGGACAATTTTAAACTATTTTAATTCATTTTATTTTCTTTTCTCCCATTTTATCTACTTCTCGTTTCTATCACTACTATAATTCTCCCGTACTAGCATTTTCATACCGCTTGAACAAATTTTATTGTATTTTGGAATGTTGTATTGTTTTATCACATTTTATCTCGCTAGCCTTTTATATTACGAAATCACCATGACATATTTTACTGAAAATGTAACTAATCAATCCGATTGTTTTAGCATTTGATATTTAACCGTTAGATCCATTTTAATGTTAACTTTTGATAATGTCTCAGCGTAATGGAGACGAAAGCGCTCAGATATAACATAATCGTTTTAAAACCGTGTGTGGTTTTTCTTTTCCGGATCATCATAAGGAAGTTGTCTGTCGACAATCGCAAATTGCTCCGCGGCATTGAGAAGAAATGCAAGGATTATATAAAGTGTGAATCGGATGCACACTTTCTACAATTTTGCTACGATAATCACATGACAATGATCCATTGTTGTTTCAGGTAAGTATTGATAATATCAAGTTTATAATATTGAAAGCAACGACTAAATTTAATAAAATACATTGCTTACATACATTACATTACATCAATGTAGGTAGTAAGGTGCCATAATACAGTGGGGAAATGCTTTCTTACTTTTAAATAACAGTAATAGCGAAAGTGCTACGGATTAGAAGGAAGAGTTATGTGGTGTTATGGTAAAGAAGACGAACTTTTGAATATACAATACTATGTAATAAGGCACAGATTCCATAAAAGGAACCAATGAAGTAAATCCTTTATAACTGTCTCTCATCAAAGACGTACTGACTAGACAATGCCTCAGCACAAACCTTAATGGTTTGTACCCTTGCGTCGTTCAGACTGCTTGATGTGGTGTTAATGTTTCCTTCCCATGGCATGATCTACATTGGTTACATCTGCCTTGTAGCAGTTTAGTAGCGTTGCAGTGCCCCCGGCACTTTAAATGTTTTCTCCTGGGTTATCGGTAGATGTAATAGGAGCCCCAGTGCTCCCATCTGGTGAATTTGATGTTGTTGCTGGGTTGTTGGTAGAAATAACTGGACCAGAAGTGCTTCCCTTTGCAGAGGAGCTCAATGGTGATACTGGGTTTCCTGTAGAAGCATCAGGAGCGGAAGTGCTTCCCTTTGAAGAAGTAGTTGAAGGCTGTTCTGGGTTTCCTGTGGATACATCTGGGCCAGCAGTGCTTTCCTTTGGAGACGAAGACGATGGTGGTACTGTGTTTACTGTAGACACACCTGGGGCAGCAGTGCTTCCGTTTGAAGAGGGAGGAGAAGATGGTACTGGGTTTGCAGTAGACGCATTAGGAGCAGCAGTGGTTCCATCTGGAGAAGGCGGAGAGGGTGTTACTGGTTTGGCTGTAGACGCATTAGGAGCAGCAGTGCTTTGAATCGGAGGATTTGTTGGGGGAGCCGTACTTCCAATAGTATTTCTACAAGATGAAATAGGAAATAGTCTTCACAAATAAGCGTATTGTTAAGAGTGGAAAAATCTTTAAAATTTGTAGGTAGGTAATGCTAGAGTAGTTTTTAATGTCTAAGAAGGAAACATAAATGGTCTCCTCTCAGAACATTTTCAATATTTTAACAAACAATGTGCAATATTCAATCGCCACGAGTATGCAGCAAAGGTAGAGTACTTTACAGTATTAACTAAAGGACAGAAAAAGCAAACGGAATAATTTGAAAGAATTATGCAAGGCCAGAACTCCACGTGTATGGAAGATCAATGTGTGTGAACAACAAGAAGATAATAACTTTTTTGATAAAGTTATTTTGAATGCTGATTTGTGGGTGCAACACATTAACCAACAATCTAATATATACCCGAGTAACAAGAGACTTGTATATGTCAACATCGTATTTTCTTTTTTCATAACTAGAATTTTATCAGGTTCTTAGTAAAGTGACTGCTTACGTAATTACAGAGTACGGACTTGAATAAAATGAATAAGAAACGACATATAGAGTGTCCCAAACAAATTCGGGTTGTGTGGGAGGATTGCTGTGTGCTGGGAGGGGGGAGGGGGGTAAGGTTTGTATTTTATTTTAATAAACAGAGAGTTTGATGTCAACAAGAAAACAAATAATGGAATTATTAGTAAGCAAGCCATAGTCAATTAGGATGGTGACAACCTACTGCCATGATGATTTACCACACTAAAAACATAGCTCTTGGAGTATGTAGCAATGCAAATCAACAGTCAATCCGAACAACTGTTTGTTTATGAATAAATAAGCTTATACTCATCAAACAGACTCCTAAGGGCTTTCAGTGATACGATTTCGCTCTAACCTATGTAAAGCTTTTCTTTAACAGTTTTATTGTCATTGAAGGGTTATGATTCAACACAATCATATGTGAAAAAGGTTTAATCAAAACTATGGCATTTACTACCATGGATGCAACGAATGATATAAAGTATCTACAAATTTCAGAACAATGGAAGGAATGACTGACGTATTACGAGGGATGATGGCATTATCGTTAGATCAGTTAATGCAATTTTCAAATTTATATATACAATATTTACGCCAAGATATTTATCAAAAGGTTTACAAGACGTCTAGATGAACTATGGCCACCGTTCGAGTTTAAAATTCCACTATGTAGACTGGAATTCCCAAAATATCAAAGTATATAGTAAGTTTATAACAATTTTAGCAAAAACATAAATAGTCTGAGATAGTGAAAATTATACAACCACTGAAATAAGGACTTAAGAGAGGTGTTTGCCGATGGTTCACAATGTCACCCAGACTGTTTACAGCTACATTTGAACGTGTTTCAAAGGTAAATGTTAAACTATAAAAACAAAAGTATAAACACCAACGGTAACAAAAGAATTGTAAGAAACCAACATAACCTCTTACCTAGTTGCTGCTGGTGATACTCTTTCTGTTGATGCTATGGTTGATGGTGCTTTAGTTATCATGCATGTACATATTCTAGGTGTCATTGAAATTTCCGCTACTTCAATCTTTCGCTTTCCGCGTTTTACCTCGAATGGAATCTCGATCATTTCGTCACTCGACAACATAGATCTGTCGCACAAGTTCCTAAGCTTGACCATGTTATTTCGAAACACTTTACTTAAGACCTCTGCCCCTTGAATTTTAATCTTTCTGAAATTTCCTGAAAATTTAATCTCTGCGTTCCAACCATCTATGTTACACGGTGTCGGAATTTTGAATCTTCCCTGCATCGTAGCCCTCTGATTGTTGTCAACAATCATAAACTGGTCACATTCTTTACCAGTGCATTTAATTTTAGGACATATCAGTTGAGGTTGTGGTGGTGCTGTGTTTGCCTTCGGACAAAATGAAGAACAATCCAGTGCTTGAAACTCAATGCCGATAATATTTCTTTTCCTACCTCTCTTTGCAGCATTGAAGCCAATTATTAGCTCTTCTCCTGCTAGAACTCGCCGACTTTGAGGCAGATTGTGCATCACAAAGTTAATCTGGGTTTTGTTGACAACTTTAGCATTCCATACTTCAAGACGATTCACTTTCTTGTCAAACTCAACCTTGACGGACCATCCTCTCACATCGCATCTCATGGCTGGTACTCGGATACGCCCTCCCATTCCACTTGGCCAGTTGTTCCTTAGGCATGTGTTTGGAAGACAATCTGCACCTTTGCACTTATAAGATGGACAGGTCTTCTTGGGGGCCGTAGGGGCAGCTGTTGCATTTGCTGGAAGGGGTGCAGATGTGGTATTCCCTCCTGTCTTTTCAAATATAAATTTGGGGCAGTCACTGGATTGAAATTGGATGTCAAGTATATCCCATGATGATGATTGTTTCTGTAGCAAAATTCTAAATGAGAGTACATCACTATTGATTTCTCTTTCAGAGTCTTTGTTTTTCAGAATGATGGTTCTTTTGTCCGAAGACATGGCTACAATGTCTGCTTTCCAGACTTCAAATTTTCCAAGTGGATTATCAAATTCAATCTTTAGATACCAACCATCTACCTCCTCATCAACAGGAATAGTTAAAATGGCAGACATTCCATGATCCCAGGTATTCTCTATACGAACAGCACTTTGGCAGTCGTGATTGGCGCATGAAAACATGGGGCATGATTTGTCAGCGGCTACTTCATCTGTTAAGGCAGCTTGTAATTCTTGTTCGTGGTGAATTTCTGACGCTGCACATTGTGTGCAGAGAATGCATAATAGAAAAATGAACAGCTTCATGTTGCAAAGGTACCTGGGAAGTAATGAGATATTGACAATGTATATGTATTATCATTTCTAAGCAATATGTAGCCAAATCAATGTTCATATACATATAGATCTGGCTTACCATATGCTAGTTGAATTGAGCGCGTACACACAGTTGTGATGTATGCTTATGGACAGAAAAAGGTACTCACTGGCTTGGTTTGAGAACAAATTGAGGGAATCACTGGATTAAAGAGAAATATTTTGAGCAAAATGCAAAACCATACACACAAGGCAAAGAAAATTTTGTAGTTTCAAAACGTATTTATAGCTGCTTGATTTTGTTCAGTTGCAACGGGTCGCTTAAAACAAATAAGAAAAAGGAAAAAGAGTATAGTGAAAAATCTAGAAGTACGGAACACTCTGCTTTCATGATCAATCATAAGGAAGTTTTGGAGCTGAGCTATTAGACGTGAGAGTATCAATTTATTTTGAATATGCTCAGATGGACAATGCTGTGAGTACAGCCTTAACGGGTTCAAACTCTCCTGAAAGAACCTTGACTATCATAGCAGAAACACAGATAGCGATATAACAATACTTCTCGTAAGGGGTAGGCTGAGAGGTAGGCCTGTAGGCCCTACTGCTATCATTGCACTGGTATTATTAAAAAGCCCTCCCCTGGCTCTATCTTTTGTAAACTGCTTACAGAGGCAGGAGCAAATGGAGAGGTGTGACATAAGGAAATGTGTGAGCAGTATGATACAAAATAACATGACATTGCATTAGCTATTGGTTGTTGGGTATTAATGACCCAACCAAAGTGATATCAATCATTGGGTGCATGTTAAGTGTTTGAGAACTCGCTGTGTGTATTTACGTTTATGTTTTGTAAAGAAGTTTGAAGCCAGTTTGACAATTTGAGAGAACATATTAACAGTATGTGTTGTGGAAACTTTGATCAGCTACCAACATTTAATAAACATGATTCGTCAGATGTGGTTACAATGCTTAAAAGGAATTTCAAATAGTTTTATTGCAACACAAAATTAGTTTGTATTGGGACAATATTTTCATATTCTTCATCAGCAGATTTTATCATATATACACTTTCATTTCATGCTACATATCGCCTTTTAGCCAGTATCATCGAGGTGCCCCAGTGGTAACATATTTTCTATTTCTCTGGTGTCTGTTCAATTGCCGCATTTGTTAACTATTGAAAATACATTTTTTCTTTGAATCTATCAATGCTACAATTAGTAGATAAAATCAAATCACCAATGTGAGACTTATACTGACTTTGTAACCTGCTTTGCAATTATACGAAAGGAAACCAAACTCTATCTGTAAGTTACAATGCAATAATGGCTAATACTGCAGCACAATATTGAGCCTCAAAGTGTTTACAATCCTTAAGAATCTTCCTCATCAGAATCTAATGTCAAGGCTTTACTATAGATACAAGGATATGAAATTACCAACGAGATTAGCTACAGGATCTGAGGTAGAAAATCTAGTAGCAGACGTTAATGCTCAATTAGTACAAACCCTTTGTGCCAGTAAGTATTTCTTTTTCTGAATTTAAGATTGTCTGTAGAGCAGGACTGTTACACCAATGAAAAAGTCACGAAAAAAATTCTCCTGCAGTCTTATTTAGGGAGTAAATGTTATAAGATAGTTGACTCATAAGTTTAAGATCGGTTGACCATTTAAGACTGGTAAAATAGGTGGTCGTTTTGCAAGCCCCTCCTCTTTTTTTGTCACTTTGTTGCAAAGTAAGGTCGGCGCATTTTGATAAATTCTTGGTAGCAAAACTTACTTTGTGCGTTCAACGTACAGATTTTTGCAAAGGCATTGAAAGTAGTGAAACATTTTTTGCTGGGGATGACACCACTTTCGTATAAAATAGAATTTGATAGGCGGCATGAGCTAGCTGGGAGGACTATGCCCCTTGTTTTGGCTGCGGAATGTTCAAATTATTTTTCAAGAGAAACATACAATGGAGTAGCGTTCAAAGTTAGACTGTTCAAAGAAAACATTTGCTACTCAGAAGTTTACAATGTTTCCTGTGACCATTATTAGATTCTTATTAGCTTCTAATGTCAATTTCAGATAACACAATTGCCCTGAAAACGTAGCTTAACAGCAGATTCTTCTAGCACTAAAAACAAGGCATTTGAAAGGATTCATAGTTTGCTGACTTTCGACTAGTAAGTATGGTGGCCAGACTGTATACAAGCAACCTATTAAGCTTAATAGCAAAAACATTAGGAAAAAAAATCACTATCCATCTCTATGTTTCGTAAAACGTGGTCAAGGGAATAGATATGAATGAAAGTCATGAACTTGTTATAATTTTCTGAAGAAAAGAGCAAAACAGTCATCTACTCAATTAAAAAAGGATTGGGCAAGACAGTAAGAAATCTTAAAAACTCAAAGAAGAAATCTTGGACTTGCTGAGATTTGAACGCAATCCAAAGTAACAGACTTTCATTAGCAGATTGTCAGCTGTAATTATTAGGTCACCGATGAGGTCACCAATATAGCAAACTTTCTCGCTAAGCCGTCCTCGTATGATGTATACGTAAAACTTCATCATATCAATGTTGGTGGTAAAGACTAGCAGTATGTGTCCAAAGGATGAGAGGAGTATCAGTGGGAAGCATTGCCTCTTCGTATATAATGCTTTCCCACATAATGTAACTTTCAATGCTAATTTATATTCAACTAACAATTTATACATTGTAGTACTTCATGGTTTTCATATAAGACATTTCTTGTTACTAAAAGAGGTGTGCAGCAAAGCTGCCTCTTGTGTGTAAGACTTAAAATTCATAATTTATAAATTATATAGAAGTATGTTAATAAAACAAAAATACCTTTAAGGTTCTTCAAAGAGATTAAAACTTCGTGCCACTGTAATTACCTTCTGATCTGTCGCTGAAGAGTGGGTTCGTTTGCTCCTCGAGAAAACAATTGTTATTGGGGTAGAGTTCATAAGCGGCTTTTTACAGTAAATTATTTTGATCATTTGATGTCTCTTCCGAATCAAATCAAGAATGACCTGATACGTATTCTCATTTTTAATTTATTGATTATCTGTAAGCCTTCATTGTTAACAATTTCAATGCCTCTTGGGGTGCAACGGGTACTTTTAGAAACATGCGGATAGTTAAAGGAATTGCACGATTAACATGCATTACTTATGTTTAGAATTCTCGTTTTAGAAGTTAAAGTAGCCATGGAAATACAATTGGCAATTGGGTTTAGAATTTAAATATTACTAAAACAAGATTGAATTTAAAATAAAAAACTATTAGTTTGATACATATGGATTAATTTTCTCACAGACTGCAGATGTAAACAATCGCTAATGAATCGACATTTCTTAGCAAGTCACTTTTGCTTCTGTCATGAGATAGCTTTTGCTAGCGATTTTATTGACTACTACGAAAAACTGTCTTTGGTACCTCCTTTATCAGTTTAGTTCATACCATTAAAAACAAGCTGTAAGTAATATATAATAGCAGAACAGAGAATTTGTGATTAGGCAATAAACTACACAATGAAAAAGCTTAGCAAAATTTAAACAATTGTATAAGAATGAATGATCCATCTTATTGGTGAAATAAATCTGCCATTCTTTTTTTCATAATGATGACATTCAAAGTCCTAGTTGGTTAACATTTTGGTGGATATTAAATGCAATAGAATGTTTGCTCTATGAGTCTCAAATATGGTCTACGCAAAGTTTGTAGGATTATTTTGACATGAAAACCAATCAACTGCATCTCTGTAAGCAGCGGTCAATTCCATATTTATCTGATGATACTCTGATAAAATTTACATTGTCTTGACCACTTACCTACCATAAACAATATATAAAAGCATTACCTACGTGCCAAACATTTTCCGCAATATTTAAAAACAGATCAACCATTGTCTGGCTTTTCCTGAGAGTTGTTAGGAACTTTTTGGCCAAGGATAAGCGGAAAAATTCTTTCATGTAAAATATTTAGTGCGTAAAGTAATGTACGCGAAGAAGGAAATGCAATGTTAAGCACAATAACATGCTATTTATTCCGTAAAAATACCTACAGTGTATTCAAATTTGCAGATCAATTATTTGGCCCATACTTACACACCCCTGAATTAGATAATTTGGCGAAGATTGGAAATAGCGCACCAACAAGCCAAAAATACAAAAGCAAGAAAAGACAGAACAACAACAACAACAAGGGCAACTTTAAGAGAAACAATACAATACAGGAAAATATAGCATCAATAGAAATAATTAAATAATAAAAATAGAGTTAATGACATAAATAGTTGTATTTCTGAGAAGTTAAGTCTTTCTCATGCCATAATAATTTATGATCAGATACATTATGGCTACTTTTGGACACTTGATCGTAAGCCTATTTGCGTCCATATTCTAGTTATTTACGAATTGTCCCATAAAATCATAGAACAGACTTTAACAACGCCAAGATTATTGAAAAGCAAATCTACATTAAATGAAGAATTCGCGGGAAGCTTGGCGAGAGTAAGAATCACATCATCAGGAAGGGCATCAAAAAAGCCCGCAAAGAAGATAAACGACTAGGGTAATTGGATAGGGGAGAGAATGCATTCTACGGGCAAGCGAGAAAATATTTAAGCATGAATCAGAGAATGTTGTCCAAAATAATACTTGCAAGGTTTTGTAAGGCGTCTGACAGTATATCGATATAATTATGATTGAAAAGCCATTCCAAGTAGTAACTATCTAACTGAGCTTACGGTAGAAGCTGGAAAACTACGCCAAACATAACCTTTCTCTCCTAATGGTTTCTTGTGCAGACGAGAAGGACAGGGCATACGCTAACCTAACAACAGCAACATATTTCGGCTATCTAAAATTTAAGGATGAGCTTTCTCATCCTTAAATCAAGATAACTTAAATTTGTAGAGTGAAATGCTTCATTTTAGAAAAGACGTGGAGCATTTAAATTGACCTAAACATTCCTGTTCTTTTCTTTGTTTACATTTAAAACTCCTCAGGTTACTCTTTGTAGTTTCAGCTTTTTCATCGCAAAGCTAAACCATGAAGAGCAAATCAAACACTAAAATTCCAGGTCACAATTGTGCAAACGTAGCTTTTAGCTTTTTAGACATGTTTGTATCAAAACCCTTAAACCAGGAGATTATTTTTGCACCACCAATTGAACGTCGGACTTAAATTTATCCTTAAGGGACTTCTTGATGGATAATTAGAACCAAACTTCTCACCTGTTAGCAAACAATGTTGCCATTTGATGACATTTTATTGAGTGCGCCCGTAGGTAGTTGACTGCTAGACTAGCGGGGTCATCTCATCATCCTACACTTGGCTACTTTGGTCAACCTTCTTTTCATTGCAATAAACAAAATAATGGTTGCTCAAGGTAGGCTATAAATCTAATTAAAAAGATAAGCACTCATTATACAAGGTAAGTTCTTGTAGGTTTTATAAAACTGACTATAAAGCAAGGCCGTGTTCAATGATTTTTTTTCTGCTATCTTATACTGTTATTTCAAAGCTGAAGAGGTTTAAACACGTGTGTAAATGTACTGGGAATTTAAACAGTTACAATTCAAGCAAGATTACACAACTTGGAATAGTTGGTTTATGTGTGGAAAGGTAATGGGAGCAGACTTGAAGACAAGAGATGAAACGTTGATAGTGCCTAGTTCTCTGTTTTGTGTGCTTGCTGACATTATCTATGTAACGATGTTATTAGAAGTTGGTTTGTTGTGGAAGAACTAAAATAATGATTATGAAACGGTCAAATTGCACCACATTTTTATCAGAAATCACAGCAAGTCTTATGCTACATTTATGTGGTCTTACAGCAACCGTTTCCTTTTGCAACACTTGCCTCTTGTAGTAAAATATGCCATTGTCTTTTCACTGATCTTTTTTGTTTACACAACAAAAAACTTTCCTGTTCTTAGAAATGAATTGTTATTGTTGTGGTATTTGATAAATATGTTTGTTGCAAAATATTTACGTCACAGATTAACTTATTAAAAACCTTGAAACAGTAAATACGGATGCATATTACTTTCTCTATGTAAAGGCTTTACTTCTAAATATCATCTTACTAGACACTAATAGCAGAAAAGGGTCTGGAATTGAAGAGAGAATATATTCTGCAAACTATGTATCAATGGGTAGAAGAGGGTTGTAAGACGCCTCTAAAAATTCTGAAGTATCATCGAGAAGAGAGGAAATGAAATGTCAGCTTAGAAAAGACACTAGAGAAATAGAAAGCATGTTACCACAGGGGCTCGAACCCGTGACCCAAGCTATCGCGGCGTGACCTCCGATGTCAACATGATCTATTTCTGTCTTTAATATTTCTCATACACATTATCCTGATAGTTCGGATTGTTAATATTAATTAGCGGCGTATGTCTGCCAATGGACACTTATATACAATACATTAGCTAGACATCCATTTCTTAGCATTAAACTTTGTTTTAAAAAGTTTGCATAAATGTACACTTAATAAATATCATTACCTATTAATGTGATATTATGAGAACAGATACAAGTCAAAGACTATAACAAACATTTGCTAAAACTAAAACTCATGATATCATAACTCTTTTCTCGGTGGAATCATGCAAATTTACAAAAATGAAAGTGTCTCCTTACCAAAATGTTGAAATAGAAGCACATGTATCGTTTACAACCATGAGCCTGACCTTTCCTAATAATCCCTCATTATAACAAATTAAGGAAACAGCGGCTCTAAAACAGTAAAGATTCTCTGCAATAACACGTGCCTGTATGGCAATCAATCTTAGGGGTTTTAGTTCAAACTTCTATCTACATTAAGCTTCTTCTGTGTACCCTGTCTGCTTTTATATTAGGTTAATTTTTACAAGGGTCTGAATCCGCGCGTCCGGGTGCGCGCCACGGCCACGGTCGGAGCCGAGCCGCTGATCATGCTCACCGCCCCGGCCCCGGCCTCGCAGCGCGCGCTCGACAAGGCCGGCATGACCGCCCGCGACATCGACCTGTGGGAGATCAACGAGGCGTTCGCGGTGGTGCCGCTGCAGACGATGCGCAAGCTCGAGATCGAGCACGACCGGGTGAACGTCAACGGCGGTGCGATCGCGCTCGGCCACCCGCTCGGTGCGACCGGCGCGATCCTGCTCGGTACCGCACTCGACGAGCTCGAGCGCCGGGGGCTCGCCACGGCCCTGATCACCCTGTGCATCGGGGGCGGCATGGGTATCGCGACGATCATCGAGCGCGTCTGAAGCGGAGGGCGGCGCGACCGTCCGGACCACGAGGCAGCAGCATGAGAACCGAACTGTGTCGGAAGCTGGGGCTCGAAGCTCCCATCTTCGCCTTCGCGCGCAGCCGCGAGGTGGTGGTCGAGGTGAGCCGCGCCGGCGGCCTCGGCGTCCTGGGCGCCATCTCCTACTCCCCCGAGGAGCTCGACGAGCACCTCGCCTGGATCGACGAACGGGTCGAGGGCAAGCCGTACGGTGTCGACACGGTCATGCCGATGTCCTACGCCGGCCGCGACCAGGGCGAGCTCACCAAGGATCAGCTCGGCCAGATGATCCCCGACGAGCACCGACGCTTCGTCGACGACCTGATGAAGGAGCATCGGGTGCCGGCGCTGCCACCCGATCACGAGGCTCACGAAGATCTCCTCGGCTGGAGCCTGAAGGCCGGGATGGCGCACATCGAGGTGTCGCTCGAATACCCGATCAAGCTGATCGCCAACGCCCTCGGAACGCCTCCTCCCGAGGCGATCGAGCAGGCGCACGCGAAAGGCGTTCAGGTCGCCGCGCTGTGTGGCAAGACCGAGCAGGCCGTCCGCCATCAGCAGGCCGGGGTGGACGTCATCGTCGCCCAGGGCTGGGAGGCGGGCGGTCACACCGGCGAGGTGGCGGGCATGGTGCTCTGTCCGGAAGTGGTCGACGCGGTCGGCGACACTCCCGTCCTGATGGCCGGTGGCATCGGCTCGGGCCGGCAGATGGCGGCGGCGCTGGCGCTCGGCGCCCAGGGGGTGTGGCTGGGCTCGATCTGGCTCACCACCGAGGAGCACACTGCGCACAACCCCGCGGGCGTCACCGACAAGCTGGTGCGGGCCCGCTCGACCGACACCACCCGCTCGCGGGCGCTCAGCGGCAAGCCGGCGCGCCAGCTCAAGACCGCCTGGACCGAGGCCTGGGCGGCGGAAGGGGCGCCGAAGACGCTGCCGATCCCGCTCCAGTGGATGCTCCAGGCGGAGGCGATGGAGCGGGTGTTCCTGCACGGGAGCGAGGGGCTGGCCGGCTCGCCGGTGGGCCAGATCGTCGGCCGGATGAACGCGGTCCAGTCGACCCGGACGGTGATGGAGGAGCTGGTGCGCGATTACCGCGAGGCGGTGGAGCGGCTGCGCTCCTACGAGGGCTAGGAGGCGCCACGCGCGCCGGGAGTCGAACATGAGCCAGGTGTTCCGAGACGACGTGCTCGCCGGCAAGGTCGCCTTCGTGGTGGGCGGTACGCGCGGCGTCAACCTCACCACCGCGAAGACCTTCGCCGCGCACGGCGCGAAGGTCGCGGTGATGAGTCGCAACGAGGAGCGGACGGCGAACGCCGCTCGCGAGATCGCCGAGCTGGGTGTCGAGGCGCTCGGCCTTCCCGGCGACGCGCGCGAGTTCGACGTCGTCGAGGCCAACATGAAGCAGGCCGCCGAGCGGCTCGGGCCACTCGACATCGTGGTGGCCGGCCAGGCCGGCAATTTCTACGCCCCGGCCGTCGGCCTGTCGGCGAAGGGCTTCAAGACGGTCGTCGACATCGACCTGAACGGCACCTATCACGTCTTCCGGGCCAGCTTCGATTACCTGCGCAAGCCCGGCGCCTCGCTGATCGCGATCTCGGCCCCGGAGGCGATTCGGCCGCTCCACTTCCAGGCCCACGTCTGCGCCGCCAAGGCCGGGGTGAACATGGTGTGCCGGGTGCTCGCCCTGGAGTGGGGCCCGGTCGGGGTGCGGGTCAACGGCATCTCGCCGGGACCGATCGAGAACAGCTGGGGTATGGACAACGTCGCCAGCCCGACCCAGGAGCTGGTCGACAAGATCGCCCGAGCCATGCCGCTGCGGCGCTGGTGCAGTCAGGAGGAGATCGCCAACGTCGCGCTGTTCCTGTCGACCGACGCCGCCTCCTACGTCACCGGCACCATCCTCGACGCCGATGGCGGCGCGGCGATCGCCAGCCCCGAATCGGGCGAGGTCGACGCGGTCATGAACCCGGGCGCCGACGTGCGGGTGAAGCGGCGCGAGAGCTGAGCGTCCGCCGCGAGCCCGGAGAGCCACCACTCCCCCCGGGCTCGCGACTTTCGCCCTACTGGTTGCCGGCGTGCGGCAGACCGAGGAACGGGAAGACGTCCAGGTACGGGACGTCGTTGGCCTGCACCGCATCGCTCAGCGCGAGACAATCCGGCGCCGTCCCTTCGACCAGCACGCCCGCCACCGCCTGGAGGGCGACGTCGGTCACGTCGTCGTGGACGCGCCGGCCGTTCGGGAAGCCGCTCAGATCACCACCGACCACGCCGAGCGGGCTGTAGCCCGGGTCGCCCGGCACCAGCGGTGCGAGCGTGGTGTTCAGCCGCATCATCTCCGAGGCGACCACGTTAGACGGCAGGTTCACGCCCTCGACGCCGGTCAGAAACACCGACACCAGATCCTGCCGGTCACCGCTGTTGGGCGGCAGCGGACAGCCGAGAAGGGCGTTCAGCAGCCCTTCGAGCTCGGGGTTGGTGACGTAGGAGAGGAACTGCCCGTCCGAGTCCGGCAGCGAAGCGTTGAAATTGTCCTTGTCGGCGCGCGGGATCACCACCTCGTTGACGAGCGGCATGCCCAGTCGGGACTGCTGAGCGCCGTTGCGGTGGGTCGAGGTCCAGAAACCGAGGATCCCCTCGCTCTCCGGCTGGAGCAGCAGGTTCGCGCCGACCTCGAGCGCCATGCAGTTGACGTTGGTCCCCGCGACACCGTCGAAGGCGGTGGCCGGATCGACCGAGATCAGATCGAACACCTGGGCCAGGTTGACGAAGAAGCCGTCGTCGCGCGGCCCGGCGAACACCCTCGCGAAGCCGAGGTCGTGGACGGCCGAGGCGGCCAGCGACGCGTAGTCCGGCATCGAGGCGGAGCCGACGTAGGCCGGGGCCGTGCGCAGGCCGTCGACGATGTCGATGCCGTTGCGGTGGAGCGAGAACGTCTGGTAGACGTTGAGGTCCGGATCGTCGAGCGTCGAGACCTCACCCGTGTTGTACAGGAACGTCGCGTCGTTGTTCGTGACGGTCACGAACTCCCAGCCGAGGATCAGGTCGGCGACCGCGTCGTGGTTCCAGTCGAAGTTCATGTGGTAATTGACGGTGTCGTCGAACAGATGGAAGTTCGGCCCGGCGTACGGCACCTGCAGCGGGTCGACGCACGCGATGGCGACGACGCGGCTCGGATTCTCGGGGCTCACGAAGAAGTAGGCGTCCGTATTGTCGGACTTGGGGAACGCCGTGATTCCCGGTGCCTCCCGGTGGCTCGACGCCCAGGCACTCGCCGCTCCCAGGGCGACGAGTGCCAGCAAGACCGTGCGCTTGTTCATCATCAGATCCTCCAGGTCGCCGAACGGCACCGCCCGCCCGGTCTCGTCCCTTTGCACTGTACGCGAGTGACGGTGCACTCGTCCCCCCCTGGGGTGTCCTCATCCCGAGGTCGCCACCGTCGAGACGTCAGGAGTACGAAGCAAAGGCTCTCCCTGGATGGAGAGATTCGATAATTACTTGCGGCAAGATCAAGGAAGAGAGAAGCTGAACGCGGCCCACAGACTTTCCCAGTCAACGCCCGGAGCGTCCGACACCGGGATCATGTGCACCAGACGCAACAGAGCCCCACCGCCCGGGTGGAGCGGAAACGTCGCCACACCGTCGTCATCGGTTCTCTCGGCGACGGTCCGTACCTCCGTTCCGTCACGGTATAGATACCGCAGCTCGCGGCCGACCAGCGGGCTCCCCTCGTACAGCACCCGGACCGAGAGCTGCTCGCCCGGGACGAGCGCGGTGGGATCGCGGAGCGGCACGATCTCCAGCCGTTGCCCGAGCGGCTCGGAGACCACGGCCGGGTCGCCGTCGCCGACCCGAATCAAAGTCTTCAGGTAGCGCAGATAGCGCTCCCGTCCCGGCTCACCCGCGGCGCCGGACTGGTCTCTGCGATGGAGGATGTCGTGCAGCGCTTCCTCTTCCAAGTAGCCTGCGAAGCGCGCTGCCGAAAGCTCCGAGTAGCTGTACTCCCGCTCCATCGCCAGCAGGTGCGAGCCGGGCACGGACGGCCGCCAGGCGAGCACCGGGAGGTCGAACGACGGTAGCATCGCCCCCAGGTCGACGACGCCGTCGGGGCCGTGCGCCGCGAAGGATCGGATGCGGGAGGGCCGGAACGCGACCTGGCTCTCGGTGGCGAGCGCATCGCCGACGTTCAGGTACAGCCGCACCGTCTCTCCCACGGCGACGGCGTGGCGGTTCGGCTCCAGGCGCAGGTCGTGCGCCGCCGCCGGCGAAATGACGAGCAGGGCGAGCAACGAGGCCCCCCTGCCGTTCCCGTGGGTCGTCATCAGAACACTCCTCCAGGTGGACACACTCCTCTCGTCGGCCGCGGTGCGGCCCGGATGAGGGGTACGATCGTCGGAAGGGTCTTGGATGGGTGCGACGAGCGGTGACCGTCGTCAGCCGCTCGTCGCGCCCAGGAACTGGAAGCTTCCGGTGGGCTGCGGCACACCCCCGCTCGGCTCGTCGGTGATCGCCACCAGCGCGACCTCGTCCAGGGGGATCGGGAGCCCGCCCTCGGCGACCACGCGACCGCTCGCGTCGGCGTCGAACACCCCTGCCGAGATCTTCTCGCCGTCGCCCGTCACGAGCCACAGCTGGAACGTGCGGCCGTCCCCGGGCCGGCGCACGCCGGAGGCGGCGAAGCGCCAGGCCTCACGCTGGGGATCGACCAGCAGGTGCGCCGAGGCCGTCGGCTGGACCTCGTCCTGCCCCTCGATCCGCACCTCCACCAGGTGGCCAGGCCGGGCCAGCCAGACATCGCCGGCGTCGCGCTGACTGCTCACTGTCGTCAGCTCCTCGGTCAACGTGGCGATCTTCTGCTTCAGCTCGCCGAGCTCCCGCACCGTCGGCGCGACGAGGGCGAAGTAGACCAACGCCGCGGCCGCTGCTGCGCCCAGCACCGGTGACAGGACCGGCCAGAACCCACCTCCCGACGGCTCGCTCGACGGACGCTCCGGCGACCGCACCTCCGTCTCGGTCGGTGTGCCCACACTGCCGCGGACCCGGTCCATCAGCGCCTCCTTCGTATCCGCGGAGGGGGCCGTCGGCTCGAGCGCGAACGGCAGCAGGCCCACCACGGCGCGCGCTTCGCACAGCCGACCGGCACACACCGGGCAGCCGCTGTCGAGGTGCGACTCGACGGCGTGCAGCTCCGCCCCTTCCAGCTCGCCGGCTGCGTGCAGAAGGAGAGCGTCTCTGAGCTCGCGACAGCTCATGATCCCTCTCCTTCGTAGTCGACGCACAGAGCCGTCCGAAGGGCACTCAGCCCCTGACGGATCCGACTCTTGATGGTGCCGAGCGGCGTATCCAGCTGAGCGGCGATGTCGGCGTGGCTGAGGCCGTGATAGAACGACAGCACGACGGCACGTCGCTGGTCGTTGCTCAGGCCCGCCAACGCGCGGCGGACGCGGCGCTGCTTCTGCGAGGCGACGGCATCGCCGTGCGGGTCGGTCGCGGCGCCGGAGTGGTCGGCGTCGAGCCCGAGCCCGGCGTCGATCGCATCGAGCGCGATCTCGGATCGCCGATGGGCGCTGCGCAGCTTGTCGAGTGCCCGGCTGCGCGCCAGCGTCAGCAGGTAGGTGCGCGGATGGCCGCGCGACGGGTCGTAGCGTTCGTGACGCTCCCACAGCTCCCAGAAGACGTCGCCGACCACCTCCTCCGCTGCGGCTCGATCGCCGAGCACCCGCAAGCAGACGGCGAGCACGAGTCCGCTGTGGCGATCGTAGAGCTCCTCGAGTGCCGACGGATCGCGCGCGTGCACCGCGCGCATCAGCGCGCGATCGTCGCTCCCCTCGGCTCGGATCGAGCTCACGTCCAAGACCACTCCCTCCGCTCGAGAGAGTATACGAGGCCGGTACCCGGATTGGATGTCGACGGAGAGGAAAACGTTTCGGGCCTTCCGACGGCCCCGCACCCTCGGCTGGAAACCGCTGCAAAACAAGCAGTTCGCCGCCGTTATTCCGATCCGTTCGCGACGAAATTCGTCTGACAGTTCTCCTCCCGAGTCGGCGCATCCCCCGTTGAGCCCGTGGACGACACGGTGCCCGACGACCGACGGCGCGGAGCCGCCGGGAAGCCTCTTTCCCGGTAGCCCGATGCCACCACTCACCAGGAGGACACCATGACTCACGCCCGCCCCGGTACCCCTTCCCTACTGGTCGCTGCGACCCTCGCCGCCGCCGTCGCTGCCCCGTCGACCTCGGCCGAGGAGTTCGTCGGCGCGGTCTACGCGATGTCGAACGAGTTCGACGGCAACCGGGTGGTCGCCTACGGACGTCACGCCGACGGGACGCTCGACTCGATCGGGTCGTTCTCGACCGGCGGCGACGGCGCGGCCTTCGACGGCGGCGAAGGCCTCGACCCGCTGATCTCCGCCTACGCGCTCACCATCGACGAGGACGATCGGCTGCTGTTCGCGGTCAACGCCGGCAGTGACACCCTGAGCCTGTTCCGGGTCGAGCGCGATTTCTCGCTCACCCTCCTCGACGAGGTACCGACCGGCGGCGTCGGTCCGAACAGCGTCGCCTACTCGGCCGGACGCGTCTACGTCACCAACATCGACGCCGACGGCGTGTTCACGGGTGAGCCCGACCAGGAGGGCAACCTGACCGGTTTCAAGGTTTCCCCCGGCGGCGAGCTGCTGCCGATCCCCAATTCGACCCGCGCGCTCGGCAACCGTCCGGCGGCGGTCCAGTTCTCTCCGGACGGGCGCTTCCTGGTGGTGTCGTCGATCAACGCCGGCTCCGCGACGCTGGCGAGCGGCAGCACCGACGAGATCGTCGTCTTCGGCATGTTCCCCAACGGCCGCCCGACCCGTCGCCCGCTCGACGGGGCGACCTCGACCGCGCCGAACAACGCCGAGGGGCGCAACCTGCCGAGCGCGATCGGATTCGAGATCGTCGCCACCGACGCCGGACAGTTCCTGGTCGTGACCGAGGCGCGCGAGTTCCAGCCCGACGGCACCCCGCCGGCGTTCGACCGGCTCCAGACCGGCTCGGTGTCGACCTGGAAGCTGGAGCGTGACGGCGAGCTGACCCCGGTCGACCTCGACGTGCGCACGGGCGACGACCTGTTCGACGGCGAGCGAACGGCCTGCTGGCTCGAGTTCTCCGCCGATGGCAGCTACTTCTGGGTGTCGAACGCGCTCGAGTCGACGCTGTCGACCTTCAGCTTCGACGACGGCCGGATCGAGCTCCTGGACGCGGTCGCAGCCGCCGGGACGGCGCCCTCCGAGTCCGATCCGTTCGGCACGACCGATGGCTGGATCGACCTGTGGGCGAGCGACGACGGTGCGTTCCTGTACCAGCTCTTCGGCCTCGACGGGACCATCGGCGTGTTCGCCGTCGACGGCCCGGATCTGACCTTCGTCGAGGAGGTGACGGGCGACCTGCCGGAGACCAATACGCAGGGCATCGTGGCGTTCTGACGGACGACGACCTGCGAGGACCTCCCCTTCACGGCGTGGCCCGGCCCCCCGATGCGGGCCACGCCGACTTTTTCTAGCGGCCGGCGTCCGACAGCTCGACGTAGCGCAGACCGAAGTAGGCGTCGTCGACCGACTGCTGCTCCCAGCCCGCGCCGACGTCCCGGCACGCGTGCTGCAACGGACAGGCGTTGGTCGAGCTACCGTCGACGACGCAGAGAGTTCCGCCGACGGTTCGCCAGACCAGGTGGTACGGCGTCCCCGGCTCCAGCTCGACGGACAGCTCGGCCGTCACCAGATCGGCCTGGGGCCAGGCCGGCAGGTCGCTCACCGAGAGCGTCCCACTCGACGCCAGGACGGCCCCGGACGGGCATCCCGCCGCGTCCGACTGCACCTCCAGGACGACATCGCAACCCCCCCCCGCCTGCGAGGCGGACAGCGCGAAGCGGGCGTGGGTCAGCCCCGGTCGCACCCCTCCCAGCTCGAACTGCTCGGACACCTCCCAGCCCAGGTCCCCCCAGATCGTGAAGCTCTGCGTGATCGCACCGCGACAGAGCACGGTCTCGGCGTGGGCCGGAGCGCCGACGAGCGAAACAACGAGCAAGGAAACGACGGTGAGCGAGGCGACGTGGCGGATGAACATGATGGTACCTCCCGATCGAATGGTATCGACTCGACGCCATCTTACTCCATCCGGTGCTCAGCCCACGGGGAGACGTTCCGGCGCCGGTCACCGGGTCGAGGTCGTCCCCTTGGTGTAGTACGGCTGATAGAGCTGCACCTGAAGAGAGCCCGGCATGGAGAAGTGGATCGCGCGGCCGTAGCCGACGTCGTGGACGGCGTCGACGAACTCGACGCCCCTCCCCCGCAGCTCGGCGACCGTCGCCTCGATGTCGTCGCAGTAAAAGGAGATATCGTGCGTACCGGAAGGCCGGCCCTCGTCGCCAGACGGATCGGCAGGGTGGCACCCCATGTCGGCCTCGGGCAGGTCGAAGATCAACCAGCCATCGCCGACGTCGGTGGCCGGGAAACCGAGCTTGTCGCGCAGGAACGCGCGCAGCCCTTCGGCGTCGGACGTGTAGAACATCGTGTGAACTCCGCGGATCATACGGATACCTCCTGCGGACGAAGGTGCGACCGGGCACCGACCGTCCGGTCGCACCTCGACGGGGTCAGAGTGCTCTCCGGAACTGCACGATACGCCAGGTCTCCTCGAAGCCGAGGGCGCGGTGGAACGCCTGGGCGGACGGGTCGTCGAGCTCGGCGTCGGTCGCGAGCTCGGAGCAGCCCCGAGTGCGGGCCCAGGCGGCGACCTGCTCGACCAGCCAACGCCCCCGCCCGCCGCCGCGGTGCTCGGGTCGGAGGTAGATCCCGTCCAGGTAGCCGACGGGCTCGCCGAGACAGCCGTCGACGACGTTGCGCAACGACAGCTCCAGGAACCCGACGATCTGCTCCGATTCGACGGCAAACCAGCCCTCGCGGTCGGAGGACTGCGCGATCCGCTCCATCTCTCGGTCGTGAAACTCGTCGTCCAGGCCCGAGTACAGCTCGCGGCGCATCCGCCTCCAGAGCTCGAACCGACTGCGATCGATCACCACCAGCTCCACCGCTCTCCTCCTCTCGGCCCGGCCGCTCAGGCGACGGTGGTGGTCGGCGAGGGCGCCTCGTCGACCAGATCGGCCACCACCGCCAGCGCGCGCTCCAGGTCCGCGATACCGGCGGTCGGGCCGAGCCCGAAGCGGACCGCGTGCGGTGCCGGAGCCCTGCCGACGCTGAACTCCTCGGCCGGCGACAGCACGACGCCGCGCTCCTCGGCCTGGGCGACGAACTCGCGCGCCGTCCACGGCTCGGGCAATCGCAGCCAGCCGTGCGGGCTGCGCGGATGGCTACGGTAGCCGTGCGTTCCCAGAGCCCGGGCCGCCATCGCCTGACGGGCGGCGAACTGCTCCCGCTTCCAGGCCATCACCTGGTCGGCCGTGCCGTCCTCGAGCCAGGCGGTCGCCACTGCGGCGAGCAGGGGCGAGGTCAGACCGAGCGTGGAGGAGACCACCGCCTCGAGCCGCGGAACGCGTCCGACCGGAGCCCGCACGTAGCCGACGCGCAGGGTCGGCAGGAGGCTCTTCGAGGTGCTCGCCACGTGGACGGCGTTCGGCGAGTAGGCAGCGAGCGGCGTGACCTCCGGCAGTGCGAAGCCGTAGGTGTTGTCCTCCACCACGACGACGCCGTGGGTGTCGGCCAGCTCGGCGATCGCCCGACGACGACGCTCGGACATCACCACCGTGGTCGGATTCTGAAACGTCGGCACGCAGTACAGGGCCCTCGCTCCGCCGCGTTCCAGGGCCTTCTCCAGCGCTTCCGGCCGAATGCCCTCGTCGTCCAGCGGCAGCGGCTCGAGTCGGATGCGCAGCAGACGGGCGAGCGCCTTCAGACCACCGTAGGTCACCTCTTCGGTGAGCAGCGTGTCGCCCGGCTCGGTCAGCACCGACAGCACCACGTGCAGGCCGTGCTGTCCGCCACCGACCACGACCACCTGCTCCGGGGAGGTGGCCAGGCCGCCGCGCTCCATCCAGGAGGCCGCCGCCTCGCGGTGGCGCCGCCGACCGCGGTGCGGCCCGTAGCCTGCCAGCTCGATCGGATCGTCGGTGGTCGCCACCCGCGCGGCCGACGCGAGCAGCTCCGGGATGCGGCCGCTGGGGAGCAGGAAGTTCGTCCGCAGGTCGATCGGTCCTCCTGCATCGACCTCGCCCGACGGGGAGGTGCGCGGACGAACGAAGGTGCCGCGACCGACCTCCCCGCGCAGCAGCCCGTGTCGCTCGGCCTCCGCGTAGCCCCGCGTGACGGTGGTGACGGCGAGGCCGAGCCGGTCGGCGAGATCGCGCTGGGTGGGCAGTCGATCGCCCGGCCGGAGCCGGCCCGAGTCGATCGCCCGGGCGATCGACTCGGCGAGGGCCCGGTAGCGGGGGCCTGGGAGCTCTTCGAGCTGAGGTATCCAATTTGACATACATCAATCATTACAATCATGACAAAATTTCGCAAGCAATCCTCGAAGTCCAGGCGTACAATGCTGCGGACCATCCCGAGGAGGCATCCGCCATGAACCCTGCAGGCCACCCGACCGGTACGCCCCCGACCCTCGACCCGGAGGACTGGACCGAGCTGCGCAGCCTCGGCCACGCGATGGTCGACGACGCCCTCGATCACCTCGCCGCCGTGCGCGACCAGCCGGCCTGGCGCCCGGTGCCGGACGCGGTACGCGAGCGTCTGGGCGGGCCGGCCCCGCGCGACGGCATCGGAGCGCGGGCCACCTACCTCGAGTACCTGCGCGACGTCCGTCCGTACCCGACCGGCAACACCCACCCACGTTTCTGGGGCTGGGTGATGGGCTCCGGGACGACACTCGGCGCGCTCGCCGACTTTCTCGCAGCGATGCTCAACCCGAACGTCACCGGGCTGGCATCGGCCGCCGTCCTGGTCGAGGAGCAGGTGCTCGGCTGGATGCGCGAGCTGCTCGGCTACCCGGAGAGCGCGAGTGGTCTACTGGTGAGCGGCGGCTCGATGGCGAACCATCTCGGGGTCGCCGTCGGGATGCACGCCCGGGCCGAGCACGACTTGAAACAGGATGGCCTCGCCGCGGCCCCCCGACCGATGGTGATGTACGCCTCCAGCGAAACCCACTACTCGGTCACCAAGGCGGCGCAGCTACTCGGACTCGGAGCGCGTGGCGTGCGGTCGATACCGGTCGACGACGCCTATCGCATCGACGTCGCAGCGTTGCGTCGGGCGATCGGTATCGACCGCGAGGCCGGGCTCCACCCGTTCGCCGTGGTCGGCAACGCCGGCACCGTCAACACCGGCGCGTTCGACGACCTCACCGCCCTCGCCGATCTCGCCGAGGAGGAGGGGCTGTGGTTGCACGTGGACGGCGCGTTCGGGGCACTGACCGCTCTGGTGCCCGAGCTGCGAACGCTGAGCCGGGGCATGGAGCGTGCGGACTCGATCGCCTTCGATCTCCACAAGTGGATGCACGTCCCGATGGAGGCTGCCTGCGTGCTGGTGCGGGACGGCTCGCTGCACACCCACCCGTTCACCGCGCCGGCCGCCTACCTGACGACGATGGAGC
Source organism: Alatinidae sp. Z8VKAUB7J3 (assembly GCA_010016025.2). Classification (NCBI taxonomy): domain Eukaryota; kingdom Metazoa; phylum Cnidaria; class Cubozoa; order Carybdeida; family Alatinidae; species Alatinidae sp. Z8VKAUB7J3. Next base: position 6,734,236 of record JAAAKM020000498.1, read on the forward strand.
GCGGCGTCGCGCGCGTCGAGGTGCCGCTGTCGAACCGGGGCCCGCAGCTCACGCGCGGATTCCGGGCGCTCAAGGTGTGGATGTCGCTCAAGGCCGACGGCGTCGACGCCTACGCGCGCTCGATCGCGCACAACGTCGAGCAGGCGCGCTACCTGGCCGTTCGGATCGAGGACGAGGCGGCGCTCGAGCTGCTCGCCCCGGTGCCGTCCAACGTGGTGTGCTTCCGTTTCCTTCCGGCTGGAGGCAGCGCCGACGTCGACGCCGTCAACCGGGAGATCGTGATGCAGCTCCAGGAGCGGGGCATCGCGGTGCCGTCCCAGACGGTGCTCGAAGGTCGCTTCGCCATCCGGGTGGCGATCACCAACCACCGCAGCCGTCGCGAGGACTTCGATCGACTGCTCGCCGCGGTCGTGGAGATCGGACGCTCCCTGGAGGCCCCCCGCCGCTGACCCCGTCGGGCGGTGCAGACCGGCCCGTCCGGCCCGGGGCCTACGACGCCGTCGGGCGCACGTAGTGCTCCAGGAAGTGGTCCATGATGAACGCGACCATCGGGCGCTGGACGTGGCGACCGTCCCAGCCCCAGGCCAGCTCGCGCTCGGAATGGGTCACGTACTCGAAGCTCGGGAAGTAGGCGACGTCGTCGTGGCGTGCCGAGAACTCCTCCGCGGCGGCGCGGAGCACGGTCTTCGATCGGCTGTTGGCGACCACCACGTCGTCCCGTGTGAATGTCACCTCCAGAGGCACCGGCGAGACGGTGACGATGAAGCGGAGATCGTCCTGGCAGTGCTGACGCACGAGGGTCCGGATCGCCTCGAGGTTCGCCAGGTTGTCGTGGAAGTCGAGCACGTGCAGGGTGAACCGCCCGGGGTTGCGGTCGAGGACGTAGCGGCTCGGCACGGTGTTCAGGTAGAGCCCGTCCTCCTCGTCGCGCCAGGCCTCGACCAGCCCCAGCGTCAACACCAACGTCTGTGCCGTGCGCAGCGACTCCATCGCCTCCAGGATCCGACGCCGCCGCCACAGACAGGTCTCCCGGTCGGCCATGACCAGCGCCGGCGAGTAGTGCAGGTCGAGCAGGCGGTCCGGCGGCGTCCGCACGTACAGCAGGGCTCCTTCCTGGACCCTCCGATCGACGCCGAGGATGTGCCGGATCTCTCCCAGCATCGAGGCGGTGTGGTACCGGTTCAGGAACGCCGTGGGGCGCAGGTGGGTCGCCACCCGGGGGAACCGGGAGGCGTCCCGGAAGACGGGATCGCGCGTCAGCACGCGGACCCCCTTCGCCTCGAGGGCATCCTCGATCTCCCGCGCGAAGCAGGAGCCCAGGGTGAACACGCCGCGGCTCACGTCCGCCCGGAACGGCGGGCGCAGCCCCACGTCGAGGAATCCTCGATACGTCCGCTGCGACGCGAGACGCTCGTCGGCGGCGTTGCGCTCACGCTCGCGCTCGGCCCATCGATGCTCCGGGTTCCGCGCGACGTTGTCGTAGGCCTCCTCACCCGAGATGGACAGAAAGGGCACGCTCGGACCTCCTGGTAGTCGAGCCGCCGTGACGGCTCGGACGTCGACGGAAGCACGCCGAAGGCGACACCCGACGCACGAGTCCGCCCGGCGCCCCGTCCACGAAAGCAAGGAGCGTGCCTCGTGTGCGCACGCCCCAGGTCGCGCGCTGCACGGCCACCGTGGACCGCCAGGGCGTCGTGGCGCGTCGGATGTTTGACGCGCCACGACGGGCACGGGACACCCGGGCCGGCTACCGGTCCCGAGTACGAAACGGCAGGCTGAGGTCGCCCGAGAGCACACCGTAGACCTCGTAGACGCCGAGCGTGGGCCGGTTCGGGTCCTCGGTGTTGACCTCCATGTACGCGGTCACCGCATCGTAACGGAACTCGGTGTGACCCCCGAGCCGGTCGAGCGGAACGGCGACCCGCAGCGTGCGGCCGCGCAACGCCACCGCGAATCCGGGCGAGTCGAGGTAGATCGGCATGCCCGGGGCGGTCGGCGGCAGCACCTCCGCCGGCTCGGCCCCGGTCACCGCCCGGACCGACAGCCCACCCGGGACACGGTCGTCCGGATCGAGCACGGCCCAGTGAGTGTGGTAGACCACGCCGTCGTCGTCGTAGTCGCGATTGCCGTTCTCGTCCCACAACGGCGTGTCGTCGAAGTCGGGGTGGGAGGTGACGGCGAGGGCGAGGATACCGTCGTCGGCGGCGAAGCCGACGGCGGACGGAGCCAGCGTGGTGGGGAAGACGTAGGCGAGCACCGGGGCGCCGTGCATGCCACCGACCGCCTTCGGAACGGTTCCGCCCGCGGTGCCTGCGACCCGCTGTTCGAACAGAGCCAGGCCGAGCTCGGCGTCGATCCGGACGGCGGCCTTACGGACGCGTAGGTCGTCGTTGACCGCCGGAGCCTCGGCGGCGACGGGCAGCGAAACGGCGACCGTGAGGAGCCACCACGAGGAGAGACTTCGATTCGCGTTCATCGGACGGGTACCTCCAGGTTCAAATTTAGTATCGAGTCGATACTATCGCTCCGAACGCCGACGTTGTCAAGGTGGTATCGAATCGATACCATAGGGACATGTCCGTCGAAGATCACCTGACCCGCCTCGTCCACCTGCTGTCGACCGAGGAGCGCACCGTCGCCGAGCGGATGCAGCCGGTCCAGCTCCACGCGCTCCACTACCTGAGCCGGGCGAACCGCTACAGCGACCGGCCGGCCGCCGTGGCCGAGTTCCTCGGCATCACCAAGGGCACCGCCTCGCAGACCCTGCGGGTGCTGGAGGAGCGCGGCCTGCTGACCCGCCGGCGCGATCCGGACGACGGCCGGGTCGTGCATCTGCGTCCGACCCGGAAGGGGCTCAAGCTGGTCGCGCCCGAGCGCAAGCCACGGCTGCGGGCGGCGCTCGACCGGCTGTCGGAAGGGGAGCGCGACCGACTCGAGCAGGGGCTGTCGGCGTTGCTGCGGGCGCTCCAGCGGGAGCACGGTGGCCGGACCTTCGGGGTGTGCCGGAGCTGTCGGTTCTTCACCCCTCGCCCGGCCGGCTTCGAGTGCGGACTGACCGGAGAGCCGCTACGCCCGGCCGACGGCGACCTCCTGTGCCGGGAGCACGAGCCGGCCAGCTCGGCCTGACGTCCGCTACCATGGCTCGGGAGCCGGCGCCGGGGGGCGTGCCGCTCGCTCACCTTCCGGAGAGAGAGACCATGGCGACCATCCGATGGAGCCCACTGGCCCACGCCGTCGTCGGCCTCGCCGCCGTCGCGGCCGGACCCGCCCGGGCGGCGACGCCCCCGACGCCCGAACCGTGCCTGCTGGCGTTCAGCGAGAAGCCCGGTGGCGAGCCGATCGTCCCTTACCAGTTCGACGGCCGCGAGGCGACCGTCCAGCCGATCCTCGACGGCCAGTCGTTCGATCGCGAGGATCCGGACGGCCGCCCCGGGGCGGCCGTACCGATCACCGCCTGGAGCGAGACGACCGGGCGGTACGCGGTGACGCCGATCCCGGGCGAGTCTGCCCTGCGCGTCTACTCGGTCCTGCCGACGTGCGCACTGCAGCCCCTCCCACGGGTCGAGCTCGGGCGCTGTCCGGGAGGGGCGGCGCGCCGGGTCGACAACCTGGTGGTCGACGCCTCCGGCGGGCCGCCGCGGCTCGTCGTGACCAGCGGCACCTGCCCGGAGATCCAGGTGTTTCGAGCTCTCGCTGGCGAGCTGAAGCAGGTCGACGGCTCGCCCTTCCCCACGCCGAGCCAGCAGCCGGTCACGGCGGCGGTGGTGGCGAACCCGGAGGACGAGGCGGCTCCTTCGGTGCTGCTCACCTCCACCGCGGCGACCCGGACGATCGAGTCCTACCGCCTGTCGAGCGACGGCTCCCTGCTGCTGCTCGACACCGAGATCGCGCCCGGGACGGCCCCGCCGGCCGGGCTCGACGTGTCGCTGACCGTGCTGGAGGAGCGGACGACGGTGGTGCTCGGCTACACCGAGGTGTCGGCCGACGCCCTGGTCACCCTGTTCCGGCTCGACCTCGGCGACGGCGATATCAAGCAGCTCACGAGCGTGCCGATCGCCGACGGCCGGCGGGGCGGCTCGGAGCTGCCGACCTTCCCGCTACGCGCGCCCTCGTCGGGACCGACGGTGTCGATCTGGGCGACCCAGCCGGCGGCCGAGCTGCTGAGCTGCATCGTGATCGAGCAGCTCGACGTCGACCCGCTGTTCGTCGACCTGCTGGAGCTCCCCTGCCCGACGGCGATCGAGGTCTCGGAGATCCTCGGCAGGTTCTTCCTCCACGTCCGGGTGTTCGACGTCACCGGCTCCATCGAGACCTACGAGGTGCTGGGCGACGGCAGCCTCGCCTTCGTCAGCTCGGTCCCGACCAACGAGGTCAAGTCGCAGGGGATCGTCTTCCTCGATCCGTGACGGCGGCGCCGGCCGGGGTGGCCGAGGCCGACGGCAGAGTCAATCGGAAGCGCGCTCCCGGGCGCGCAGTGTCGCCGTCGACGAGCACGAGCTCTCCCCCCGCCCCGCGCGCCAGCCCGCGCGCCAGCGCCAGTCCGAGGCCGGTCCCCGGCGTCGAGGTGGTGCCCTCGCCGCGGGCGAACGGATCGAACAGAGAGCGTCGGAGCTCGCTCGGCACACCGGGGCCGTGGTCTCTCACCTCGGCCACCAGATCGCGTCCGTCGATCGACACGGCGACGTCCACCTCGGCCTGGTGGCCGTTGCGTCCGTACTTGAAGGCGTTGTCGACCAGGTTGAACAGCACCTGGCCGACCAGCTCCGGATCGACGTCGACGACCGCGTCGGGGTGGTCGGCCGCCGCGCGCACGCTGAGCGCCGCGTCCACCCGCTCGGCCTGACGGCGCAGGGGCGGCTCGATCCGCTCGACCAGCGCGTCGAGCCGGATCCGCTCCGGCTGACGGCCGTGGCGCCCCTCCTCCAGCCGGGCGTAGCCGAGCACGTTCTCGACCAGAGCGGTCAGGCGCTCGGACTCGGTCTTCAAGGTCTCCAGGTACTCCTGCACCCGGGCCGGGTCGTCGATCATCCCGTCGGCGAGCATCTCCGAGTAGATCCGGAAGGTGGTGAGCGGCGTGCGCAGCTCGTGGGTCACGGCGGAGGCGAAGCGGCTGCGACGCTCGCCGAACTCGATGCTCGCCCGCAACGTGAATCCGACCGCACCGATGGCGACGATCGCACCGAGCCACACCAGCGCGAGCTGCGCGCGGGTGGCCGACGACGGTCCGTCGCCCGCGAGCGGAGGTGGTAGGGCACCGACCACCACCGGTAGCGTCGCCAGCCGGTGCGGCTCGGCGGTGGCCGGTGCGACCCGGTCACCGATCGGAGTCAGCTCGGCGCCGTCGAGCAGGTCGGTGGTCTGTGAGATCAGACCCGCGCGCAGGCGCGGCCAGTCGACCAGGAACCCCTGCAGCCCGACCTCGTGCTCGAGCTCGAAGCGGCGGACGAAGAGGAAGGTCTCGGAGATCGCGGTCGGCCCCGACGGCAGCCACAGCGGCACGAATGGGCCGACCTCGGCGTCGGTGCCGCTGCCCGCTCCCGGCTCGGGGAGCGCGCAGTGCGCACCGGCGGCGTCCCGTTGCGTGAGCTCCCGAAGGGACCGCAGGACCTCCGGCTCGGCCGGCTCCGGGGCGGTCGGCGGGACGGCCTCCTCCTCCGCCCCGTCGGTCCCGGCGAGCTCGGAGAGCACCCGGTCGACGTCGAGCACCGCCTCGAGCCGGTCGAGCCAGTCGGCCCGCCGATCGAGGTGGCGCAGATCGATGCCGAACTCGGACGCCAGCAGGAGATGCTCACCCATCGGCACCTGGGGCGAGGTGCAGCCCGCCCCGGGGCGCCACTGGAAATAGAGCGGCAGCAGCTCGGAGCTGGCGTCGAGCAGCGGCGAGGCGGTCAGCACCTCGCCGGCGGCGACCCGGGTGTGCTCGCGCGAGTAGCTCCCGCGCGGCGTGTAGAAGGCGTCGTACACGTAGTACGGACGGGCGGACTCGCGCGCCAGCAACGGCCCGAGCCAGGAGTCCATCCGCCACAGGGCGAGCCGGAGCGACTCCTCGTGACGGGCGCGGGCGGCGGCCTCGCGGCCCTCGCGCTCGAGCCGTAGCACCACCGCCGACATCCACACCAGACCGACGACCACCGCCGCCGCTCCCGCCGCGAACACGCCCCACCACTTGCGCCGCGCCGTCACGAGGCCGCCTCGCGAGCGAGCATGTAGCCGAGCGACCGCACCGTCAGCACGATGCGCGGCTGGCGCGGGTCGGGCTCGATCTTCTCGCGCAGCCGCGCCATCGCCATGTCGACGGTGCGGGTCTCGACCCCCTCGCGGTAGCCCCAGACGTGGCGCAGCAGCTCCCGGCGGTCGACCGCGCGGCCGGGATGGGCGGCCAGGTAGCGGAGGATCTCGACCTCGCGCTCGGACAGCGCCCGCACCGTGCCGTCGCCGGCGACGTGCTCGCGACGCTCGAAGTCCACCTCCCCCTCGGGCAGCCGCAACCGCTCGACGTCCAGCGGACGCTCGGCCGACCGCCGCAGCACGGCCTCCACCCGGGCGAGCAGCTCGCGCGCGCTGAACGGCTTGACGACGTAGTCGTCGGCGCCGTCGCGTAGACCGCGCACGCGGGAATCCTCGCTCCCCTTCGCGGTGAGCATGATCACCGGCAGCCGCGGACGGCCCTGGCGCAGCTCCCGCAGCACCGAGAAACCGTCGCGCCCCGGCAGCAGCACGTCGAGCAGGACCAGATCGACGTCGCCGCCGAGCGCTTCGGTGAGCCCGCTGTCGCCGTCGGCGCACTCGCGCACGGCGTAACCGCCGAAACGGAGCGCATCGGCGACGCCGCGCCGGATCGGCGCGTCGTCCTCGACGATCAAGATGACCGGAGTAGACACGGGTCGGGCTCCTGTTCCCCCTGTCTCCAGTATAGGTCCCGCGACCGGCTCAGCAGCCCTCGCACTCGAAACCGGCCGCCTGCGCCTGCTGTCGGATGGCCTCGCGCATCGCCTCCCCGAGGTCCTCCGACAGCGCCGCCATCGCCTTGGCCCGATGGGCGCGCAGGAAGGTCTCGCGCTCGTCGCTGATCGCCTGGATCTCCTCCTGCACGGTCTCGCGGATGGCGCGCATGCCGTCGACGTAGGCGATCCGCTCCAGCTCGGTCATGGTGCGCATCTCCTCGGGGTAATCGTCGACCGAGAGCGCGTCCCAGGAGAAGTCCTCCTGGAGCGTCGCGTCCACCAGGTCCCACGAGGCGTTGGTGTAGAGTGCGCTCCCCTTGGCGACGATCCGACTGCTGCACGACTCGACGCCGAGGCGCGAGGCGTTGTTGTCCTGGGCCGTCTGGTTGGCGAGCCCGACCGCTCCCTCCTCGCCGTAGGGGACGTAGGTGGTGTTCAGCTCGGCGTTCAGCTCCAGCAGCCGGGTATCGAACGGGGTCTGGACCTGAACCTGAGCGAGCGACGGATCGATCGCCGAGAAGTTGCCCGCTCCGGCCTGGGCGATCTCGGGCCACAGGTCCGAGACTCCCTGGTCGCGCAGGCCGGCGTAAAGGGAGTTGATCACGATGCCGCGCTCGCGAGCGCGGCGCGCCGCGACGCGGAAATCGTGCGTGCTCACGCCCTGGTCGGCCGACTCGTTGCCGGCGACGAAGATCACCCGTAGCGCTCCCGGCTCGTGCGACCAGCTCATCTCCTCGAGCGCCACGTCGAGGGCCCGACCGACCAGCTCGTGGCTGCCCTCGGCGTGCAGGTCCTGGAGCGCCCCGTAGACCGTATCGAGGTCGTACGTGAGGTCGCTCTCGACCAGGATCCAGCCGCCCGCCTCGGTACCGGCGACGCCGCCGAAGCTGATCAGCCCGACCCGAAGGTCGGGGGTCGGCCGCATACGGCCGAGCTCGTTGACCACGTCCCACAGACGCGCCCGGGTCGAGTCGAGCAGATCTTCCATGCTGGCGGAGACGTCGATCGCGACCACGATGTCGACCGGACGGCTCTCGGTGAACGCCTCGACCGGAGTGCCGGTCTCGGTGGCGGCAGGGACAGGCGGAACGACGGCGAGGACGCCGGCCAGGGCGAGCGTCGCTGGGAGCAGAGTGCGGTCCATCACGGGAATCCTCCAAACCGATGATTCGATGTCGGTCGAGAGGATCGTAAGGCCCCGGTCGACGGGGTGCCGTCACACCTTTGTAACTGCCCCGGCGGCCGGATGGCGGTCATCGGCCTCGAGCTTCCCGAGGGTCCACGAGCCGGGTACGGTGCACCGCCGTTTTCGGCCCCATTTCACCGGGCAGCCGGTCGCTACGGCCTCCGCCGGCCCGGCGGCCCCGCAGCCGCTCGTCCTCGGGCCGAGGGGACGGCTCGGCCGTCCGCCTCGGTCCATCGGCAGGGGCGGACGGCCGTCGATTCGCACCGGGTATCCCCGGAGCGAGCCCGCCCCTCGGGTGGCGGTCCTACTCCGGCAACATCCAGGTCTGCAGGGTCCCGCTCACCCGATCGAACGTCCGGCCGTCCTTCTCGGCGTCGACGACCAGGAAGGCGATCGCGCCGGTACACGGCGTGCCGCTGTACGCGAGGCGGAGGACGCCCCGGCTGTCGGTCGTGCCCCGTCGGAACGCCTCCAGCCACTCGTCGTCCATGAACACGCCACTCACCTGCACCCCGGCGAGCGGGTTGCCGAGCTCGTCCGTCACGCGCATGCGGACCCCGGTGCGGACGTGGGCGACGCCGACGCAACGACCGGGGTCGCCGGGATCGTCGACGAACTCGGCCCGCATCTCCATCGCCGACACCTGGATGCAGTCGGTCGTACACGGCTGGGCCTCGACGAATCGCACCAGCCGGCTGCTCCGTCCGATCGTCACCTCGCCGAGGATCTGCCCCTGCTCGTTCATCCTGCGTGCCTCGCCGGCGCTGGCGTCGCCGTAGGCCGGCGAGAGTCGGTCGGTGAGCAGCTCACCACCACCCGCGAGCCCCGGGGCGACGATCGCGCTGGCGCCGACGGTCATCGCGATGTCGAGGTCGGCCGTGATCGAGCCTGGATTGAACGGCGAGGCGTCGGAGCCGCCGGCAGGCCAGATCTGCTGCCAGGTCCCGTCGTTCGTATAGCGGAACGGATAGTGGATCGGTTGACCGTCGGTGCGCACGATCATGCGGAGCTGATCGCCCGCGTCGTTGACCTCGAAGTAGGCGCCCGGGCCGCGAAAGCCCTCCGGCGGAGGGGTGTTGAGGTGCACGACACCGGGATCGTCGAGCCGGTACCAGCCATCGGTGTAGGCGACCGTCCCGCCGGGACTGATCGCCTCCGGATGGGCATCGGGGAACCCGAGCTCCGTCAGGTCGACGACGCCGTCGACCTCGGTCCACACGAACGGCCGGTCGACCAGCGGGAAGATGCGGTTCGCGAAGCCGACGACCCGGTTGTCGTCGTCGATACCGAGCGCCGTCGTGTAGTCGGTGTCCGGAAGGTTGGGTATCTCGAGGATCTCGTAGCCGTCGCCGACCGGCTTCCAGACGATCGCCCGGATGTCCACCTGGTCGTAGGCCGTACCGACGACCCAGCCATCGTCGCTGATCCCTTCGAGCTCGATCCTCTCCCACCCCGGCAGCCACGGCAGCTCCCGGAACTCGGAGCCGACCCACACCCCTTCGACCAGCGTCGGAGCACAGTCGAATCCACACTTCATGTCGACGTTCCGGACCCCGAGCGCGACGCCGTCGCCGTTGATCGCGACCGCCGAGGAGCCGGAGGCACTGAGGTAGTCGAGCACGTACATCTCGGGCAGCGCCGCCAGGGCGCCGCCGGCGAGGGATGGAGCTGCCGCGAAGAGCACGGCTGCTACCCGGCGGTCGGCCACCGGGCGGCGGGTCCTCGATCGCAACGAGTGTCTCATGGGTCCTCTCCTCGAAGTCGACAGCCCGGAGTGAATCGAACTCGTCCATGAGACGAGCGCGGCCTTCGCGCGGAACAACCGATCGACGGAGGCCCGGTCCGGCCGCCCCCCGCCGTCGCGGCGCGCGCTGCTCCCGGCGTCGCGGCCGAGGCCTCGAAGGAAGATCCTCTTTATTGCTTGATATTAAACGATATTGTTCTGTTGTTAAACGACTAATTTTAATACAATCAAATCATGACTTGAATTTTCTGAATACCAAGGTAAATAGTTTTAATGGTTGAAAGGCGTATAGTATACAAAGCAGACAATAATTCTGCTTTTTTCTTGTCCTCATTTACTGGAAGAGTCCGCAAGCTTCTTTTATGCGGTCTTAGGTTTCTTAGGTTTAGTTTATCTTGTTTATTAGCAGAGTTAAAAGGTATCATGACAACAATTAACCTATCCCATTTTCACGAATTTAGCTTTTGGCCCTCTTTCTTTGATAATTTTCTCAATGTTTACTTGAATTGGGTGTCCACTTATCATCAGGATTGTTATTGCTATCACCATGGTTATAATCATAATTTACTTATTCCCCTCCTACTCCATGTCCTTTTCTGCTCTCAGTCAAGTCTACTGTTTTGCTATCATTATTATCATCATCGTTATCATCATCATCATCGTTGTCATCATCATCATCGTTATGATCATTGACAGCAGCAGCAACAACAACAACAAGGCAACAGCAGCAGCAGTTTAGCCATTAGTCATTTGAGATTAAATGATTGGCTCCCGACAAAATTTTGAATAAAGTTCTCTTACTGTTTTCTCGTACAATTAGATGAATTTCATCATAAAATCGAGGTGTTGTTACAGCAAAAGATATTTAGAATTGCTTTCTTCGTATTCTTCATAAACATTTTTTACTTCTAAACTTGTAAATTTACCTCATCCAAATTACATATTGTACCAGACAAAAGCTGCGTAAATTAAAGTGTCATAAAACTTTAGGTTTTTACCCATTTTTATGATGATGAAGGTAGTGGCCCCCTGACGGCGTGGAAAAGATATGTGCCTAAAAATATGACTTAGACGCTAACAAAAATATTAGCAAGACAGGGAAGGGTCTATTAAAAGTTGAATTCCATGCCAGTTAACGCTCTATTGCCAATACGTGTTTATGCCCACAGGTCTCAAAATTTAAATATTATTTTTGAGAACTTTAAGTCAGGTATACAATAAAAATGTTAATTTATATTTTCTTAGAGACCTTCAATAGAATAGGACCCTCCTCTGGGGAATAGGGTGCAAGCATCCTGATTAAATTCTAAGAAGTTGTATAATTCTTTTTTAACACAGAAACTATTTTGAGATGGTGTGCATAGATAACCTGCATCTACGAAAGATATCTACTCCACCATTTTATACAACTTAAGATGGAAAGTAAAGCCCAAGCTGTGTTTCGCCACCTAAAACAAGCTCATCGACACTAGCTCACTTGCTGTACTCCTAAACACACCAGAATACTTTCAAGTGCTTTTTGACACGAAATTTCATTTATATCTAAATCCTTCACCACAGGGAGCCTGAGTATAAGCCTTGTCTATTGCAAAGTGGGACAAACCAAAACCATTTTAACATGATGAATACTCTTTCGTAACAAGATATTTCTTTCTTTCTCAGATTTATCACCAAAAGCAAAAAAACCAACAAAATCTGGCCCAAACTGTCCCAATTAATTAACAATTTACTTTATTGTCAGTTAGATATTCAGTCGAATGTCATGAATTGCTTTTATTGGATGGTATTTAACATTGCGAGGACAACACTAGAGGGAGTAAATTGGCCATTATTCCCTTACTTTTTTTTGTTGCGACATCATATCTTTGAAATTGAGATCAATGCTCTGTAGCACAAGAAACACGTATCTTTTTCCTGAATAATTTTGCACGAAGTAGCGAAAACATTGTGTACATTTTGTACAAGTTTTTTTCCGTCTGGCATTTCTCAGAGTACTATCGTCAGAATGACCGGAATGAAACGTATGAAAGAGTGTGGACTGTATGTGGACTGACTCCAGAACGCCCAAATGAAATGCAGACCTGGCCTTTCCTATGATACGGAGGCAAGCGTCTGCGTACACTTTGGTACAGTCTGGGTTCTCAAGCAAGTGCTGCCCTATGGCAGAGTCATATTGCTTAATGGTCCAAAATCACAAGCCATTCACGCAGTCCAAATTCTGATTGGCTCCATCAAAATACAGTTGGGTATACTCTTTCACATATTCCATTTCGGTCATTCTGACGGTAGTACTCTGAGAAGTGTCAGACGAAAAGGCTTTTAAGTACATACTGTTTTCGCTATTTCGTACAATATTCTTGTTTTGTACAATAAACATACTTAAGAATAATCAAAATCTGGTTACACACTCAGAAATATAACGTCATTAGAGGTGATAGATCCATTGAAGATGCTGCTTCTCTTATTACTAGCTACATTGTTCACAAAAGGGTCAGATGAACTTCTAATCATTAATACTTTGGGGAATACATGACAGATTTCTCCACTATAGAAGAGACAGTGCACGGAACTTTACTGCATCTCACTTCATTGTTATCTGTTCATATGCTATTGTAAATATGTCGCTTCTACCTAGCCAACACTAAAAGGACTCCCTTTGCCTGAGGTGGGGCTGAGGTTAATACAGAAAGAACAAATATTGAGCAGTAAACAGCTGATTATTATAAGCAGTTACTCGCATGTTAAAGGTTTACTAAACCGATTTTTTGTGTCAGCCATCGGGTTCACAAAATGCTTGGTAGTAAATCTCAATTGCTTTAGAACCCTTTCAGGTAATGTTGTATACAGTGTCTGTTGTTGTTAAACCATAGCAAAAATTTTTACATCCAATAACGGAAGAAATTAGATCCTTTAATCGTATCGCTCGAATTGTGATTTAACGAAGTCGATATTGTAAAAGAAGCTGACAAAAAATCTTTCCTTTGTGTATATACAGCTACATTAATCAAACCGACTTGGCTTCTTTCAGCATTCTTACATGATTTGTAAGCTTAGGGAAAAGGAGAGGAACGTCACACAGCAAACCTTGCAGCAAAGCTTATATTTCTTGAGTTTTCATTTACCCGCTACTTTTTGGCCTATGAATCTACTCAACTATGTTGCATTCTCGTTTGTGGATTGCATTTTGTAATTTAGGATTCCCAATCAATCTGCGTGGGTTTGCGCTTTCGAAATGTCTTAGTTAATAGAAACTAGGACAACGAGCAACGACAAACACGCAAAACATCGATATAATACGCTGACAGGTGTGAAGGTACCTTAATGAAATAGTTCAAACTTAAAACATTCTCAAACAATCCTGAAGAATTCTATAGTGAAATGGATTCAGTAATGTACCTAATGTCAAGTGCTTATGAATCTGTCGCTTTGTGTTTTTGAGTGGAGAAGGAACTTTTACATTGATACGATACTAAACTCCATTTCTCACTCAATAATGTGGTTTTAACAGGAGCAAGGAAAGGTTAGGATGTAAGAAATCTATGCACATTGATTGAATCTACGTTTCCGGAGAATCAGCCGACCACGAGATAAACGCGTGCCATGATGATCGTGCGAAAATTAAAACGCCATTAATTACATGTCTGCAGTAAAAGATTTTAGCAAGTTTTGTCTTGATAGCCATGCAGGTAAATAAAGAAACTATTTATTAAATCATAAAGGAAGAAACAGAAAGACATATGTGTAAGTATGACTGAGAAAACGCTGTTGTAATACGATGGAAATTTTTACTGCTAGTGGTTAGGCCGTGGCCTTGCAATGCGCTGACGGCCTTTTCAAAGTATTTGAAAAATGGCTGTTCTTAGACGAATAGGCAATTATCAGGGAAGAAACAAAAGAGAAATGTGAACACAGATGTCTCTGGTTTCCCGTCAATCAGCACCTTTGGTTCATTAAAGTAAAAAACAATACTTTTAAAGCTGGTGTTAACAGAATATCGAGGCTACAGAAGATACATTTGACCATAGTAATATCTAACGTAAACGCTATATAAATTGTATCGATTCTGATCATGCGTAGTAAAGACATGGCTGTTATAATTCCCACGATCTCACGAGGTTTTAATGCGGTTGCTTTGTTCTGTGTTGCTACTCAAATGAAAATGTGACCCAAACAAGGCTGAAAATGAGCAGTCGGACACAAAGAAATCTTCACATACAAAAACACCTAAAGAAACATTCCCAATAAGATCACAGATAATCGTGTAGGATTCCTAGCGTTTTGGCAAATAGGTACATTTAATTTATTCCCGCTCTTTTCTACCAAATTCTATAAACGGCTTCATTAGCTCATTAAATTTGCCCGATTTGAAATTAAAAGGACCTGGTCTATTATTTCTCATCAATGTTGCTACTTAGTTTGGAAGCTGACAAAGATTTCCCTTTTCAGAGGATTTTAATCAGCTGTTTAGTATTTATCAACGAGTTTAATCTTGAAAAAAGACCCGTTTAAGGCATTGAGCTTAAGATAATTTAGCAATAGTACCTTCAAAGTAGCAATCGTTAATAATGTGATATTAAAAGATACCTTCGATTTAAACACTAGCAACATATTGATGACTGAGGTGTGGAAACGTCCATCTAGTCTCTACTATCATTTAGTGCCACAAGCAGTTGGAACGTGATGATCATAGCTGAGTTATGCATGACGGTGATTTTTAAATATAAATTATAAAATTACTTGATTATCGAAAAGTTCTTGTTGCCCTACTTTTTCTTTTTGCCTTCCATTCGTCTTACCCCATCCATGTGCTTCATTGGGTCCTTTCCCCATCTTTCTATTTTACTCCTAATAGCATTACATAAATCACTTATATTTAAAAACAAAATGATACAAGCTTCAATCGTATATAAAGAAGCCCTTATTCTGCTTCAACAGTGATAAGGGATGTCAGAGGCTCCCTCATACCCAATGTTAGTTGATTACTACTCTTTACTGCAAAACATCTCTCTCAACCTTCCGCTTTTATCTCATCGTCAAGCACATCATGACAAGTTTGCCCAAGATATGCTGAAAAATAACTTTTATACAGATGATTATACTTTCAAGAAGTTTGGTTGGTTTGGTTTTTTTATCATTTAACACTTTAGAGCTCACTTGTACAAGACAGTATCTGAAGGCATAAAGTACTGAACAACACGACCATACGGGAATACCTTATTGAGTGGAAAGTTTTAGATCCCTTGAAAATGTTAATCCATTGCATGTAACGCCTAGGAAATTACAGTAGATCAATACAGTGTCTTATTCATGTAAGCAGCAAGACACGTTATATAAACTGATGATATAGCAGTTACCAAAACTAAAAGTTGATGTAAGTAAGAAAAGTCATAGTAAAGATGGTTGACAAAGGTCTTAAACAGGATTTCCATTTGTCTTTAATAATAGTCAATGGACTCCAACTTTTAAAATAAACCGAGCAAAACTATGTCATGCTTTTGCTTACATTGATAGTTGGCTTTTCGTAGCAAAATTCTACAGCGTTTATGACTGATTTGCATTTAAGTCTGATTGGAGAAAGTAACATTCTGTTTCACAGAAGGAGAATCTATGAAAACATTGTTTGTGATAATGAACTTGTATTCGATATAGCACAAACGGTTCTGTCGATTCAAATGTAAAACTGATGCATTCAACAACAATCATACTTACGCGATCATTCCAAGTACTGTTAGGTAAAAGGGAAACTTAATTAACTACAAACGGTGTTTACGTTTGAACGTCATCTGTTACCTCTGTGTTTATTACAATATGAAAAGTCGCTTGAGTTGCCTTTGAGCGATGTCAAGGTAATCAATAGACTAATCCAACGGTGTCCTTGTCCTGTGCCGCCACTTCCTGGTCCATTCCCCGCATCCCTTCTTCTCTGATCTGTTTCTTACAAATTGACACATGTTGAGACACACCGACAATGCAAGGCCATCAAGAGCTCCCATCTATATACAACATGCTAAGTCAGAAACTGCGTCAACGCTATTATAATCAACTTACATGATATCAACAACCATTTAAATGTAACAGACTTTATTAGTTATAGCACACTTACTGGCTTTTATATTTACGATCTTCTAACCATTTTGAAACACTAATTTATTTTACTGTTGTGATAGTGTGATAGGACAATGTATACAAAGAAACTAGGCCACTTAACCATCTGAGACAAGACAGACAGCTAGAAAAGAAATGAACATTTCTGAATAATTTCCTATTTTATGAGTTTTGAAGGTAGGAAATGATCGTTATTTCTCTTTTCTACGTCAAATGCGTTTAATATTTTAAGCATTTATAACCTTTGATTAATAAAGCTAGGATTATTTACACAAATTAAGAAGATTCAAAAACAATGCCATCTTCAAGACACGAAGCCTTAACAATCAACAAAATATTCAACTTGGAGGTGCATATGGACCATTAGTGTAAATGCAATATGCCACCGCAACTATACCTCGGGTGGTTTTAAAATCGACTACTTAAACTTGCTTCTTTAGATCCTTATTACTTGTAACTGGCTAATCCTTTCACAGTAAGTCTGATGGTGTGGAGCAGCCCTGGTCTCTAAGATTGCAAGGAACTCAATATCAATCTGGAGGAAGACTTGAGAATAAGGTGATGAAAACGTATCATTAAAGTCACCTTGCCTTGAAGTAATACATGTGGGCCTATGGTGCATATTACAATATAAATATGCTTCATTTGTCAAAATAATTACTATAGAGTAAGCCTTGCCATACACATCAATAACTATCACCGCACACCTTTAAAATAAACAAATGCTAGCATAGAAAATACTCACAATATAAATATGGAACAGGTTTTACATACTGTTGACATTTTTAATCTTTAATGAGAACAGAACACATACATTGTGACAGTTACTATTTTACTGCACTTTTAAAATGTTGGCATTTAGGTCTTACCTTCCAATGTTTTACTCTCGAGGATAAAATTAATATACTTCCTTGCTGACAAGGATTTATTAGTAATGTTATCTTCTGTTTATAAAGTCGCCCTATATCAAGAACTGTTACTTGTCATTTTATTTATTCATTCTGTACGAAACCAGGTGGACTTTATACTCTTGTGTAAACAACATCTATTAACGACAATTAATATGAAGTACACTGTGGAATATAGTTAAGTATAATTAAGGCCACTTTGTCCTTAAATATCGTAGCATTTACAATGATAATCACATCCTGACAATAATGTGATGAAACATCGAAGAGTTGGTTTATTTGAAATCCCGTATTTATTATTTTCCACCCATATTAAGTACGCCCGATCTCTGCTGCGTGTTCCTGTTTATTACGAAATAATTTATCTATCTGTTTCTTTATCTGAAAAGCATTTCAATCTGCGCTACTCTAAAGTCTCAATGTCTAAATAGCGCGTGGAGAAAATGGAAACAATGTACAGTATAAAGAAGATTTGCTAGTAAATTTATCAATCAACCAAATTCATGTTATTATCATATTTTCTATTCTAACAAATTCTGTTTAAAGCTAGAGCAACTTTCAGCCTGGAGATTGCTGTGCCTCGTTTTAACATGTAAATCAATATTCCGTTGTGCCTCGTTTTAACATGTAAATCAATATTCCACAATATTCCAATAAGAGTCACCGCTTAAACATTCCACAGTAGTTATTGTAATTTTTGGCTTATTATTTTTAAACTAAAAACAGGTACCAATTTAAATCAGTATATTCATAAATGCCAGTACTTAATGATGCTCTGATAAGCAGCTCTGTATGCTAAATTTTCCTATCGAGGTAGTTGAGGCTATCGTAATGCACTTTATAGAAGCCGTAAATTTGGAACATAAATAGATGTGAATAAGAATCACCCCGATCATTCCCATCAATCAACGCATTTGGTCTCAGTGTTTCCTAAAAAGCAAGCAAGCAAAGAGATAACGAAGATATTCAGAATACAAATAACATCACGATGACATCACATGATTATTTTCAAGTAGTAAGAGTATCACAATTTGGTGGGTATTAATTTGTGAAAACTCAAGGCTCCTCCGAATGAGCTTGCCTTGTAATTCTCATAAATTCTCTCTAGTTTACAGGCATTGAGGGTGCGTGTATGCACAGTTTCGAACAGTACACTAAACTTCATTCGCATCAGAGCTAAACATTTTACTATAGAATTATGGGAAACAAATGTTCATCTCTTCTAACATTCCAGGTGTTATTCAACAGATAGACTAGAGACTTGAGGCAATTTCTCACTTGCCTTTTCAATACTTGACACCTTGACAATAGATCACCGTGTTAAGTTGTTCATTTAAAGCAGAGGTGTTAATGTTAGAAGGATCATTAACTTCGAGTTTTGCTTGGTTTCTGCTGGGTCTCTAACATCTCGCTATGCCGACATTTGCAAACTCGCTAATGACATGAGAAGCTCAGGTGTCACGACAGAGAATAGCAGACTACGACAATTGCTGTCGATAAGTACAGAATTTGCCATATGTTGAAAATTATCGACTCTTTACCGAAGGCTTACTCATGTGTCATAAAAATGGCAACTACAAAATAGGCAGGCAAAACGTGGCACGAGTTTAATACAACGTGGAAGATTTGGAAACATGCACACATTTGGAAATCAAAGACATTAGGAATAAAGAAATTCCTCAGAAATGCACAAAAAGATCAATCAGTTTTGAATTATATCCTCATTCCTCATTTTGTACACCATGTGACGTAATAAACAGTTATTAGTTCCTAGCTAGTTGAATTAATGATAATGTTTTCATTAATTTAGGAACATGGATTATATGGAAAGCATTACCAATTGTATTTAATTACTGACGTGTACCTCAAATGAGAACTAGGATTTGCTCATGATATCTCTTGTTCAAAGACAAATATTGATTAATCATACTTTGGAAAATTTGAAAATTAGTTTCGCTTAAAATATTTTAGAGTACAATATTGAAATAACTTTTAATTACTTATACCTGCATACAATTATTCTTCGAAGATAAATTTAGCAGAACGGCAAGCTATTATAATTCAGATAGACGGACCGGGTGACTGTCCTTCCCCAGTAATGTCACTAAGAGGCTGGTCACCAATTGCTTTGAGCTGGTTGTCGATGTCAACCGATGGATTATCGGGAGCTACTGAGGCGACTAAAGAAATAGAGTATGTTAACATTGGAGGTCACCTAGCTCGCCGATAGTTTGGGCTGCGGGTTCGATCCCCATTTATGGCATATTTTCTATTTTTTTACTGTCTTTTCCAAACGAGAAATATCACTCATAAATCAGTTGAGGGGTTAAAGTCCCTCAGCCCCCTTTGATGCCACCACTGTGACGTCATTTGGCGGCCAATGATTAAATATATTTTCCAAAAGTGAAGCTTAAGTTGGATCATGCTCTCCTTACGATTGTAAAAATGAGTTGTTCACTATATGATAAGATTGTCATAAGTAGATTAGACACCAAACTCACCAAAACACTGTATAATAATCTATCTTTGCAATTTATGCACTTCTATTCCCGAAGCTCTTCATTCAGTTTTATGTATTGTCTATCTGCCCCGTTGCTGTTAGTTGAATCTTAAAGATCGATATACTTTACCTATTTGAGACTTAAAATTTTCCAGACAGCAGCGTAACTACCACAACTGTCAGTAGAGTATCGATTAGATTCTTGGGGAAAGAGAGATACAGGGGAATATTGGTCAAATAAATCAAAGCCAAACACATTCGCATGTCTTGATGCTGAACAAAAACGGAGATATATTCAATCGATAGATCAGAGTTTATCTGCACTGATTAATATAGTTTGATTAAAGTACGACCTCAGATGGGATTCAACTTTAGAAGATTATCACGATAAACAGTTCGATGCTACATATTAAACCCATTTCGATAAAAATTATAAGAGTAAAAAATGTAAAAATGTAGTCTTCAAACTCAAATTCTAGGCCATGAGATATGGCTAAGATCTACGTTGGAGTAAGGTTAGAAGGATAATTTTGTAAAGATCTTAACAGCAATTATTCAAGAGCAGCGCACTTCAATTTAAAAATTCTATCCATAGGTTGAATATTCTACATTTTGGGTCCTTGACTGCTAGTCAGTATTAATGTTTACACTATAAATGATTCGACTATTTCACTGACAATGCAGAAAGCAATTGGACGCTCTAATATTGTAATTCTTGTAGAATAACACACCTTGCACGGAACATGTTACAAATAAAAATATTTCAGAAAGAGATGAAAAAGGAAGCAATTTGTTTAATTTGGTAAAACTGAGACAATTGCAGGTTGTATGTCATGTAATAAATAGAAAGATTAGTAGAGGGAAGCCATGATGGATACGGATAACGGGGGAAATGTTAAGAATAAATAAAGAGCGGAACTACGTCCTCATAGGAATTGGTCAATCGAAAGAAGATAAGGAATTTCAGTCTGTTAGATAAATTTAGTAATCGCGTTATTAGAGCCTCTAGCCTGCAAGTGGGTTTGATTTCGCTATACATATCCACAACAGCATCATATATCTGGCAAATGATAAGTCTACCTGTATAATAGAACTTTCAAAACAGTTAAAGATTTGCAGGGATTTGTTGTATCCTGATATTTGAAATGGGTTTTGCAAAAGTTGAGAGATATAGTTGCTCAGAAGTTATAAATCGACGCTGACAATTCAGACTGTAGTGGATAGAAAATGGTGTACTTTGGTGTCACAATACATGAACTATTCGCTGTGAGCAAATTGACTAGAAATATATAATATTCACAACGATTATTCTTCGTATTTGTTGAAACTTTTCTTAATGATGCCTTATGGGAAAGAACAGATTGAAAGGGATATCACAGATCATACTACTTTCGTTTCAACGATAGATAACATCATGATACATATACCACAATGAATAGCATTGACGATCATAATAAATAGATGTTTTTGACAAAAATAGTAGAGAGAGTGGTTTAAAAATTAGTTCAGACTTTCGATTACATTTGCAAGATAGGCATATCACAGTTTGAAGGTAATAGCTATCAATAAACTTGGATGGAAACGAATCCAGAGCAAACAGTCAGTATCTATCAAAAAGTAGTCGCGGAAACATATCGAATTCATTAAATCGTAGTGTACCTTGTGATGACACTTTCAGAACTACCTGTGCCTTACAAAAACTTTCGATTTGATTCTTGACAAAACAGATAGCATGAGAAAGTCAATAGCAAATGATAACTAACAGAACAACCAGTTGAATACTGAGATGCATTAATAAAAATGATTAGATTTTCTAATAGACATTATTTTAACGGTAAAACCTTGCTTGCCATCACCCTTTACCTACTTCCCAAATTTCTACCTCATAGCTTTCCGCTTAATACTAAACTATATTAACAGAAGGGAAACCATGTAATGTTTTCATTGCAGCATAAATCTTAAAGCTTGACGCTCTCCAGATATTCTTAAGACATGATGATAGACACGAAACAGGATAAAATGGGCAAAATTGATAACCTTGAATCTTACATTGCTGATGATACACAGGTTATGGGATGGATAAAATACTTCCAAAATATAATAACTAATCAATGCAGTCAATTAAAGTATTGCTTAATTATGTAATAGTAAGCGTTCTTGAAATTCCTTCTTCAGAGAACAATAACCATGAATGCATTTAACCTCTGTTTCTATTCCATGGGCATAACAAATTGTGCATAATATTAAAAAACGATCCTAGTGACAGTCAATTCTGAAGACATTACTTTGATGCACCATCTGATGGCCACAGCAATACGCTATGAATGCAATCTCTTAAGGAGGTCGTAGAGTATGTGAATTTCCATTTATGGTAAAGCAATGTTGCCACGTCTATCGAGAAGGACCAAGAAGTACTCAAAGAATTTGAAGCAAACTTACATGTATGACTCTGCTTCTTCTATTCGACATTATGCCTATATACAGATAGCGCACCTTTGTTAGTAGATTCTTGCTAGTGACAACCTCAGATATTGGCATAAATGTACGAAGCGTTTCCGAAATATAGTAGATCACGACATTTATTTCAAATGTGCAAGAAGTCAATTCCACGACCTGCTAAACATTCAACTCGCTAGATTACAATGAGAACACAATCATTCATCTCCTTCACCCCCTTTTGAGACATCGCAACACGTTGTAACAAGATAACGTCTCATCATCATAGTTTACGTTTGTCTCGTGAGTCTCTACTATTTTCTTCGTTTTCTACACGTACTCATTCTGACGCTCCTCCTAAAGTATGAGAAACGTCAAATATATCTCAATTTTTATTACAGGAATCTCTACATTTCATGAAACAAACGCCTGAACTATCCCTATCACTTGCCAACACCATTATTCATCGATTTAACACATAACTATTGGTAACGTAGCCTCGGTCTCATTTAATGTTCTGCAGTACTTTAATAAGTAAAGTGAGAAGGCCCCAACAAGGTTCTCGTATTCAACTGAATCATAATGTGGGTTAATTTTTAATATTACTTTTCTAGTAAGCAGATCATTGACTGATATCAAGTTTTTTATGAGTCAACTTCTAATGTTGGTATTGTTAGGACCATCATAAATGGAGAAAGTACGTATTATAGCTACATTAAGTCGAGTAACAGTGGTTTTTTTGCACTTGCTCATAAAGGTTTTTCAAACCATTAATCAGGACAGATACCTGATCCGATCGGTAAGTAACTCGATTCTCCACAAATGTTTAGGTCAGTGGAATGAAAGTTGAAACTTTGAACACCTTGATGGGAAAAAATCCCTGTGTTTCCTTTCAACTGACAGTTGTTCATTTGATATTAAATGGGTCACCTTTGTCTGCTAATTACTATCATTATTGACACTTTTTCTTTCTTCCTTTTTGTTTATTGTTTCCTCCCTAAGTCCTTACTGTGAATAGAATGAAAATGATTTCCAGTTTAGTGGCCAACTATCTGTCACATATCATAACTTACCCTTTCCAATAAAGAGGATCAAGTCTGCAGTCAAGAGAAGTGACCTCTTTACGTTCACATGTTAACGTAAATCGAAGAGTAAAGTTTGATTAGCAGACAGAAATCAAATTGTTTATGTTCCGAAAATAAAAACATAGCCTGACAAAAAGAGGCCTTTCCGATTAGGTTTTCCCTCCAACACCGCAGGAAAAACTCTACATTTGCTGATAAGAAATGGAGCAACTCTAGGAAACGAATAGAATTCTTTTTTATTCCATGCACACAGTCGTTTCCCTATAGCACTAATCTGTCCGTTGGTCTACTTCATAGCTTTTCAAAACTTAGATTAATCATGTAGGATTAATTTGCCCATTTATCAAGTTTAAATTGAAAGCTTACTTCTTGTATTATTCTCCTATAAACTACAATTTAGTTGATGAATATAAAATCTAAAGAACTGTTTCCTTGTAATTACCTAACAATAATTACCCCAAGAGAGTACTCTAACATAGACAAAAAATTAAAATCCTCGAGGGACCTTCATTTCAAAATGAAAGGCTTTCATGATAAAAACGTTCCCCAAGAACGATGCCATCCAAAAACTACTTTAGAAGTTGTGTAGTGTACGTGAAGGACGGTTTTATTTAGCCAAGATGGGAATTTCTAACAAAACCCTGAAAATTTTAATTTTTCCTGGATTCGGAAGCAAGGCAAGGGGTGTTTCCGACATGATTTACAGAAAAAGAAAACAGGTATGCTAATACACCGATTTTGTTTTATATAGTGCTTAAACTGAGATGCCCTTTAAGAGAAAACTGCATTTTGAGGACGTTTGAATATTGTTTGTATTTATCAACTTGAAATAACTGGTCTTAGCTTCCAAGGTTCCATGGCCAAAGTTGATACGGAGACTGACAGTCATTTTATTGCATCTGTATTTGCAGTTAAGTTAACAAACACGTCTGGGATCTGGAGGGTACAAACTTTGATTGCAAAAGCTTGAGGACAGAGAATGTTTGACTACTAATCTACTAAGTCTTCGTCGGGACTGAAATTCTGATATCGCTGTAGAAATGGGGTATCAGGGCACTCATTCTTGTAATATGAACTCCACGGGGTCAGACAGTCAGTTTGTATGATACGGACGGCAAGTTTCGAAGAAGCGTTCATCAAAATTTCTCAGATAGTAATTTTATCAAGTGTATGAAAGATATATTCTAACATGAACAGAGCATGTAAGGTATGTGCAAATGACCCTCCCGAATCGTCCGTTAATACTTACAATTTGATAGCAAATGCAACGGAGCAATATTTCCTAGTTTT
>JAAAKM020000498.1:6758533-6777151 GCA_010016025.2 Alatinidae sp. Z8VKAUB7J3
GCAAATGACCCTCCCGAATCGTCCGTTAATACTTACAATTTGATAGCAAATGCAACGGAGCAATATTTCCTAGTTTTCAAATTGATGAAAGATAGTATGATTTAAAATTGATGGCGACAGTTTGGCAAATATCAAGTATAGACAGAGTTTCTCACGTTAGTTATTTTCCAATTGTGTATTTAATTCACCGATTCGTGCAAATTATTAATGAGGTATGAAGTGACGAAGAATAGAGTAGTTCCTTCCACTTGGCGCTCTCTTGTTTAGACCTTGTAAGCCCATTGTTCCGTACTATTTTTTGCGAAAAATGAATATTGATAAATAAGTGAATATTCAGGAGGGATTGGTCAAATAGTTTATTTTCAACCGATCACTGACTAATAATTCAATGCTTTGCTTTAAGTTGAACAGGTTTCTATGTTCTTTTCAAAAGCTTAGTTTAATCTTGAGCTGTGTGTGACTCACCTAAAATGATATACCAAAGTGGAGACTCGAAAAGCTAAAACTGTAGGAACTATCTGTTCTGCTGTAAAGACGGGAAAACACGATAGTTGTGCATCACATGTTAAGCGTGGAGCAGATATGCATAAGAAAGGGCTGAATTCATAGCTGCTCGGCTAGATACGAATTAATTGCCTGTAGGTACATTATAACCACGCTAACTGACCTGAATATGACTGATAACCATTGATAAAACGTGAAGGACAGACGAAAACTGTTTATTGCGCTTTTAAATAATTGGATACTAATATTTATGTAGTCAAACGTATATAAAAATGTAGAACCAGCGTAGAGACTTGCTATTCAGTTTCATAATAGAAGTACATGCGAAGTGCTCTCTTGCAAAATTCCTCTGTTCTAAGAACTCATTTTGATAATAATTAGTTCCGTTGATGGAGGTATTATCTCTTGATTGTCGACAGTACACACTGACTAACCCGTCTGTGTTTCTGTAGTTTTCTTCAGGTAACTGTTAGTACGGCCACTAACCCAAATCCAACCATGCCTTTGTCTTGTCTCTTGTATCTTAAGCTTAACTAGTGTAACGTTTGAAGAGTGTCATCGAATGCGAATGTTTAAGCATAGGAGTAAACATCTTTTGTGTGTAGGGTATCGATCAGTAGATAGAGCAACCAAACAATAAAGAGACCACGAGCTGCTATTATGTCAACAAGGGATACAAATCCAACTTGATAGATTATTGTCTAACTAAATGAAATGGACAGAGACAGGCAAACAGACAACGACCGCTACTCTTGATTAAAGACATGTTTTAACGCTTTTTCAAAAAGCAAAATAAGAAATGAACAATTAAATTAAAATATTGGGTCTAAAGCATCCTAGCATGTACCATAACTATCTGATCTTTCTCTTTGTATAAGGATTAAGGATGCAAAATTTTCTCTCTGCTTTTAAAATGTTTTGAGCCTGAATTAAGAACCGGGAATAGCATACAATATTGTTTCCTGGTAAAACTTGTTAGTACCGATAAATCTGTGGAACACTTGATCTATATTTCATATCCTCATTTTGAATAAATGAAATAGGGCTGAGATCAAGGAAGTTCATCTATCGATCAAGTTATACAATAAAAAAGAGCTATTGTTAATATAATCACTTCATGATTGAACGCATAATCGTCTCCATCGACTATTTTGAGATTGCCTTGACTTATTCGCTTTCATCCGATTTCTCTTTTCTACAATCTTAACTCAGAAGCTTTTGTGAGCAGTTTACCAGCTGTGGGAAATCTTGGAATTGACAAATGAAAACTTCCATCAATGGGCATTTGATCTTTTCAGGTTGAAATCAGAGCTGTATGTACTCACAATTAAGTAAAAGATAAAGCACAAATTTTACCTTAATAATCTAAAACAAGCGAGGCAATAGAAACTACTTTCTATCATCTAAATTTAGAGGTGACGGAAGGCCGGTCGTGATTAGCAGAGCAGACCATAAATTTGTATAGTACATAATGTTGTGTTTTATTCTATCAAATAAGTTTAAACACATTTCATTTTTCTGAAACCATCCACGTTTTTAAATATCAAAAATTAAAAGACCTAAAAATATGTCGACCACATCGTCAATTGACAACTTATTATTGTTCCAAGGTGTTGGTTGCTCTTTTGACTGGTGTAAAAACTGACACAAAACACGTGATAGTAAATGGCGTATCGTTCAATTTTGTCAGCATGCTGGAAAGTCTTCTTTAGTCGCGTAGAGCACCGCAGATCTGTCCTTATAGGCTTAATAGTATACCCCTCGTTGGTACAAAAGACTGATCAAATTATTCCATTATTAAAGTACAATGACCATTATCTACGGCAGGCTTTGCTCTCACTTTTCGCTTGCTTTATTTGTCTTAGATAAGATATTCTTTCGATACACTCAGCTGATTGGCTGTCCCGCTTAATAATGCACGAGCAGATTGAAGAGTTCCCATCGAATCGAGCAGCACTCCATTCAGGGTTTGATTTGCGAAGGCTGAACGTCATTAGTTTCAGAACCTAACTTTCTCACATAAAATCTACGTTCGAACCAATAAATAAATAGATGAGGGGCATGACTGAGGACGCATTTTATTCGACATTTCCAGTCTTTCAGCATTCATTTTACCAAGCATTCACGGCGCGGTTAGACGACTATGATCCGTGTGAGGAAAATGTACTAAAAAGAAAACGCCGAAAATCGGATGGACATTATATTCTTCAGAGACAAGCAGCCAATTTACGGGAACGAAGGAGAATGCAATGCATAAATGAGGCATTTGAAGGGTTGAGAAGTCATATTCCGACATTGCCTTACGAACGGAGACTGTCCAAAGTGGACACTTTACGACTGGCTATAAATTATATAAACTTTTTATCGGAGCTTGTTAACTCAGATATCAGTGGAACGGCTCAAGGTTTATCCCATTCGTATGAACGACCAAAAAAAATTGTTATTTGCCACAGAGGGAGAAGTAAGTAGCAATAACTTGTATTATACTGTTTTCGACATTGTTGCTATGAAATCATGATTTCTGTCTGCTAATTAGCTGGTAAGCGCTGTGCTACATTTTGTTTCTTTAGATAGCATAATTTTCTGATTTTAAATATATATTTTTAAATTTTTAGTTTCATGTTTCATAGATTTTGAGAGAAGCGTAGAAATCTTTAAAGGCAAACACTATCACCATTTATATTTTCCATCAAACATCTTGTCGTGTGCGTCGTTGCACTGGATTTGATAGTTCAGTCAGTTTTGCTATGAAATAAAATTGGAAGATGCTGCAGACTACTTGTAACCATATCAATAAACCGCTTTGGGGATTGATCTCTAAATATATTTAGTTATTTTAACATTTAATTTAGTAGAGGTATACAAAAAGAAACAAGCTATCAAGCATTGGTAATGTTTGTTTTAGCAAAAATTTTCACGGAGTGGTAGATCTCGTATTTTTCTATTTCTAGCTTTGTTTAAGCAACACGACAATCGATAAGAAAAAAAATGTAATTTTTAAGTTTATCAGAGTCCCTTTGATTTTAATTACAAAGAATTTGATAGAACAACAGAGGAATGATTATTTACGCTAGAGATTTTTTACTGGCGATGACGTGTTCGCCATTTCGGCAACGCTCTTCATGCGACATGTTGTCTTTGTGAATGTAAAAACTGACAATTTCTTAGTATGGAATTTGTGTTTTGTGTCCAACAATGCAACTTGGGTTATACGCTATGATTTTCATCTCTTTCTTATCAAAGAAATTTGAGTTTGCTGTCCTTTAGTTTTTAGTCTTGACCACCGTATTGATCAAACTAATGGCAGCAATAGCAAGCTAGCACCTGTATTAAAAATCTTGAGATAAATTAAGGCGACAGATTTGTAAGAGTTGTCATCGCTTCTTTTATATCAAACTAGAAAATTTGAATTCATAGAAAACTCTAAATGAAGTTTGTGCAAAACATAACAACTGATGATAGAGGCACATCATGATTTGCTCCCTCATTATACCATTGTGAGGCAAGACATTTAACTATTCTGTTCTGGCAAGACATTTAACTATTTCTCCTCTTCTCCATTTGCATGGCACAATAATGCAGAATATGCGAAGTTGTGCGACTACTACTTGGGTAGGTTTGCCACTACTATTATATTCATACGAATCCAATCGTTAGGTAGGCGAGAAGGTAAGGCTATGCAGTATACGGATCTATTTACTTGAATATGACCTCGCGTAAAAATAGCTTTCAGCAGATGTTTGTAGGATAGTGATGAGGAGGAAGAGCTATTATTTCTCTAATGATCACCTATAGAAGAAGGTCATTCCATTCCAACAGTACGCGCAAAAATTATAGATTTCCCCATTTTCTTTTTTTGTCTTTCTGTGAAGTAGTAAATTTAAATGTTGTGGAAGTTCAGATCTTTGTTTGTGCTTTGCTCATTATATAACGTGTTCTTATTTCTCTCAGGTGATGGACGAGAATATGGATTACCTCCCCTGGCCGGCCATTCTTTATCATGGACAGACACCAAAAAACGTAATGGCACCCAAGTCAAAACTACCAAGATATGGACACCAGAAGATCCACGCCATAACTCCAGTGCCAGTGACGAGTCATCGCCTGCATCATCTGAATCCAAATGATATTTCAGTAAATATAAATCGACGTTTAATGGATCAGTCTCACATCAATTAACTCATACTACACTCGAATTACCAATAATTAAGCAACTACTAGCAAAATGCGTGTAAACAACAGAAACATGGCGGTAATCATTGCATGTACAAGGAGCAGGGAGTTACGAAAACAGCAAATCGACCAACAGTTTAATACTGCAAGTAGCTTTAAACGGGAACTTCTACATTCTCAACTACATACATTCTACAAAGGAACAAATCGTTTGCCTGAAATCTTATTATAGGAAAAAGTAACTACCGTAGCGAGAAATGGAGACATTATATAGTTAAAATCGTCTGTCATGACAAGTTGCATACAGGACGTCAAGAAGAGTTTTTGATACACAGGAGAGTGTTGTTGATTCAAAAGCAACCATTTTAACAGTGCTGTAACCCTGCTCTTTCTCTCTAAAGACATCAAATACAAGTGACGTAAGACAAAGGCATTTTACTGTATCACGTAAATGTGGTATTAGACATTGTAAATAATTTTGAAGCACAAACACACCATTTCAACTGATGCACATACAGGGATAGGACTCATTGAAATATTAGATTCGTAATTTGGGAAGAACAGAAATGAACTAGGCCACAAAGTATTACCAAGAACTTCTCTGAATTTAGACAAATTAATGATATATTAAAAGATGTAAATAATTTATGGATGTACAAATAATTTATGACTGAAAGGATTCGTCTATGTATAAAAGGCAGTTCAAGTGGACCTTCCCAAGAGCAGATTTTATATTCAGAGAGAATGTGAACATTGTATATTTTTCTGCGCTGACTTTTCTGTACTTTGTCTTCTTACTCTGTGAGCTGAGCTGTCAAAGGCAGCACCTGAAACTGATTGAATTAAAGGTCCTTTGCATAGGACAGCATTCATACCCTTAAAATTTTAAAAGATGTTTACAAATGAAAATTAACATGTAGCAGTGTATAGATTGCTTAGCGCGTTCGAACAACCTTTTTCATTTGCTAATGGCGTAGAATTTCTTACATAAATCATCATGCAAACCTTAGGCAAAGAGAGCAAAAGGGCAAACACTGAATATTAACTCAATAAGGTAGGTTTTATTTTTACATCAGAGTATAATAAAACACCACATACCCATTACCAAATCCCATGCATTGCTATCATTTTTATCTTAGGTATTGGTTTGTAATAGCTCCTCGAAGATGCGTTTTTAATCACCTGAAAATGTTTCTTTGAAAAGCAATATAATGTCTCACTAATACCCAAACCCAAAAATGTTTGGTCGAACTTTCAAACATGAGAGATGAGGGGCTGCGTCCTCAAAATCTTTACAATTAAGGTCCCAATGGTCATTATGCCTGCAGCAGATGAGGTTGTCCAGTTCTCAGTGAAACGTTTTTACTGTTGGTATGCATCAGAAGGAGGTTGTAAACTTTCAGTGGAAGTCGTAAAATTAGCAGATGAAATAAAGAGTTTTTTTATCATGAGTAAATATATTCAAGCATATTAACTTTTCTTGAAGACAGACAGGCACAGATGTAAACTCTACTGAAAGGTAGATAGCATCTTATGGAAATAAGTCAGTCTTCTTTCAGCTATTGTTTAGTTTTTACTGCTTGGTTTCCACTTGACAGTTATTGTTTTTATGTGTTGGGAAGCTATTCTCAGGGCGTGGACTTATATAATGTTAAAGTTATGCCTTAGGAAATGTTTCAGTATTTAAAATTTTTGATTATCACATCACCTATTACCTTAAACAAGACTTCACAATCTTCAAAGATATGGACAACAGAGTTATTATTTAATATTATTATCAACGTGACACAGTACTGTGAGCAATAAGGTATGCTTTAAATGACCCAAATTCGCAGAAACCTGACAACCTTCAGTGCCATGGCACTTTGATAGATTTGGGAAAGAGTATGTTGCCTGTGAGGATCATAAGATCCTGTCCTATAAAACCTCCATCCTTATGAGTGTGTATTACTTTCTATATGTCATTGATTCTTTAAACGCTATTCATCTCTACACTTTCACTTGATTGGGGTACAAAGTGTCCCATGATACGTAAAATGGCGACTCCGACATGGATATTACCTAAAGGAAGCGTCCACATGACAGACATTCCCAATAATTGGTTTACTGTAAGGGATGCAACTCCCACTAAACTGACCACTAGCTGCATTCTCATTTCTTAAAATAACTGGCAAAGCAGGCCCGACATTTTGAATTCAGGGGTAGATCAGTTTCACAACATGTTCAGTCAGTCGTTAGATTTCATAATCTATAAACAGAACCTTATAGGGCGCAAGGTTTGTGACGATTCGCAGCTAGAGTGCGTCACTAGTTGTTTTTATTTAGCCTTCACTTCGTCATTTGTACTTCCATGTATATTGCATAAACTTTTAATGCATAAAATGCATCGGATTAAAGCTACCTTGACTGCTTATAATCCGGAATTGCACTTGGTGCATCTGAATTTAGTGCCTCAGTTGTTGCCACCTGCTTTACCTGAAAAGGGAACGACTGTGTTCCTACTAAGAATTGATATTGCCTTGGTGAGGTTTGTAAATTAATCTCTTGATTAATATCATTGTTATGCAGGGTATGTAAGATAGCCTCGTCCTTTCTGCTACTATTTATGGTTATTACAACTCTTTTAATAAGATCAAAACATTCTCTAAAATGGACTGAAACGTGTAGAGCAAGACTCGCCTCTTGAATTCATTTTGATTGGACTCAATATTTTACATGAAATATTTTTTATAATTCTATTATATTTTCTATTCTTTTTCTTCTCCTCGTTGGAGGTGCTGAATGGAATGTATTAGTTAGGTTTGATGCAACTCTTTGCCTTCTATTTTGCGTTGCTCATCTATGTCTCTAGTTCTGTAATGAGCAAAGATGTTATGGGTCAACAAAGCTAGCCTTCTATCTACGCTGACAATAGCTCATATTTTTCAAAAATTGCATTTGCAATACTTCTGATTCTCATTTTCTATATGCTTTAAAGGTTTAAAGAAGTTATAAAGATACTTTGGTATCCCAAGAAGACTCAAACTGAATAATTATCTTTGTGACATCCATCCATCCATCCATCCATCCATCCATCCATCCATCCATCCATCCATCCCATCCATCCATCCATCCATCCATCTGCAGACTATCCACATAATTACATGCATAATTAAATGCATACATACTATGTCTGCATAATTGCATACATAATACATATATACTCAGTACGTGTAGACATTTATACATTCTTATGAATTTAATGTTTTTACCACTGTTAGCGTTTATTATGCACCATATAATTAAACTTGTAAAGTTTTCATCATAGAGGTAAATCACGTATTTTATGTTTGTGCAATAAATTGTAAATTCTGGACTCCGTAATAAATTTTTCGAGCTGGCAGTAGTATTGCCCGATCCATATTATAGCGGCAAAGGTCTTGTCGTTTAAAATGTTTGGTTTGTTGCAATGAATCCTTGGGTTTTCGCAGCCACTTTCTTAGGTTTCAGTAACTGCGATTCTTCCCTCTTGACAACAGGTTACTGTCGATATTTCGCAATAAGAGGTAGCACACGAATCCGAAATGCTTAGTTTTTAAATGACTGTTTTACGATTGAATGTGTTGTTTACCTTATATATTTTAGAGCAAGAAGATTTATGCCATCGGTGTTTGTTTTGCGTGCAATCGTCGACGATAGTTTAGTCAGTAAATTAAGGGATCAGCATTACCAATGTCAGCATGTTCTGTATGGTAATAGTGAATCTCGCCATGGAATGAATCGACATTAAGAAAGCGTCGTGTTGTAAATTTGAAATTCTGAATATAGAATCACTCGTCCGACACCGTGTTCGCATTGTGATGGATTTTACGCAAACTTGCTCTTGACAGTGTGTTACATAAACCCGTCTGTAAACAGGTTGTTAAATACTCAAGTGGTTACATCTTATAGCAGCTAGAGTGAAACATTAGCTTAATTAGAAGCATTTATCAACTGAGCCACTAAGCCACTCAACTGTGAGACTTGTGTCTATATCAACAGTACAAGAGTATAAAAAGGGGTTATTTATGATGAGTAGATAAATCAGATTTATGCCTAAAAAAAATGAAATTTACAAGAGATGCACACCCGAAGACGACATAAGGGATTTTTCCGAGATTTTTCATAGACTATGTCTAATTCAAACGTTGAGTGAACCCAACGAATTGCCTTTTTAAGCCAGAAAGCAATTAAAAAGTGTGATACATATTGTTAATTTTAAAAATCTAACTGTAAATGTTTTGAAGTATACAGGCTTAAACGGATCTTCAGTTCAGGGTGACGGAAGTGAAAGTAGTAAAATAAAATTTAGGCTGTAAAAGGCAAATTCAAAATATTATAAATGTGAAATTATTATAAACTGAAATCATTGCCGCGATAGTCTCTTCACATCAGCCAGTAGCGGGGTATCATTATTTTATGCTTCCCCAGTAAAGAGTGAATGAAGAGTGACGAACGACTTCGTCAGTAACCTGAAAAGTGTTTGCCTCTACGAATACAACGTGACAGCTGCTCGGAGAGTGTCCTAGTAGATACATCAAGAACCGTAAGTTCCATTGACATTTACATTCAATGTAATGCGAAGGTAACTGGTCATTTTCCCTACTGTACACTTTCCCGCCAGATCAGTTTTAAATGGTTAGGAATATCCGACCTCTCCACTCCAACAAATGGAAAAATCGATCCAAAAACTACTTATGGTTGTAGATGTACCTCTTCTATGGATTTGAGTTTAGTGATACGTTTTGTAAGTAAAGTTTTGAAGAATGGTATGAAGATTGTATTTTTAATCGGAAGAAACCCCTTTTTTAAGAGTCCTTTTATTAGAGCCCGTTCTTAGATCTGGTGGCATTGCAGTAACAAAAGATAGCGCTTGCATTAATTACAGTTATCTGATTTGACTTTACATTAAAATGAATTGATATCTGCCTTTTGATGGAGAATAAAAGAGCTTAACCTACCTAATTTTAAAAATATCCTCATGATTGAGTCATTAGGAACACTGTAATGTACATAAAATGAGCATTGGCAAAGTCAGCATCCGAAGTGAACAGAAAAGTAGGCGTACAAAGATCTCCGTAGTTAATATGGTTTAGTAAATGCACTATTTCTGTAATCAGAAATTAAAGATGACTTATGAGGGCGGCATTCACACTCGCTTTCCCATGCATTCCCATTCTAGAATTCTTACAAGAATAATTTGAAACGACAATATCTATAATTTAAATCGCTTTATTGTGTTAGTTCCCCCAACAACTTTTTGTCGATTTGCAACAACCTTCAGTGAATGTAAGCACATTTTCGCTAGCTAGAGAAATTAAAATGATATCCCCTTCTCAAATATTTGGTCCAATCTTTATGCTTCGTGAGCATAGAATGTTCTTTTGAGCTAAAATGTCGTAAAAATGATCTCCCATCAATTTTCAGCAAACGCTTTATTATGGGCTACTTTCATTGAAGTAGGCAGACATCTCATGAAAATTCGATAGTTATGACGGAGTTGACCCAAAGACAGCAGCATTTTATTGTGATCCATGTATTGGTGGCTTGCTTTTTCTCACTCAAATTGATGTCATCGCCGATAGAATGTTTTGATGATGCAATTTTTAACATGATTATCTTTATCTGCCAACGTTAGGCTGTGCTGATGGGTGACTAGCTGTCGGGTCCCCCCGTTTGTAAGCATGACGATATATGTAGGGAAGCTGTATGCATTTTGATTTGTTCACGGATCCTTCTCAAACCTTATGATGTCCATCATTTCTGCCTAGCGGCGTATGGGGCTCCAATAGCAGTAACAGTACACAGAGGCAAAAATTAGCATTTCGACTGGGCAACAAGGCAAAGCTGCGTTCAAGACGAAAACTATATAATGTTATGCAGAGTTAGTCAAGAAAAAAGTTTTACAGGTGTTTCAATAATGATAAGTAAAAAAACTCGTTATTAAGATAAGAGAAAAATAATTGAGTGCTGCGTCGGAGCTATATTCTTGTGTTATTTTTATAAATTTCTGCATACCTTAACCTTTATATGCAAGTAAACTAGATTGCCATAACAGTGTGTATTTTACTTTATTAAATGCTAATCCCAACACAACAAGGGTAAAGATACGTAACCAGAGACCGGACCCCTCATTCGAATGAAGTGAATACCGTACGTTGCAGAACAGCGGGAGTGATTGTAGGTTATCAGACATTGTTATCGCTCTGATATCAGAAAAAATTCTAAATAACGTTTTGTCACATTAAATTTGCTAATAATTAAAATTAAGTAGTCCTATGGCCCAGAAGTTGGTGTATAATTTTACTTGAACCATTGTCACAGTTTGGACTTTTCGTGTGTTAGTGAGTGGGTATGAAGAGACGATCGACCGAAATTGTAGAATGGTTTTAAACTGTGGAGTGGAAAGTAAATCCCCGTTCCTACTTGTTATATGAGGCAACAATTAAGTTTTTTAAACGGCAGACGGACACAGATTGGTTGACTTTAAAAGGGGATAATCTTTTCTGTAGGCTACGTCCGTGCCTGTGTCTTCCGTGACGACCTCTGCATTTAACAGGTTCAGCACGTTTTGTGACGAGGTAAATGATCCAAGTATTAAAATTTTAATAAGTGTTATAATTGAGAACAGCATAGTAAACAGGCTTGTCGTGGCATATTGAACATCCAGAGTCATTGTGGTAGGCCCCATGGAGTGTTAAAAGAGACCAAATTGCTCGAGATACAGAGCAAGGCTTGCAAATGGATGAGATCAATGCGATGGATCTTCAAGAATGGATAGGATGCATCAGCAGATGAGAGGTGCCCCAATAAGTCAGAGCATATAAGCAAAATAAACATGGTTATCGTACATACGAAAGGAGACTATGCAAACGTTTTTTCTTAGGTCTTTACTCGGACGTTTGGAGTCAGAGCTTACGCTGCAATATTTACTATTGCCATTTTTGCCAAGTAGAAGCCCCAAGAAGTAAGCAAAGGCCCTGACTAAGTGCTTTTGAACTTCAATTTTCAAGTGGCCTTTCGCTCGTTGAATAAGTATGATTACGATTTTTATTATTTAATAAGATATTTACTTCTAAAACTGGTATTGCGGTCAGTTACATGGCTAGAGTACCATCTATGGATAACACGTTCGCCTGCATCAAAGAAACACAAACAACTTGGTAATTTACGTCGGTGCAAGGTACTCGCTGCCGTCTTCGCGATTTCTCGAGATTCCGTTGACATGCGCATACTGCTGTATAAAAGTCAATGAGGGCGCGACAGCACAGACACTATCATGGTCTGGGTTGTGTAGCAGGCGTGACTAACGGCAGGCTACCTACTTGTTGCTGTAATATTTTTACAGTTATTTTAAATTTTAGGTTTATATCCAGTGTTGTGATACATATTGTTGTTGTTCTCTTTTAGCCATTCGTATTTGAGGACGGCGGAGACAACAAACGCAGTGCAACGGAATTCAAAGTGAGTGAACAATATATAGATTTTTAAAGGAGAATCCATTTTGTTGGCAATGTAATCTCAAGCTATACTCTTGTTTTCGAGCTCTCTGGCAATAAATGGGATGGCTCGATTTGGGACTACCCTGAAAGAGATTATACATATTCTTGGAATAACTTACCCCATTGACTTGCGTGCATGAGGTAGTTAAACTATCTGACCCCTTCCTCCAAAAACAATTACGCTATGCAAGCAAGGGACCTTGCAACCTTTCATAACAATATGGACTAATAGCCCTCCCTTCCCTTTTAGTTTCTTTTTTTTTCTTTATTTACTCTTTTTTCCCATCCATTTGCCATCAGTTGCAGGAAATTATATAACATGCCCGTCTGACTTCATTTAGTCTTAAAGGAGATGTACCGATTAACGGTGAATTTGAACCGATATATCAACTGTCTTATCACCCGTTGGATATATGAAAGATGCAAATCCTTAGTTTAGAGAAACTAATGCACACCTTGCAACCAATGCACCATGGTGTCGTTCTGATCGGATTAGGATAGTGAATCACATAATTAAACTAAAAAATTGCTGTATCTCCTAAAGCAGCTTCGTTCTTTGTATTAAAATATTAATTCCAAGTCCGTTGCTTTGCTGATTTTACGTCGGTTTTCCAATCCACTGATGACAAACAGAGCGTTTTTAGTAGTCTCTCTCCTGACACCCTTGCGACGTTTCTTATTCATTCACGTATATTCTGCTGTATTTCCGGGAGCTATGTTAAATCGGATCATCTCTCTCTTTTTACGAGCATAGCTGTTGATACAGTTGACGTAAACCTTATGGATCTCCTAGCAATTGGAGCAAGATGTAGTCAGTTCACTGGTAGAGAGATTTGATATAGTCATCCCAGGACGTTGGAAAGAAAGCGCAAGAAGGTCCCGATGTGAAATACGGGTCTCATAACATATATTTGTGTAGTAGAACAAGACTTACCAATTAGTTTATCAAGACTGATGAATTGAATGCTAAAATCTCGCTAGCACTCGTCTTGGTCGCCAGTTTGGTCGTCTTGGTCGCCAAAATATAATCCCGAATGGAGGCTAACTCCTTTTCTCCCCTTGCCTTTAAATCCATGTAAGCCGTACGTTTAATCGTGGATTCGATGCCCGAGGAAGACACGTCAATTACCTGTTACGCTGCGGCACGAATGGGAAGTGGGACATTTCTTTTGTGTGCGTATATTTGGAGGTGGGATGTGGTTGGGAGTATGTCTGTCTTGAAGTCATTCTAGTTAGGTTATGCTTATACAGTAACATGCACAGCTAACTAACTTGCTGATGTCTCTGAATGATTACTAGGAGTTGGAATGTCTTGCCTTCTCTGATTACAATGAAAAAACTACATAATTTTTTTTGAAAGGTAGGTCAGAGGTACAAAATTTGAATACTGCATTACAGTGACTGACTCATTTTGCTAAACGTTGTCTCCATACACTGACCACTACAATTGTATGTACTGAAGTAAGAAAGCTTTTAGCGAAGAATTAGAAGAAAAACGAGAGGACTAAAACACGCCACATAAATAACACGCGCGAGTGCAACACATTTTACGTTACTTATGTTATTGACAAACGCATAAGTTGTAAACAAATTAATTTTGTCAAAGGTTAAACAAAATTTTAATCCGTCACTCATCAAGTTTTACAAGTAGCTCCTTCATAGTCAACTGAACTCAAAGTTGAAGAAATTTTTAAGAACTACAGAAACTAGGTTTTGGTATTGTAAACAACTTGAAAATGTTAATTGCGCCCTTCAAAGTGTATTTTTGTAGGTAAGATGGCCGTGTGTACTGAAGATACTCCAGCTAGGATGGGACTTTAGTCGTTCCCCCATACAGCAAATTACAGATGTGCTCCACGATTCCATATTGTTACTTCACGTACTTTTTTATCTTCAAAACCAACGTGCTTTTACAAACAATAAGCAATCAGTTAAGCAAATTAAGTACAGTTTGCAGAAATTAAGTTAAGATTAAGCAATTGGAAATCGTGCATTCATTTCTTTATTTGGAATGTTTGAGAGGGCACGGCTCCCGATGTACCCCCGACTGCTACGGCCCTGCAAAGCACAACGTTAAAGTTCGAGGATAACAAAGAGACAGAGGTTTCATAGCTCCTCCGTGGGAAAAAGCTGTAGAGTGAAACGTCTTTGTGCCTTTGGAATGTCGACAGTAAAATGAAACAAGGACTTCAAAGAAAGTATCCCAGTTGTTGTATATAACACCCAAATGACCACAGTCCGTAGAATATTGTGAGAGAAGTAACATGGAAAAGAATTCTGAAGTTGCAAAACAGCAGTCGAACAACATGTACTAAAAATCTAGTTTGCTACGTTTAACTTGTAGCCAACTGTCTTTCAGCCGTACTCTTTTTATAGTGCGGATTTGAATATAGTTAACCCTAAATTTGTCAATCAGGATAAGTTGAACTGAACCGAACGCTTTGTGGTTAACCGCAAAGTTTTGTTTCATTCATATCATCCAGTTATTTACTAAAAATGGTTCAAGGAACGGCATCGTCTGATGTGATATTCCAAGGATGTATGATATATCATTTACCGACACGATGGCCATTGTAATATTGTGACTTGTTTTTAAGTCCAATTGTATGTTTAATTTCCCTTAACATTGACATTAGTAATGACAAAATTACATGACAGCATGACCTCTGGAGTGGAACTGCAAATACGTGAGATGCGTTGTCCCGATGTGGACACGTTTGAAACGGGGCTGCTAGAAGTATAGCAATCATAGTGTAATCTATGTATATCAGTACCGCTATATATGGATATGTTCATAACTACAAATGACAATAAGGCATGGCCGTAAATATCAGGCAGGGACGAGAAACAGCAAGTGTCCTCCATGAGAAATTTAATGCAGCCCTACCTATGTATATATAACTTTATATACAAATGTTTAGGCATACGTTCTTGAAAAGATACAAGACAAGTATAAAACATGCCACCGCTTGAGTTAAAAGCCTACAGCAACATGTAGGATGTAGAGGGCTACACAGTTCTTGTTTAGCTTAAAGTCAAGAGGGTGAACAAAGACACAACTTAGCATGCAAAACAGCTTGCCCAGTAGCTCATAACTTTAGACTGCCAATTTTTGTAGCCTGACTTTACTCTCGACATCCGATCTGACGTAGTTGCTTGACATCCGTGCGCATAAGTCAACAGGAGAGTCCGTCATATATATTAAAATGCAGATCAATGCTGAAGCGAAATCTTAACCGTACAACTGTTGGGAATCACTCGGATTTTAGAAGATATTACGGTTACGTGCTTTGAACAGGAACATTGTCATGTCCACAGATGCTATAAGTAAGAAACGTTAGCAGTAAAGGAAGGATTTTCATATACGTACGAACGACAAGCAATCTGTACAACTGTAGAAAGGAACCAACCTGTGCAGCTGTTGATTATTGTTTTAAGTAGTTCTAAACAAGCCGAATGAGTGAAAGAAATTAGTTAAAGAAGTTGTAATGGAATAGTAGCTGCATTCGGAACGAAACAAAGTTGCATGTGATAACCGTTCTGGAACATTTTGCGTGCAAACAGGATGGGGTGCAAACTTTCGGACTTCATATATAGTTGTTGGCCTTGTTGTGGATAAACTTTTGATAAACTTAAATATGGCAAGTAACATACTTTTTTAAAAAACAGAGTCCTAAAAACATTAGATTTGAATTAAACAAGCGAATCAAAAGAGACTGTTTATGGCAGACGAATTTAATCAGTAAAACTTACACTGTTATTTCAGAATCATCTTGGAAACTTCAATATATAGGAGGCCATGAACATAACCTTAACAATTGCCGAATAGTAACAAGTTTTCAATGCAATAAATCGACCACATCAGGAGACAACCGAAACGTATGTTTACTGTAGGCTTAACTAGCTGAATCGATAGGTTAAGAGAAACAATACACGACGCCCATAATGCGTAAACCAATTACCGGAAGAATAATGATTATACCTCTGCCATATTTACCCCTACCTAATTCCGATGACGTTGCGGTCGTCTCTTTTCTATTTTCATCTCTCCGTGGCCTCTCTCAAGAGTTTTGGAAAGGGCCTTTCTATTTTCTCTGTGGGATTATCGGTCCATCTGTTTTCTATCTTCTACATCTATCGATTATGGATCAATTCTACGTTGTAGAAAATGCCAACGTATCGTATCGTTATCGTCGGACTACACTTGCGTCCTTCAAAAGGAACGGCTACTAACACAGATGTTCCTGTGTACCCTGTCTTGCGATAACGACTCAAGACATGGTAAACTCGACCACCTATGGCAATGACTGACTCAAAAAGTGTTATAGTTAAGGATATAGTTAAGACTAAGAAAATATATGTTGTAGCATGAAAAACCTTCGGCCACCTTCCTGTTGGCTTAAATCCCCGATAATATGGGTTACCATCTCATAACCACGAGACGCTAACTGCTCGGTGACAAGGGCAATTATCTTAGCCGATATAACTTGCGATCTCACTTTGCTTTCCTAGTCACCTATGAAAATATATAATATGCAGAAAAGGTATTGAAATAACAATTTTGCATGAAAAAGGGACAGTTATCATTTCGGAACTTTTCCTTTGTTGTTTAGTGTGGTTGTATGGTTATGATCCATTTCAGAAAATATGTTTCAGTTATGAAATTTATAACTCGTTAGTAAGATTGATCTGGTATCTGCCTTTTTCGTGAAAGAAATTGTTTTTGTGTTGCTCCGTGTTGGGTGGAGGTGACTAAGAAAGAGCTACAGATGTTTCCAGAGGAAATATAACACTAATCATGACCGCTGTTAAAAAAATCAGCGTTTAAGGCAGTTTTTTTTTCAAAATTTGACCAAGTTTAGCACGAACAAAGTTAGGAGTAGATCCACTAAAAAATGTTTCGCATGACAGAGAGGCAGACCCTACTTAAGCTATAAAAGGAAAAAGACGGACACCCAGTGCGCAAACATACGTAGAAAAATCATGAATAATATTTTTTCCATAGCCCGTAAGAAAGCGAACAAGCTAGTGTGGGAAAATGTTCACCATAAGATTCTTCACAACTAAATAATTTATTTTCTTCAGCCCAACTCATTTGAGGACGTAGTAATGCGTACTCCATTACCGTTTGTTCTGAAGGCTACTCGAGAAAGGATCAAAGGAAACCAAATATGGGTGTTTTGAAGCCAAGACGGTGGTAAAATAGAGGAATTGAACACCAGGCCGATGGTTTTTATTCTCACAAGGGAAATGTGAGTTATGCATCAATTAGTTGTGCCGGAAACGAGAGGTCTTACGACCCAAACCTAGTTACAAAGGCCCTCATTAGAAACGGATTATTTTGTACTAATGAGTTCGGCTTGTACTCTGATAATGAAGAGGAAAGAATTATCGATCAATTCTCGTAATATTTTGTGTGCCAATTGTCTTTCTGCTCAGATCATAGGTATGTGTCGTCGGAAATGAATCCAAAGCAGAGATGATCCTTCTATTGCAACATGAACTTCAAACATTATCCGACAGCCAGTTAATCAGTTTAGAATTCCCGTAATAGACCCACAAAAGCCACACTATTCTAATTTCAGAAGGATGTCATTATTGTGCCAGATTTTTATGGGTGATAGAAACCCTATACAGCAAAGCTGTGTGATATAATACGGGCAAGAAAAAGCCCATAAGCAATGACTAGCGTAGGTTGGTCATGCTTGTCAGTATCAAATTTCCCCTCGCTTTGTGAGTGATAAGTGTAATCTTCGAGGCGTAGCCAGTCTTAAGGAAGGATTAGTTTCGGGAGGTGAGTTTTAAAAAGCAGACCTTTTTCATTAGTAAGGAAGTTCAGAAAATAGATCTGAAAATGAGGTCCTTCGCGTCCTTTGGGATGACCAGGTTCGGAAGTCAGAAACAATTCAAGGATGTACTTTGTAGGGATATAGTTATTACAAGTTGCACAATCACATGGGCAGCAGCTGGCGATTGGTATTTAAAGTTAATCCTCAAGAAAAGTGCTTTAATGCATAACATATACCCCACGCTTTCATACCGACGTCCTCTTGTACATTCCTTTATAATTGTTGCATGTTAAAGTG
Source organism: Alatinidae sp. Z8VKAUB7J3 (assembly GCA_010016025.2). Taxonomy (NCBI): domain Eukaryota; kingdom Metazoa; phylum Cnidaria; class Cubozoa; order Carybdeida; family Alatinidae; species Alatinidae sp. Z8VKAUB7J3. The sequence continues at coordinate 6,776,817 of JAAAKM020000498.1, forward strand.
ATCTTGAAATTCTGGTTGATTTGGCCATTGACATCAGAATATTTAAAGCGGGAACCAAGATAGAGATTTCTGTCATAATGCATTCTTGCCGTATCTGTCGTGTATCTGTAAAAAAGTGATCTTTATCTAGGCAATCACTGTCGCATGGATGAAAAGCAGGCCCTTTGCATCCACTTTGTGGCAATGGCATAATTTAGTGTTCAAGACCTCCCGCTGGTTTAAGGGCGCATGGTTCGCGTTGCAGATATATGTTTAAAACGCCAAGATTAGTTTCAAAGCAAGTTTGTCTTGGGCGTGTATTTTGCAGTAGCGCTTTGAACTCAGTAACTGCAAAG
>JAAAKM020000498.1:6791582-6807450 GCA_010016025.2 Alatinidae sp. Z8VKAUB7J3
TGTTAAATACTACGCCATGTACGTTTGATGTATTCAGCTTCTCTTGCAGTCATTGTTTGTAAAACTCCTAAGATTGCCCAGTGTTGTTCCGTCATTATCGGGTGTTGTAATCGCACCATGTTCACACAGGCATTCAAACGTTTCAGACATTGTCATTCCAACAAGATAAATTGTAAAAATAATGTTCAATTGCTCGAAAAGTCCTTCTTCACTCATTGACGTAAATGATCGCAAAAATTTTAACACAGTAATTGCTTGTGTTAATGTTGGCGATAGGTAGAGAGGAGTCTGAAAAGTGACCATTTATCTTGGCGCTGCCAATACAACTTTTTTTCTTGGCCAATTGTAATTATTGAGTCTGACTTGCTATATTTCTTGCTAACAGTTCATGTATTAGAATCAACGTTTAATGATGCAAATCAAATACAAATACTTTTGACGTACGAGTTTCTTGTGTGCAATGCATATATATTAGAAGTGCTGATTTCACTAGAAACTTATATGTCTGCTCTTAGTTTCTGGAGTCCATTCAGTCTTTTGCGTCAGCCTCGTTCTGTGACGCGATTTTACGACTTACGACAGAAAAACTATTATTCGGATATGGAGGTCGCTTTCAGGCGCGAAAGAATTGCAATTTGAACTTTGCCAAGTTCGAAAATCCGTGATGGAGGCATTCTTCCAGAAGTCAACTAGGGACTGTTCGCAGACACTGTTTGCTCTTTGACCTTGTAATGTAGACATTTCTTTCAGTTGACGCTTGTCTTTGTATGAACGAACCGATTTTGACCGGTTACCAGTCTGTTAGTTATCACCTATGACCTGAGTATGACCTATGGCCTGTTTGTTGATTTTGTATGTAGCCAGCAGGGATCACAAAAGGGGGAAATAGGTACTAAAATACATGTCGGGTGAAATGTTCTTGAAGGTCATATTTGGCTGTCCCGTGGGCCACCTTCGGTCTGCACGCCAAGGGTTATTTACCCATGGTTTAATAGCAACCAAGTTAATTGGGGTAGATCAGCTCCCTAAACCGGATGTCAATGAAAGCCAAAAACTTTTGAAACCCAAAATACAAGGCTAATGGTTAATCCATGTCCATAAATTATTTGGCGGTTTCTTACCAATTACTTACCTTACCGGATTGGGCGAGTTGGCCCGGTCCATTCCACTCTATCTCGCCATACTTCTCGATCCAACATCTCTGTTGCAAGGCTTTTGGCATCATGGGAGACTTGTTCAATGTAGATGGTACAAGGGCATTGTAATGGACATGGCTTGGTTTCCATAGGTTAAGTTTGCTTGGTATATAATGTGTTTTTGCCCATGATCGTCGCTTTTGTAAACCCTAAGCGATGCACACTGGAAAAGAAGAATTTAGAAAAGATTTTCTAGTCAGTAAAGTAGACTAAATGCTATTAAAGTGACTATTATTAATGTTTCTTCAGTAACCTTGTCAGATAACCACATACATAACCACATTTATATTCAAGGATATATCAAGTCCATGATATTCATGGATATGTGACCTTCGCTATTTTGCACCAACTTTTTTTAGTGATTGTCTGATCGATGTCTTCTGGGAACACACGATATTCAAGGTCTACCTTAGGACGAGTCTTTAAAATATATCAAATACATTAATTCCGTTATAATTTCCAATGTCTTGAACAGATGGGCATGCTTCAGCACCATTTTACGGGAATGTTGACAACGTAGCCAAACCATCGAGCACTGGAAAAGACTTCCAGCCGGCCGCTTGGCAACCATCCACCAATCAGAAGACTGAGAACGAAGATACGTTTCAACCTGAATCGTGGACGCCCGGTAAACAATAACATGTCCTGTGTCTAGACGGAGCTGAGTCTAAACAGACGGGATCTTGTAGCGAAGCACCAGTGCAACAGTGAAGAGAATGTCTCCCGCGAACACATCAATGCAAGTGGTGGTTCAAAACCTCCGCCCGTCTTGACACACAACGGATTATAGACGTATTGCGTGTTACTCATCTATCTTCACTTATAGTAACTTATCTTATGTGAATACAGATAGTTCTTGAATGTTTATATGTTTCTTGAGTGACGCATAGGTGGGGTGCGCAATTTTCGTACATATGGAATAGTACAATGTGAAGTAAGATTTTGGCGCAAACTTGTACAAAACCGATACGGAAATTTTTGTTCATTAAACTTCTGAATATCATTAACATCGTCACGGAATTGTAGTAACGAGATTTTCGCCAGTGCATCAACTAATTGATAGAAGGAATTGTCGGTGAAGGTCGGTCGCTTATTTACTGTATAAGTGTAAGACACTTTGTATCGAAAATACCGAATATCATGTGTTCCAGACTGACGCCGTCGTCCTTTTTCCCACCTTTCAAATGGTCCTTTAAAGGGTAGATAAAAATTACTAAAAGATGAAAAATCAGCGTTGGATAGGCCATATATCGAAGCCAGGGCCTGTTACTTTGACAACGAGGCTAATGTCTGTTTGAAGAATTGATAAAGAGGCTACTCGTTAGCTCTAAGATGGGCTGACGTCAAGTTAAAATATTGTAAGTCTGACACAGGCTGATGGTCATTTTATTTGACCAGTGACGTGCTGATAATTTATCTAAGGGAAGGTTTTGGCCACCTTAAAGAAGTTGTATGCCTGAAGCATGGCTTGTACAGGTTTCAGTCGAATGATAATTAAGCAAGAAATCATCCAATAAGTATTATGCCCAACAATGAAAATTTGCTGCCGTCTTATATCACATCCTTATACTCTGACTATAGTTCGTCATTTGAATGCATGAATAAATGCCCGTACTGATCAAGTGCCCCTAGCCCTAACCCCTTAAGATAAGCTTTAATATGCAATACATACCTCTAGCCTCTAGCAATCATTTATTGTAATTCACGACCGAATAACTTCATCTACGTCATGTTGAAATGGAGATTCTGGTTGTCGAATTATTAGCTTTGATGAAAGTAAGGTAAAGCACACTACATTAATACAGCTCCTATTCTGTGTTAGATGCTTTCAAAGGCGCTTTAAAACTGACGAGCATGTTGAAAGGGGTGTTGTTTTTTTGTAAGATGGGTTCTGCTTGAAGAAAATTTAGAGTTACTCCCTTCATTAACTAGCAGAGTTTTGTCGATCCAGTTTCGAGGTAGATTGTATGAAGCCTGTGTCAGAAGTGCTATGTTGTATGGAAGCGAGACATGGGCAGTGAAACAGGATGATCTTGATCGTCTAGAAAGGAATGACATGTGAATGGTTAGGTGGATATGCAACAGCAGCCTTCGAGAAAAAAAGTTCTGATGGGCTAAGAAGCAGGCTAGGTAGCCATGGCATCAAAGACGCTATTCAAATGAGGAGGTTGAGTTGGTCGGGCCATTTCGAGAGATTGAAGCTGGACAATTGGGTAAGCAAGTGCAGACTTGATAGTCCCTGGAGGAAAGCCTAGAGGTAGACAAAGAAAGACATGGCAAGAGTTGATAAGGTCAGATTTGATGCAAAGGAATTTAAGTGTAAATCAAACATAGTCTAGATCATACTGGAAGACGGGCATTAGTGTACCCCGTCCAATCCATTAAACCTAGAAAGAAGAAGAAGAAGGTCACGCCTTCTGCCAGTATTTTTTGCTGATCTACAGGGTTTGTAAACACTGAGCCACACATACCACTTACGTGATTTTTGTCACCATAACCACGCCCAAATTTTTTACCTTGGTACGACACAGTACAGAATACAATAGAGTTTACATCTTGCCTGTGGAGCGACCGGGGCTTGGGCCTCTGAATCTCTTTATCTTGGACTGTGAGACTTAAGACACAGTTCCAAAATTTTGAAAATGTTTCTTTAAAGACAACTCTCTAAGTCTAAAGTGATAATAGGGAATGATGTCAAAACCTACTTTCGCACTGAGCTGCGAGAAAGGGTAAGACGAAAGCGAACAGCTATTATTTTCTCACTATTTTTTCTAGCCAACAAGGACGAGGAAGTTGAAAACTGCCAAAATTGAGCGTACCTATCTTTTGAATCAGACTTACATTTCGGTCTCTAATAACGGCGGGCTACGTTTATTAATTTTTGGAATTTCCCGATCCCCCCGAGCTTATGAGAACCCCGCGCTTATTAATTTGGGAAATCTGCTTTAATGAGGTAAAAAAAATATTTGTATAGATTTTATGTGATGATTTTTAAGTGCTGTAGACTTCTTAGGCTAAATTGTGTCTTATATTGATACCATTTTTGTCTTGATTTAATTTTTCAACTATCAAGAATTATTTTCAAAAAATTGATTCCAACCCCCCATTTATTATTGTTTCCAGCCCCCTCGTTTATTCCACCCCTACACCCTACTCCCCGTTTATTAGAGACCAAAGAGTATCCTTTCGTGAAGGGGTGTCTCAAACTTAACACAGTGGTTATAACTAACCAATCTAAAAAATAGTTCAGTATTCATATTTGTGCCGGAAGCAATAAGTTCAGCGCTCACTTGTCAACTTCATCCTAAATGTTCAATCGATAGACATAAGCCAGGAAATACTTCAAAATATAATACTGATATATACCATCACGTTACATTCTCTTCCATTATAAGCATTTCTTTAGTTAATAATTACATTGGAATGATCTCGATAATGAAATCTAATTGTGTTACATTTTACGAAACTTTGAAGCTGAAACATAGTGGGTGTCGATATTTACATGGTAATTAAGGTTGAGTTGTGTGGGACTGGGGCTCTGATGCCACTCGGACAAGGATTGAAGCTTCTGCTGGTATGTTGATCAAGTGGTCCCCTTACTTTGACTTCTATTGTGATACAATGAGCTGGTTGTTTCATTGATTTAGTAGGTTTTTCCGGTCTAGTGTACTGCAGTTTGTCGATGATATTAAACATACGTCCGTCGGTGAAATTTAGACTTGTTTGACAGCGCGAAAGGTAGCACTAGTGTCCATACTGTAACTTCTTTTGAGAATTCACCATCCGTCGATACTGGCATACTGCCGATTCATCTGTCGATACTGACGTACTGCGGATTCATCTGTAGAATTTACACTTGCCTATTATGAAGTGACGTAGGATTTGTGCCCCGAAATTGCGCCTAACGCCTTTGAAATTTGAATCTCTCTCCTTGTTACTATAATAACTGCAAAAGGTAAACGATTTTTTATTCCAATTTCTATTTCACGACTTATTTACACGTCTTTGTCCTATTTGTTGTCAGGAGTCCTGTAATTCCTAATTGCCCCTATCAGATGACGTTGCATTTGCCCAACTGACATCCTCTACGAACTTCCTAATTTGTCTCTAGTTAGCTATGAATTCTTTCCTTTCTCGTCAAGTTCTTTATCAGAATCGTAATGACTCGTCCTGTCCTAGGGTATGGCCGTCCAAGTATTTATTTGGTATATCCAAGTTTATTCGTAATTTGTCCTGTCCGCAAGTCCTGTACGGTCGTTTATGTCATTTTCATAGGTAGTTATTTGATGCACATCGTCGGTCAATGCCCCCTCGAATATTCGTTAGCGGCAACAACAAGGCCAGCGAATGCACAAACCAATACAAGTAAACCAACAACCACTGTAATCATGATGCGAAAAGTTAGGGCTTGTTTCGATCTTCCACCGAGGGAGTTGATGGTAAACAGATTTCAAAGTCGTTGGCCGTGCTGGTGTTGGAAGAGAATGAACGTGATTAAAGTGAAGGGGTTCCTACCTAGACCTAATGCTAATTCGTAGTTAGCTGCATAAATTATTAGAACACTCGTAAATATATTAAGGCAAGACGGGGGAAACAGCCGGAGCCTAATATTGACGAACCATTCGCAGCAAAACCAAATTTCATAACGCAGAGCGGAGAAGCGTAACTACGAGATCGAAAATGGACTATTAGACATTAAATCATTGAGCGTATGGTAAACATCAAGTATATACCGAGTTTACAATGCATAAGTTTAAGAATTTTGCTGGAAATTTAATGAATTGCTCCCCCTTGCTAATTCTGGGGTGAAAATTAGCAGGTCTCTTCCAGTGAGATTGCTTGACCTTTACCCATGGTGGCTTGATAAACTCAATCGGCTTAAGCACAGTTAGATGAATGCTCTATTGAAAATGTCGCTGGAAAGCAATTACTCAGCTAATGATATCAGTTTCCAGGCCGGCTGCTCCAATTGACCTCAATTTGAACTCAATTTATTTTAGATTTCAAACTATGTATAGACAGACGACATTTCGGACAGTAATGATTGTGAACATACTAGCGGAAATCTAAGAGAATTTCCTTAAACAACGACTGCAACAGTCTGTTCATTTGAAAGGCGACGTCCACTTAGTTTAAGCCACAAACGAAGCGCAATCCGTCCCCGGTGTGGCGACCATCTCACTTTTGCCTTCATAATAGGAGGCGAAAGCTCTTTTAGGCCATAAGGGATATAATTTTGTGGACCATTTATCCGTTGTCAACAACAATGTCGAATAGCGTGATTTCTCAATCTTGCCAAACAGCCGAAATCAATACGTTGACGCGTTGCCTTTGCTTTTGTAGAGAGAACTATCCACTTGCAAAAGTCAAATTAACAAAATAGACGGCCTAGCAAATCAGCAATAACGGTCATCAATTTCCTTAATTTAAAGTCATTCAAAGACCCTTTCAAAAATAGCAAAATTTTTTTGTACATTAAAATGTACATTGTTTACGTGACACCTTGATGTACTCAATTCCGGAATAACGACTGACATTAAGTGCAAAAACTTTATGTGCATCTGTGTCATGATAGAGTTGCTACGAAATTGGACTGCACGATTGGTCTTGTGTTTTCAAAGCCATTAAAGTCATTGATGTTGCTAGTTTGTTTACAAATATGCCATTATGTGAGGTTATTGATATTTGTGCTGATAACAGTTTTAGTTCAAGTAGTCTTTCGTGTAGCCTTAGTAGATCCTAATGTTTTACACTTACAAACATCGCAACCAGATCAGTTGAGTTGTACTTTAACGACACCATGCACAGGCAAGTAGAAGGTATTGTCATTGGATAGCCTCTAAGGCCTCTAAGGCCTGCATTGGCCAACATAGTTATGGGCTACCATAAAAATGGGTTGTCCAGGGGATCTATACGCCATCTTCTGTAGTATTTTGTAAGTTTGAGTCAGTTCTTCACTCAGATTAGTTGGATAGACTAAATTCAATACACCCTTCTCACAAGTTCCCTTTTCATATGTTGAGCGGGACAAAGGTCATCGGAATAACATCGGCCGAACACGTCAGAGAAGAAGACTGTTCTAAAAGCTCTTAACGTGATGCCCTCCAGCAAACGAAATCATCAAAAGAAAAACCCCTTTTGAGTGGGAACAATAGATTCGACAAAGTCTGTGTTTCCGGAAAGAAACCAAGAAAGAGGAATGCGAAGTAGACAGAGACATTGCTGCTGCACAGGAGCTGCTCCGGGCCAAGCGACACTTGAAAAATATCTATAATGGACTGGGGAAAAAATCAAAATCTGATAAGGCACGCAGGAAAGTATTGGCTTGTCTCCTTTAAGACCGAGCAAAGCGATACCTTTGGTAGTAATGAATGACTATAGTGCTAAAAGAGGAAAACCATTTTTGTTTATAATAACCTGGATACAACACCGCCCCAATTTTACCACAAGAACTTTGCAGGAGCATTCAATAGCATTGTAACGGAGTTGTGATCGTATGGTGTTAGTGAGTTATTTCTCAAATAGTGCATTCTTCCGTTCGCTATTATCAACAATATTTTCAACTTTTTGCGAAGGTTAGCTATGGTCTCCTTTTCATGCTGTAAAACCTTTAAGCCTACGTAGTAACTTTACGATTCACTCTTTTTTTAGATTTTTTTTGCATAAACCAATGTTAGTAAAATTTACAATCAAAACTTTTCTGTTAGATTTAATTTCTGGGTTATTTTCTCAGCTTTCTTTTAGATTTCATCATTTCATAGAGGCAAGGTTGCAGAGTGGTTGTAGCACGTGTCCCACAATCCAAGGGTTATGAGATTCAGAGGTTCGTACCGTAATATCCTTTACCATCATACCAAGGTGTAAAATTGGGACTTGGCTATGATAACAAAAAGGACTTAAGAGCATGCGCAGCTGCTCTGTCTCTATACTCCCCAGGAAGCGGTCCAGGAAAAAGGCATAAACAATAGGCCTAACCTGCGTGGTAAATGTCAGTTGTAATGCGATTTTGAACACGTGTAGCGCAGAAACGGTGCTACATAAATGCCATAAACTTGACTTTTCAACGATTTTTCTGTCTATAAAGTCAGGAAGGGTGATTTTCTGCTCGTTGTCGGATATGCTCCAAAGGAATGGGTGGGGAATTTAGAACTTTGCATTAAAACTTTTTAAAATATTGGATGTTTTCCCCGGCAACTTCTCAACGGGCAACTTCGCAAATTTGTGGGTTTTTCCGCTCGAGAAAGGATCAAAATTTTGCAAACCGCGTGTATTTTCACTCTTTAATCTATTGCCATGATTAGCAATAAACAATATCTTTGGTTACGAATGCATAATTAATGGGAGTTGCCACAACGAACGATGATTCCTAGAAATGATTTAAAGTTTAACTCAAAAGTTTCTGGGTTACACTGAAACTGTTGATAATTTTTAACGTCAATAAAATCAATGGCGGCGTCACTAAATTTCAACCACTATAACTCGTATGTGCCAAAGTCTTTTCTCTTACAAGTTTATTCAGCTAACTGGTCTTTAAAGCCTAAAGTAACGATTGCACTATTTAGTAAGAAAACCCTTACGTTTTAATAATTCGCCAATTGAATATTACCGTAGTAAATTTGTGAGACCAGAAAATAGGGTCTCGATCGACTCACCAGCTTTCCGTTGCAAAGGATAATTATCACCGTAAAAGGAACATTTGTAGCTTTATGTTTATTCGTTTAGGTGGCATTGTTGAGCAGCTGGTGACTATCATCGACCTTGACGCTCTTGTAATATTGTCTGCACAGTAGTCGTTGAATGGTATCTAGCCCTACTACCTAGTTGATTTATTGATCAATACCTGTAATATTTCGTATCCAAGGTAAGATCAATGGCGAACTGACAAAATCATCTGTTGTGGAAGAGCACAAGATTTGGAGAGAACGTTTTGACATTCATGTTATTATCTTGAGTCCATGTGCTGAAATTCATCTTAAGTTGTATAAAGTTATCGGGAAATGTTACTTCGTGTTATTAAGTCATGATAGGCTATGCAACAAGTTGCACAGAGTTTTGAAAGCGAAACCAAATAGCAAAACGTCAACCAAAGTACTTTACTGCAAACGATCGACAATATTTTTTTCAAATGAGAGCTAGCAAGAACCATCACTGTTTTCCGTGACTCCAATTACATTGCAGTTTTAAGTTGCATCTTAAATCGTTTGCATATTTATTATTGAATTGAAGATATCCTATTAAGGAAATTGAATTTAGTTCGTCGTTTCAAAGCCACTGGTACATTCCATAGAAATGTTACTAAGCAAACGCACATATAAATTTAGCTGCCTCATTTACTATCATTTGCAACGGGATTTTGTTCACGATATAAAGTCAGAATTGAGTCTCAAAACTATCTCAATTTTTTCCCTACATATGACGTCTATTTTGGCTCCTTTGCAGCGGTTTTCAAAACAGTAGATAATGCTAGCTTTACGTGAAGAGAAGAAACCCAAAGGTCAAAACTCAATAATTTTTAATGCTTCAACATCAAAGAATAAGACCAACCAGTGGATACGACGGCCAACTGTTACTCTTGGGTGACTAATAGACATCCCCCCCCCCCCGCTAGTTAGTTTTTTAAATGTTTTCCACCCAGGACATTCTTATTCCACCCTCCCCTCCATCTATTAATTTTTAATTAATCTTCTACCCATGACAATTTTTTGAGGAGGAACTTGACGGTTAAGTAGAAAATGTCGTTATTAAAGTATGAAAATCCCACGTTAAAAGATGACAGTGGCCTTTTACGAGGCTCGAAGAATTGTGAAGACGCACATTACACATGTTAGCAATAATACTATCATTGAGCAGGAGGATGAGGGGTACATTTTAAAAATCTTGGAAGCCATGTAGGAGAGTGCCATGACTTGGAATAACTGACTATTGTTTGTGTTGAATTATCTTACGTTTAGGAAGTTGCAGTTGATTCTAAACATTGATTCTTGACTTTTTTTACAAGTTTTGGTCATTTCCAACACCTCCGTTTATTTCAAACCCCCCTCCTCCCTTTTATTAGGCACTCAAGAGTACTTAATGATATCCTACTCATCGTCTTGATCCATTTAAGACCGTTGTGTCCGTCACGTCATGCGAGTCTTGAATAACAGATTGGCCATACGGTTTTGGCAATGAATGAGTGTAGTTTCTGTTCTCATTGATAAATGTGTTTTTTTTCTCGTGATCGCTTGAGAGGCAGTCGTATTGGGCGGTTGAGTCTGCCTCATGACTTGCTTCTCTGCCCAGTAGCCAAAATTGAGGGGCGTTGCCCTTCAACGCTCCAGCTGTTTGGTGATTTTACTGTTTACTTTGGGTAGTTTCAAATCGGGCTCATTGCTCATCAGGGGTCTTTTATTGAGAAATTGACAAATGAACGCCAAAAGAGTGGAAATGAGCTGGAGAAGAAGAACAAAAAAATAAAGGAGGATAATAAAAAGAGTGCCAAAAGGTAAGAAGCAATGGAAGTTATTCAGAACTGGGCTCCTCTATAAGATAGTGATATTGAATGATGATAATGACGATGATAACAAAGATCATGATGATGATGATGACGACGATAATGATGAACATTATCATGATGTTTGTGATGATAATGGTGATGAAACAAATACTGAGACAATAATCATCGTATGTACTATTTAATAGCTAAAAGAAAGAAATGCGATAAACATATAAAAAGAAAATTATATATACAGATATCTTCAGATATTAACATCAGCAGTGTAAAAAGTGAATAATCTTTTCCCAAATTTCAGAAAATTGCAAAATTGCTTCTCTCAGTTCCACGCTAATCAAGGATTTTTTTGTACATGTTTATGTAAAAAGCATTACAGTTACTTGGCTTTGAGACTGTCATTTTGCCAGAAATCAAGAAAATTGCTAAAACAATTCCTGTAAAATCACCTTTTTAAATACAATTTTGTACACTAAGAGGTAAGAAGTATCCAGTGTTGATTTCTTGTGTCAACGTAATTTCTGAGGACGTATTTAATATGCCCAAGGGTTTTTACTGCCTAACACATCCAAATTACCCTAAACTACAATAAAATCCAAAGTGTGATCACGAAAGAGAGACACTGAACAGAGTCCCAAACGATGGTGCTGCAGTGCATAGTGAAGTATTTGGTGGTACAAGAGGATTTAAACAGGCTGCAAAAGGAATAAAAAAGGAAACATCCTGAGATGAATGCGACCTCGTCAACTCTGTCCTGCTATTAAAACAAAATAAAGATTACCATAATTATTCATGCGCTGCTGATATTGTCCACCATGCAGACAAAAGAAGGTCTGAACCCTAACAACAAGTTTGCAATATCACTTATTGAACATGGCGCCATTATGCATCGCTATGATCATTTACATATATTTTTGTTTCATTTCATTGTAAACTGTAAATACTCACTAATCTATTTCACCTTCCATGTGTTGCCATGCAATGAATAATGAAAAAAACGTCGTTAGGATATTGAGTCAATAGATGGCAGTGAGGTTTCAAACATTTTCATAATTCCCAATGTTTAACTAATGTTTGCCCCGGCGGTGACATTTTTTTTTCTAGTATCTTTACAAAACTGGCATTTCAGATCCGCTCTTCGCCGTTATGTTTTGATATAATTATGTTAATTTATTATTTTTTATTTTATTATCCGATTATAAAGTTACGTATGTTACCATTATGTTGCATGAGAAAACCTTTGAGGTTCCACATTCTTGAAGTAAAGATACACTAATGAAATTGCCAAAAATTAAATCGTCCTAGTAGAAACTGTACTTCAAATTTGTATAAGTTAAGTTGCCGCAGATGTATGAAAAGAAAGAAAGCAAAAATTGGGGCGGACAAAATAAAGGTCTTTGGTTGCATCATGAAGAAAGACGGGAACCTTGATAATGGTCTTATGCTCATCAAGCACAACTGCTATTGGAGAAGATGACGACCTCGCCAGCACTGGCTTAGGAGGCTGAGTATAAAGGAAACAACTAAACACTCTCCACCAGTTGGTTGTAAGAGGGTACGAAGCAGAGGAGCTTGAAGATGGATGGTATGGGAAGTCTGCAGGAGTTTCTCATAACACGACAAGATAATTTAATAACGTTTCTTTTTGAACAATGAAGAATAGTTTACAAAACACTTCAAAGGCTTACCCCCCCTGTTGTACATTTAACTTCTTGACAGGAGTAACTACATCATTATTTTCTATGTTGGAAAGGAATGATGCGAAGAACCACTTTTTAATTGTTTAGCAAATTACAGGTGTCTATGCCTCCAAAAATCTTCAATGTTATCAGTTTTGTGCAAGTATATGGTATGAAGTCAAAATTGCAAAATTTTGTCAGTTTTTTTTCAATATTGAAACCAACAGCAGTTTTATAAACTTTACAACTGGAACTTCCAAATACCACAGACAATCATCCTTGTCAGTTATATCAGTGTTTCTTTACTGTTCATGGTAAATTTAAACTATTTTGCGTTCTACCAGTATTACGTGCTTGATTGTTTACTTTTCACCGTAGTTGGCCAAACACGTGATTAAGCGGCCGCACTAACAATAATCTTTCACATTAAGACGGGGCCGCAAATTATCATCCTGGGAGCCATAGTTGGCCCGCGGGAGTCGAGTTTGAGACGCCTTCTCTAAACCTATAGAAATATTTTCAGCATCTTGTTGAAAATACTGTGCTGAGCATTCTGTTGCCACAACGTAACCAAGACCGTTCTAGCTTGGAGTTTAGTCGCCTTATACCCTGAATGCTTCCAATCCTTACAAGAACGACCGTAGTTGAGACGACCAATGAATGCAATGAGAAGTCTGACGAATCATGAATTCGAATGTACTCCATTAATAAAATCGTATTTGCTTGGTCATTACATAGCGAAACTCTCGTTTCCAATCTCCCCTCTGTGAAGTAATGGCCCTGCTCAAGGTGACTCTGTGAATATGCAGGCACTTGACGACACATTTAGGGTCTCTGCTGGGTTTTACGCAGCATGCCTACTCCCTCTATGTCTTTATTTTTATAGCTTAAATAAAGGCTGGTCATACTTGATGTAAAATTTGCTCTGTCATGCTCAGTGAAGCTATTGTTATCACAGCTATTCAAATTAACAATGACTCATTCAGTCAAGGACATTTTTTGGTGACGATTGACCGTAAAGGATGTACCATGTATGATCAAGAAATATTAAAGATGCTCAGCCTACCATGGACGTAGATCAAAGAGCAAGTCAGATTATAATTGTGACTAGACAAGAAAATCCTCAGTTCCTCACCACGTTAGATATTTTTAATCAAATCGACAAAGAACAGATCAGCTTAACTGCTTTTGTAGTGTAGAGTACTAACGTGACGTCACCAAAACTTTTTCCGAGAAATCGCATTCATAACTGTATCCCTGTGTTAATCCTGCCACCAAATGCCCGTTTACAAAATATCGCGTTCGAATCTCATATCAGCTGCGAGAAATGACTGTCTTAATAAAAGACCTTAAGAAAACTCTGTTAATTTTGCACATTTCATAATATTATAAACTGTGTGCATTAAAAAGGTTTTGATAGGCATGATTTAAAGTTTGAAACGGCTTCAAGGATATCATGTCAACTAGAATAAGGCAATTAGTCAAGCGTACTATCAAATTTTTCGTATTCATTAAATCGTGACGTCACACTTCAGTACTCTATTGCCCACCCAATTGGGCTTGCTAAAAGTAGCCTGTTGAATCACATTTTTCGATAACTCTGGTTTGAAAATGACCTTGAATAACGGATTCATCAGTCAATACACATGACGCAACTTTTACACCGGTAGAGCGCACGTCACGAAAGCGTAGGTCACGGGTTCGATCCCCGGTGGTGACATATTTTCTATTTATCTAGTGTTCTTTTCAAACAATCAATATATTTATTGAGACACTCTATAACAGTACCTTTACTTCACTGACGGTAGCCAAGGATCTCTTTTGTGACCTAATTTCATTAATTTGGTTTTAATTACGTTATAGATCGACAAAAGACGAGACACTAATGGTTTTTTTTAGGAGTCATCCTCACAAATGTATTCTTGATTATTCTGAACGCTTGTTATTTACGAGAGTGGTCCATAACCTGTGCTTCATTAACCACTAAGGGGTTCGCGAATGATATTTTAAGGGTCCATAACCTATCAAATATTGGAGCAAATAAATAATCTCCTTGGCCTGTGGCAAGGAACAAATGTAGTGCCTGTTCTCATTAATGGCAGATTCTTTCCATGGTCCGTGAGAGGCGATCTTACTTGGCGGTTGAGCCTGCTTCATGGCTCGCTTCTCTGTCTGGTTGCCTAAATTGAGGGGCATTGCCTTTTGACGCTCCAGCTGCCCTTTATTTATTAGTTAACCTGTCTGATGATTTTTCTGTTTATTTAGGGTAGTTCAAAAAATCAGGTCCACTGCTCATCAAGGGGCTTTGATTGAGAGATTGTAAATAAATAATCCTTATATTTCCCAATCAGAGATTTATTTACCAAAAAGAGGGAATAAAAGCAATGAAAGTGTTAAGATTTGTATGTGAAGTAAGAGCCCTGATCACGTGATAGGCCTACAATAGCTCCAACAACTCTGCGTGTTGTCCCCAACCTAAAGTCGAGTATATAATAGCTAGACTGCACGCCGAATTGGATAAGATTTACAATTTTTGGTGTACTTCTGTTTGGTTTGTGCATAATAAGTGATAACATTACAAGAATGGGAGAAGGTTAATATTTAGTTTTGTAGAAGTCGTAGGCTGAAGAAGAAGTAGTCGATGACTGAAATTTTTAACTATGGAGTCCACGCCAGCGTGACGTGAGAAATTGTCAGATATACTGTGAGGTTTTTTCTGTTGCAATTAAGGAAGACGTTTGTGTGCGGAAGTTTCATATCTAGAGAAGCAAGAAAAGACAAGGTGAAAGGGTTACGTGAAAGAGGATTTGCAAAACTTTTAATGTTCAAATGATACAGAAGACTTTCTTTTCAAAATCTGGTGACTCACTTTCCAAAAAATTTGAAGATCGATAACAATGATAACAATGGCGATGAAGATAATGATGATGATGATGATTTTAAACCTCAAATATCTATTGCTTTTACAGGCATAATGAATTTACAGAGTATGATACACGTCTTCACCAAGCAAGAAGCTCTGGATTTGACCAATTATAATTTATTTTACCAAACATGAAATAAGGTGACCTCATTACACATGCTATCATTTTAATACCAGATAATTTCTATTTTCAACCCCAAGGTCTTGCATCATCATTAGAAATGACTTGCCATCCCAATTGTGCTCATACTAAGGTTGATGTATCGAATACTTCTAAATGTTGACTTCAAATCTTCACACAAATCATGATATTTGATATTTTCCTATTTCCGTTGTTCTGTAAATTAGTCTCAAAACCAACTGTTAGCTACAACGTACAATGTATCATTTGATTTAATTAACATGTTGGGACGAAGCTCTGGTCCTGTCTGAATGCAAGGTGATTGATGGCCTCATATGTCTGCAAAAATATCAATGTTAGGATTTGACGAAGAAAGGAAGCCAGATATCACGTTTAGGATTGCATCATGTCTCCTATTATAGCGTCCTTGGTTGAGAAGGGAAGGGCAGCCAGATACGA
>JAAAKM020000498.1:6807550-6834225 GCA_010016025.2 Alatinidae sp. Z8VKAUB7J3
AGATATCACGTTTAGGATTGCATCATGTCTCCTATTATAGCGTCCTTGGTTGAGAAGGGAAGGGCAGCCAGATACGACATGCTGAAGAGTTTAAAAATTCAGACAGTCAAAGCATAGGTTGCTATGAGATTTCGTCTAGAGTTAATGATAATAATGATAATAATGATAAGAAATGTATAAATACAATAGAAAACACGACACCCAGATCACAAAGCACCTCAAGGAAAATGTAAGATGCGCGGTTGAACTCCATAACCAGTATCAGTGGTTGAAAGACCTGTTCTTCCCCCAAAGCAGATGATAACAGTGGCCACGAGCTTCTCACGACAATAGACCCTTTTCAAAAGTTATTCATTAATTTCAAAGCGAGGCTAACTCGGCAAATTTTTCATCGAGCAATGGCGAAGCTGTGGCAGTGTAACCTTCTAAGCTTCTCAAGCTAAAGCTGAAAGCACAGCAGAAGAATTACTCATCGAGGATAATGTATAGACAAGTGGAAGGATTCACAGATGCTAGCTGACTTTCAAGCTATTAATGGTAAATGTGGTCCCTTAATTCTCATAAGGAGTGGCAATGTTTCGAGAAAGTAAACAAAAAATGATACTTACATGGTTGAAAGGGACAAGGAGAAGAAAGGTTTCCATGGACAATAACCCGAAAGCCGGATGATTTTAAATGTTAGCTCATTTATTCAAGACCTGGGTCGTCATGACATTATTACTGTATTTAAAGCAAAAAAATCGATAACTGTCAATAGCGACTTTGTGCATAGTTGCTCAAGGGGGGAGAGGATGTTGAGGAATGTGGTGTTTACTCGTTAAAAGTCAATGAGGAATGCGTCAATGACGTAAATTAGCAAAGTAATTAATGTAACTATCGTTGTTATTATAAAAGGTGATGAACCAAGAAGATTTTGTCAGCGTAGAAAGATAAGAATTATAGAGTTGAGAAAACAGATGCTGTAATCATTCTCTTGGCCATCCTAAGCCGTAACATAACAAGTGCCTGGAGGGATTTTCACAGACAATCTACGATGAAACTTGAACACTTTATAAGCTGAAAATGCCTTTAAGCACCTTTAAGAAAAAAAAACGATAAACAACCCGTAGATAAATGAAATACTGCAGGAGCAAGAAGCAAGAAGAAAGACGAAGCGTTTGCAAAGGAGTATCGGGAAGCAATTTATAGTTGGAATAATGAAATCGATCTGAGGAAGGACGTTGGATTAAGAAGCAATGTTTATATATATAGACTGGTTGCTTTTGAGCGTCTTGAAAAGTAAAAGAAGGTAAAGAATCCACCGGCAAACGAAGAAATGCTGAAGAAGTATGAAGTAAATAAGAAAACTGGAAACCAGTTGAAGTATCGAGAAGTACATAATAGTCAGAATAGAGAAATCGATTTAGCCAAAGAAATCTCAATTACAAGCAATGTAGATATATAGAAAATTGTAGAATGTAGAAGAAGGTCAAGAATCCATAGATGAAGAAAGAAATTCTGAAGAAGTGTGAAGTAAATAAGAAAACTGGAAGCAAGTTAAATTATCGAGAAGGATATAATAGTCAGAATAGAGAAATTGATTGAGACAAGGAAATGGCATTAACAAGAAAAGTAAATATATAGATGCCTTTGAGCATCTTGAAAAGTAGAAGAAGGTCAAGAATCCATGGAGAGACAAAGAAATGTTAAAGAAGTGTGAAACAAGAAGAGAACTAAATCAAGTTGATCTAGTGATGAGGAGTTTGCAAAGAGGTGTCGGAAAGCAAATGATAGTCAAAATAGAGAACTTTATAACCACTCCCAGGTGCCTAATAGAAGGGGGGTTGGAATAAACGGGGGGTTGAAGAAATCCCAAAAACGTAATAAACGGGGGGTTGGAATAGACGGGGGGATGGAAAAGGACCAAACTGTAAAAGACAGGGGGCCTGGACTAAAAGTGTAAGAAATCAAGTGAAGAATCAATGTAACTTCCCAAACTTAGGGTAACACAACACAAACAACAGAAAGTTATTCGAAGTCATGGCAGTCTCCTACATGCCTTCCAAAATTTTTAAAATGTTCCCCTCGTCCACCTGCTCAATAACAGTGTTATTGCTAACACCTGTAATGTGCGTCTTCGCACTTCTTCGAGCCTCGTAAAAGGCCATCGTCATCTTTGAATATGTGGTTTTCATATTTCAATGATATCTTCTACTTGCCTGCCAAAGTACCTCCTCAAAAAATTGTCATGGGTGGGAAATTAGTTAAAAATTAATAGGTGTGTGGGGGGGGGGGGCGTTGGAATAAGAACGTCCTGGGTGAAAAATTTTTGAAAAATTAATTAGCCGGGGAGGACGTATATTAGTCACCCAAGAGTATAAAGCAATCGCCTTTGTGACTCTCTAAAAGATCTTCAATATACTGTTGCATATGAGGAAGAGGATAAACAGCAACCATTAGCCCAAAATTAAGGAAGGTAGAAAGAAATTGAAGTGTAGCAAATCCCCTAGTAAGGCGTGGACGAACATAACGCCTTACAACTCAAAGAGAATGGCGGAAGATCGGCGAACATGGACGAAACTGGTGAAAGCAACAACAACATAATAATAATGATGATGATAATTTTTTTAAACTCGAAATTTATTTTTCAACATATATCAACGAGATACAGTCAAACACTCACAACTATTAGGCATGTATGTGTTTAAACAACCCATCATAGCGTGTCAGTTTTCAGGTTTTCGTCCAGCTTGCCTAATCATTTAGTTTTCAATGGAGATTTTAAGTCATTAATTCCCAAATCCTAGTAATAATTTGTGTTCTAGATGTATTATACCTGAAACCGTACTATCATTAGTGACTTGTCAATAACGGTTTAGCTGCCTAATTAGCCACGAAGTGTGTGGCCAATTTTATGTCGACAGCCTGCGTAGTTAGCTCAATGTTGCTACATTTTTATCATTGGGCTTATTGATGTTAAAAGTTTGGTCGCAGTTAATTTCATTGACTTTGACGCTACTCTAATATGTACCAAATGTAAGAGATTTTACTAATTTTTATGTGATTAACAGGTATGGGATCTAAGAAAAAATGATATTCTGTATAAAATGCCTGGTCATACAGATACCGTAACTGGTTTTAAACTGAGTCCTGATGGATCCTTTCTTCTATCGAATGCCATGGACAATACAGGTAATAGAATATTTAATATTTTTATCGCAATTGCGTATAAATACCAAAAGAAGTTGAGCAAGGCACAAAGGGAAGGAATAAGTATTTTCTGTATGGGCTGGCTCCTCACGTCTCATACTGGATTGCCCTGCAAAGTAAGGGAAATCATTTGGTTATTGCTTTTAGCCAATGAGATGTGCGCGTTGTTGATGACCAATAAAGTTCGCTATACCAGGGTACCCAGGAAGATACTCGAATAAGTCAAATATCGCGGATTCCGTTTGTTAACACTATATCTTAGATTTGTTTAATTACGTGGTATGCACAATTTGAAGAATAGGAATGTGCAAAGCCTGAAATGCGGACAACTGTAGTAGCGATCATGTTTTTGTGATCAGATAACAAGCAGCTCTATTTAAAGCGCCTTCAAATGTTTTACGTATCCACGTTCAATTAGATCCAGGACTCGATCCAACTACAACAGTAACCGTGCACCGGATGTTGGAATGCATATGTTGCCCATGTAGACGTTTCCACTCTTAGGAATTTCTTAGCACTAAGAAGTACTCTTTTCAGATGACTCATGCTATTTCTGAACATTTGTCAGGCTTCTTAGAGTGACTTTACAGTAATATAAGCTTATGTTATTTGACAGAGACGTGTTGCTTTCACTTCTTCTCCTCGCTAGTGAGAATTTGGGATGTTCGACCATTCGCACCAGTGGAAAGATGTTTGAAAGTCTTTACTGGGGTGCATCATAGTTTCGAAAAGGTAAAGTTTTCTAATAGTAACTATATTCAGAATTCATCGTTAGGGAGTTCAAGAGTAAGCAGAAGATATGGCATAGTTTACTTACTTTTATGTGAGTATGTTTAAGGAAACAAGAACAGAAGTGCTTATGGTGTAGTGCATTCTTAGTGCCGTAGGTACAAGAAAAGTGAGAGTTAAGCCAGAAGCATCACATCTACGATTCGCCTCATTGTAGAGATGGTTAAGTTCAGTTTACAAGATTTATTAAAAGTAATGCAAATATTTATAGCAAATTTAATACTCGAGACGGGAACGGCCACTTTTATTTGTGGCAATGATGGCTAGTCACAGACACTACAAAGCTATACATCAATTAGCAGTGCAAAACAAGAAAGAGCAGTTGCTTTTCACAGTGTTCCAATAGCGACAGGACCTCTCAGGTGTTTACGTGACATAAACACAGTATTCCATTAGCTGGTATTGATCCAGGAAGGAACGATAAAGGTATTGTAACATTTTTAGTGTGTTACGATGACATTTATTACGAATGTATGTACTGTCTGGTCCGTATTTGTAGGGAAGTGTTAATAAATAGGGAGGTTAATGTATTGATGAACTCTGTCAGACGACACAAAATTGTACATTAGGGGTATCAAAAGCACGGTGGTACAAGGTATATTTTCATTTTCAAAGTTGATAACTTTTGTGATGTTGTGCTATGTATTTTCAAGATTTCACGTTCGTTGATGGTGTTCGTAATTTCAACCTTGTTTCTTAGCATTTGCTGAGTACTACTTTATTTTATTAATCCAGTGCTAGATTGTTGTAATAATTCAGTTCTTTAACATTTTGTAAGGAAAAACTGTAAAAAAGTCATGAGATTCAAATGAGGCAAAGAAGGAAAAATTTTAAAAGCATGGGCAGGCTCAACTTTGTGGTACAAGTCATTGTCAATGTTTAACTTACTGCGCAGTATTGCAAAGAAAGTTCTTATTTTAAATATTTAAAATTCAAAGAAGGAAACACAACGTAAAAAAGGAATGCATTAAGTACCTTGGATTATGTTGAAAGCGAATTATACAAAACTTAGAAGCATAAAAAAGGTGTCCAGGCAGAGGACAAAAAAATTCTTCTGTAGAAAAGCGTGTAGTGTGTTTTAAAATTGTAAAGATGGCGATGGAGTAGGAGTAGGATTTGTGTCAATCTGTTTATACCTAGATGGTAAGTGTCATTAAGAACAGAATGTGTTTTCAACAGAGTAGGTAAATGGTATTTCTTTGCTTTAGAACTTACTGAAATGTAGCTGGTCGCCAGATGGAAGATATATAGCAGCAGGTTCTTCGGACAGGTAAGCAAACATGCGTCACAAATTGATTATCTTTGTGATCTTGAGGAATAGAACCCTGCGTTGTTGTGTTACCAGTAAACATATCTGGTTTGCTAAAATGTGGTCATGCCAAATTGCAAGATGATCATATCATTTTCTTGAGCCCAAATTTATTGGTTAGCCGCAAGATAGATAGGTATCTGAAGTTATAGCGCGAACAAACCCTATTCTTCGCAGTTGATGCTATGTTAAGGCGAATACTAAAGGGCAAATAAAAAATAAAATAGGCATGTACTAAATCGGGGTCTAGACCGGTCTCCTTTTCGTAAGGGGTTAAGTTTCCAGAAGGACTACACAGTGTTCTCAAGGTCGTTGTCGTGGCTTAAATTACGAATGAACCAACCCCAGAATTGCCGATGTTGTCATTTCTCTTTGCCTGTAAAATAACCCCAGTGGTGAATCACAATATTCGAGTTATATTTTCGGGGAAGCTCTCCTTGGGGTAGTTTGAAGTTATGGTTTGAAAACGGAAAGTCTCGTCAATGCTTTCAAGAAATTTTCGAAATAACGAGAGAAAATAGGCCACAAGGTTCGAAAATTAATTCAAGATAGCCAAAAATCTGCGATGTCGAGATTCGACATACCGATAGCGTTTTTGTCCAGGGGTAATGTTCAGGAGACCTAAGGAGTTTTAAGCCTTTTTGTATGTATGTATGTATTTAGCCATTTTGCTTTTAATGGGGCTGATTTTATGTGCGGTCTTTTGTTTCTGTCAGCGTCCACGAAGTTGAGTGTAGCCGTCCTCTGTTCTTATCGTTTATGTGTTTGCAAGTCTTGAATCTGCCATTTTCCTCATCTTTTTACCAGGTTCGTTTATGTATGGGATACTGTAACGAGGAGAATATTATACAAACTCCCGGGTCATGATGGATCGGTGAATGATGTTGATTTCCATCCGCAAGAACCGATATGTAAGTCACCTTCGTGTCGCAGTTTTTATTTTAGTGGATCATATTCTTGCAAGTGCCCTTTCTGTGCTCAGGTTGATTCATTCATCCTTACATTTGACAAGCAGCTCAAGGGGACTGTTAATTGTTCTGATACACTCCTCGGGAAATGGAAACAAAGCACGGCACTTGTGATTAGTTACAACTGAGGAAGAGGACGAGTATTTGTATGGACTCACTGTACCACTATTCACCATTTAAAGAAACGTGCCCCATGTAATCATTTCTATTTTAAATCCTACAGTGTTGATAGAAGATCCTCGAAATGATGAGTCGCCAACATTATTTTGGGAGGTCAGGATGCGGCGGGCTTCATGAAAGACACAGAATTCAAATATGAAACTATATTTTCTAGTATTTTACATTTGGGAAAGTTGCCCGGCGTCTGATCGATGCACGATATCAATTTATTAACGACCTTTATTTTCGAGGCATCTGTTCAGATAGCAAGTCGAAGGAGATCATCATGTGCAAGGAAAAGTGAGATCGTTTCTGACCGGTAAACACATTTGCTCATAGGCCGCTTGTCATTTCTTCGCGGGCCGTATGTCGCCTGGCCTTGCGCGAGATTCTTTTGAGCAACGTTCCCAAACAGACACTCGTACAATAACTACAACGCGTGCAGCTGAAACACGCTTAACACTCAGCACCAGATTAACTCATCTCTTTCTACCGTCCACTTAATGACAGTCCCGCTGTGTTTTTACGCTCGAGAATAAAATACATAAAAAAGCATTATTTTCTCTTCTAAGTTAAACAAACAATTCGTATTTTGAAAATAATGGAACATAATTTGCCGTTTTGACAAAAATTTCATTTTGAGAATTAAACACAAGAAAGACTATTGTAAGCTATAGCTAAAGTGCAGACAAGATACGATCTTACAGTAAATTGCCCGATGTATTGTTAGCAATTGTAGAAAAATGGGGAGCAGCAGATTGATCTGTGATGTCACAGGGAGCACGAAACAACATACTAAAAGGCAGTATGACTTTTATAATTATGAACGATGATTTATACCTAGCATAGCCGATACGTGTGCATTAACAAGTCGGTTTATGAATAGGTTGGGGTTTTTTGAACTATGTAGTAAGGTGTATAATATCGCATTTTTACTGAAAAATCGTTTCTGATCTGTCGTGGCTCTAGTTACAATGAATTCATGCCATTTCCTACGGCCCTGTGCTTTTCTTACTACACCTATCAGGTTCATTTCTGTTAAGTCCTTGGTGTTATCAGAGTAATTTTTCCCCCCGGCCACTTGACCATCGTCCATAAACGCTCCCCGTTAGTATATCTTTCTCTATACCCTTTCCCCTGGCTTTGTCATCGATATATACTAGTTTATGAAGACATGCATCAGGCGTCTTTGATTCTAGCTTTTTTAGGCCATACTCATTATTTTTCTTACCGTCAACTTATTCTAAGCATTCGGTTGTAGCACCAGTCTTCAAAATTTCGGATCCTATTTATATTTTTGAGCAATCAATGTTTCGATAAAGTTGTTCCTCAAAAAAGGAAATGTTTATATTTAGTTTCACTATTTTTTAGCATTTTCAAGGCATGATCGGAGGATTTTGAATGAATATTTCTGATTTCTTCGATTATAAAATGTGAAGGATAATTAATACGTTTAGCTTATTTTTTTATTGTGGATCGTACTCGTCTTTGTTTGCAATATCTGTTGTCCACCACTAGCATTTCTGTGCTGATGCCATGTTGTTTCTTTTTTAGTGTTGTCCTGCGGAAGCGACAAAAAGATCTACCTTGGTGAACTGCATGCCTAAATCAAAACTTGTGATTGCGGTGTGATCTTAACGCGATCAAAGAAACTTAACATACCTAACAGTCATTGCAAGTTGTCGTGGACAAATTGTAGGATGACGATGGATTCATAAATTTGGCACTACTTGCAGGATATCTGGGATTCTTGTGCATTATTTAATATGGAGTTAGAAAACTGGATATGCTAAGCGCTAGCCACTGTAGTTGGCCACTGAGTCAGTGGATCGCAAAGTGTGAACATGAGTGCCTACTGCACCCCAATGGTGGATTTATGTACCAGAAAATTGGTACAGAAGAGACGTTCCATAACTACGACCGTAGACGCTCACGAAGATATTGCGAGGACATTTGTTTCAGGAAGGAATCAAGAGTAATATGGTTGCTGCATTTCGTATGCTACGATTTATAGGCTTATCGGTGGCCTATCTCCTGCATAGTTTATTTTACGGGATTGCAACGCCTGCCAGTAGTGTATTTGTTACCTTGTGTTTGTTTATTATGGGCATTAAGGACATCTCAGAATGACATCACTCCGCGAGGTTGTACATTGATGTATACATACGTTTTTGTTAAAGTAAAGAAGACTATTTCTGGTCTAGTTTCTTCGCTATACATACAAGTGCAGTAGTAAAATTTTGATCTTTTGTCTACAAAGCCAAAAGTCTGACAGG
This sequence comes from Alatinidae sp. Z8VKAUB7J3, assembly GCA_010016025.2. Taxonomy (NCBI): domain Eukaryota; kingdom Metazoa; phylum Cnidaria; class Cubozoa; order Carybdeida; family Alatinidae; species Alatinidae sp. Z8VKAUB7J3. Next base: position 6,816,241 of record JAAAKM020000498.1, read on the forward strand.
ACATAGGGGCTCATCCGAAACAGCACTTTTTTGTCAGCTTGTGCAAATCTGAAACAGATACAATGAATTTATTATGGTGGACACCCATGACCATTGTCGGCCTTAACTTCAATATTTACAGCAGGATCCTTGGCAAGAAAGTGCACTTCAAAAATCAGTTGAAAAACAACAAGCCTCGATTTCCAGTCCCAAAGACAAACATAAAAGCGTAACAAAGATTACCTGCAGTTCTTTTGAGATCAAACTTTATATTCACTTCCTGTATCCAACATTTCTTTCACTAGGCATTCCCTCGTGTACACTCGTCTGCCCGCTAATGTCGACATCGCTAAGGCAATACTACGATTCTTATGCTTCAGCAGACTAAAACCTCTTAAAATTATGCATCAACGTGCCCACTAGAAATTGATTATGTTTGAAATCTTCCTTCTGCTGCACCATGAGGGTGTTGTCACAACCTACTGAGACAGACTCAATGCTATAGAAACGTAAATTTGAAGCCTAAACTATTTTTGGGTACTAAATTAGCGATGGCCAATGTTCCAGGTACTGCGCTGAATATCTCAAGCTGCATGAACCACAAAAATTAGTTCGAAGCACAGCGAACAGCAGCCATTTACTTTTACCTCAGAGTAGGAATGTACAGAGAACGCACTCTTCCTTTTAGCATATGATATTCCATTATTGCGTATTTCTTCGTACTCTGGGGCCCTCGGCTCCCTGTAGCGAGTATAAATGTTTTCTATCATTGCTGCGTCCTCTGCGTCAGTCATCATACCTCGTCTTATTGGAAACCATGAACAAAGATTCTGAGAAATACAGAAAATCTAGAGCCCGTAATAAAAGTTGGTGTTCAGCAATAAACTGTAAAAACAATAAAGTAACTTCTCCTGAACTGAGCTTTTTCGTGTTCCTTCTCGATCCAACGCGGTAAGCAGGCTTTATTATTCTGCACGGTAAGATTTTACACGAAAGAGATTAACCGATGTCGGTTCACTCGCCATCTCCTTACAAAATATATTTTGTATTACTAAGTATTACTTTAAAATATATATTTTCTTGCCCTTGGATGAAAAGAATGGGTAATTGCCACTACACGAAACGACCTGTTATCCAGAGATTGTGTTTACTTGTACAATAACTGTAACGTGTGTGATAATCACTTCGAAGAATGCATGTTTGACAACGTTTCCAGAAACCGTCTCATGCAGCATGCCAGAGTGACTCTATTCGATATATGAAATCCACCACCTCTATTTTACCTCGAGATGGAAACCACCGGAAAAAAAAGTTATCCCTTGAGCAGATAAGAGGTAAGAAAAGGTACAATACACGCGTCAGGAAACAGAGCAGGAATGTACGTAATTATGATACCACTTTGGCCATCACTGTCGTTGTAGTTTCGACTTCCTTGGCATAACATAGGGAACTTTGAAGTTAGTCCTCTAGCCCAAACCCCACTTCAAAAATTCCAAAATTTAAAAAAAAAGAACAACCAAAACACGAAATGTATCAAATATCGATGGAACGAAAATGTGGACACAGAAATATTTCAGAAAGTTTTGAATTCTTGAAGTGGGCAATTGAGTAATAACTGAAAAGTATCAACTATTGAAACGATGTAAAAAGGTTTATCTGGCGTATTGTATTCGTCAGCTTTAAAGTACGCAAATTTGAGCAAGAGGGAGTTGGGGGGGGGGGTATGGTTGATGTTTCCGGAAAAGGGGGACTCCTCCATTTCGATATGTTTAGCGAATGAAATTTACTGAAATGAACAAACACCAGCACATCGGAATTATTGTAATTATTTGAAGTAATCTCCTGCGAGTTCACGTATCAGGCTCTAAGCCGGGTGGGTATGTATTTAGAGGGGAGAGGGTATAATTAAGTAACACTTGGGGGAATTATAAAGGGTGTAATTACTTAATATTAAGAATTAAAAAGATATAAATTTTATGTGAAAGTGATAGGAGTATTTTGAAACAAGAAACAATGTCATCTATTATAGCCTACATAATATAGCACAATGTAATTTAATAAGGTATAATATAGTATAGTATAATATATAATACGAAATAACAGGATATAATATGAAATGGTGTAAGATAATATTTTAAGAACTACATAGAATTTCACTTACTCGAATATATATCTAAAGATATAGGTTTTTACGCCTTTTCAATAGTTGCTGTACACTTTCAGCGAATCTGCGCATGTTATGCAATTAGTAATCTGTGGCTGCTTCATGTGTTTGAATCTAACATGAAGAGAAAGTGTTGCCATAGAAATTTCTAGGAAATTTCTTTACAGAGACACTAAAAAGATTTCCATAGTGTTATTGAATTTCGTTAAACATTTTTGGTGTACGGGATAAAAGATGGTGGACAGCTTGTGTTTTATGCACATAGGAGATACCAACGTAACGATGATCTCTTTTTTATTTTATAGGTTCAATAAATTGACCGCTTTGATACAGCATGAAAATACGGAACACGGGTACGATATAAACGTGTCGAAGAAAGAGTTTCCTTCGATGGAAGAGTTTTTTTGCATGGCAGTCGGATGTCGAAGATAGGACGTCCTCGTGGTTTGTAAAGTTTCGAGGATCCGAAAGGGGGAAAGGAGGTTTCCACCACATGGTATCGTTGTAACCGCTCAGGGACGTTTCAGTCATGCGGTAATGGCAAGCATGCCGTGAAGCAGCAAGGTACGTCCAAAATCGATTGGACCTGTACGGCATTTATGCGGGTATCAACCTCTTGCACAAACGGGACTGTGAACATCGAATATTGCCTGCATCATACATCGCACGAGAAGAAGCTGAGTCACATGCCAATTTCGGACTATGCGAGGACAAAAATTGCTGGCAACTTGTCAAGGGGTGTATCTATCGAATTTATCTTGGATGAGATACGAAAGGACACCACTGAAGGAATCTCAAGAGCACACTTGCTCGACAGAAGAGATATTATCAACGTCAAGCATCAATTCAACATTGATATCATGCAGAAGGACACGAGTGATAGACAAAGCGTTCATTACTGGATGAGCGAGTTGAGAAAAGGAGAGGTCGATCCTGTCCTTATTTGTAAGGCGCAGGAAACTGATAGTCATCATCTTCCGAAAGAGGACTTTCTCTTGGGAAGTCAGACTCGGTATCAGCTAGAGCAACTTAAAAAACACGGGGCAAACATCATATGCATGGACTCGACCCATGGTACAAATCAGTACGACTTCTTGTTCGTGTCCATTATTGTTGTAGATGAATATGGTGAAGGGGTTCCAGTTGCGAGGCTAATATCGAATCGGCAGGATCAGCTGGCTCTCCAGCCGTTTATAGCTGCTATCGAGTCAAGGTCGGGACCTATCACAGTCAAGGTATTTATGGCCGATGATTCAAACGACTTTTATAATAGTTGGATTGTGAGTTTTCCCAAACTGAACGTACAACTTCTTTGTACCTGGTACATTGATGAAAATTGGAGGAAGGAGCTACGAGATAACATAAAGAACAATAATGAAATTGCAGGGGTAAACTCTGCACTGAAAACGTTGCAACTGGAAGCGAATAAAGCAACGTTTAGAAAGTTGCTTCAAGATTGGACCGAGGAAGTATATCCCAGGTTTCATGCATACTTGAAGAAGTCTATGTAAAACGCCCTGAACAATGGGCCAATTGTTTCAAATTTGGAGCCGGAATAAACACAAACTTGAGCACTGAGGCCTGCCACAATGTTTTGAAGGGAGTATATTTCAGCAGGAAGCAGAACAGAAGAATTGATCATCTTCTGTGCAGATTACTGAAATTCGCGAGAGACAAGATCTTTGACGGGTCGATGAAAGCCCAGAAAGGTAAGAGAACTTATCAGTGGAAGGAAAATTAAAAAAAGAGACATACGTGGGGAGCGAATACCCGCCGAAGACATAAAGAAACCGAGGCCGAGTAATTGGCGTGTCCAATCGCAGGAGGATGACGACTTGTCCTACCAAGTCTACAAAATACAGGACGCATGTGTTTGTTACGTACGGTATTTAAAATGCCGGGTATGTCAACACATGTTCAAGTGTGAATGTGTAGACTTCCTGGTGCGTGGACTGGCATGCAAACATATATATGCAGTTCAAATGAAAGTAATGGATTCCACGCCTGAAGAACACCGGGAGACAGTGTTAGAGGGATACCCTAGAGACGAGATGGAACACTTCGAAGAATTTTTAAGGGTTGAAGAGAATAAAGATATCAACGATTTGCAGTCAATTAAATTTCAACTTATGAATAAAATAAGTTTGTTGACTGAGATCGCCCAATCATCTGTAGGTGCTACTGGGCTCCGAACCGAGCTAGCTCACGTCCATTCGGCCATAACCGTTGCTAAAGGAGTCAGTGCTATAGACTGTGAGCATTCTTACTTGCAGCCAAAGCATCATCTTCCATCAAATAAAAATGTGAGATGCAGCCTAAATTTAAGTCTACCAAGAGGAAGAATCCTAGGGTCAAGCTAACATTGGAAGCGCCTATTGCAAAGGAAAGAAGAGATGTAATGGGAAACCTTGCTGTAAGTACAGCTATATGTGCATTCTGCTTTGAAGTGAACGATCCTTCAATCAATGGCGATAACGAAGGGATAGAACGCCCTCTGTGTGGTTTGTGGGCTCGTTGGTTGTGACAAATATGGTATTGATAATCCAGACGATTACATATGCTCAATTTTTTCATCTGCATGACTCGTTAACACTCGCCTTATGAATAACTGTTTAAAAAAGCCATCCCCTTGTAGGACTTGTAGTACTTCCGAGGAAATTCCCTTGATACTTCCCCTTAGCTATAGATCCAATTAAATGCTGAATTTCAAAGGTATGCTGGTTCTTGGGATTACATTTTCTTACTTTGAATAATACGTCATTGGCGTATATACAGGCGGGTCTCAGTCTCCAATGGTGTATTTAGGTAGACCTTTTGTAAAAATAACGACAAAACAAAATGTTCTTTTGATTTTCAGACTGAATTTTACATGTTACCCGTGTTACGCGTAATATGAAGTGATTGAAATAAATAGGTATACCACACCACATAAAAGCTAAAGGTAGAAACTGTGGAAGTTAAAGAATAGGCGGGATTAATCAGCCAATAATTTTCCTAATTTTTTATTTCACTACTGTGGCCATTGTTTTTGTCTGTAATAACGTGGGTCTCCTCCTTCCCCCCAAAGTGATAATAATAATAGCACTTGGCCCGAACCCCAAATAAAGACGACATTTAATGGGCTTTCTTGTGGTTGTGGTTTTGGGGTTCAGTTGCATATTGACAAGTAGACAAAGGTCCTATAACTTTGATCTCCCGGAACGCTGATTAGTCATGTACTCTTGGGTGCCTAATAGACGTCCCCCCCGCAAATTAATTTTTTTAAAAAAAAATTCCACCCAGGACATTCTTATTCCAGCCCTCCCCCGCCTATTAATCTTTACGTAATATCCCAACCATGACAATTTTTGAGGAGGTATTTTGGCGGGCAAGTAGAAAATGTCTTTATTATGATATGAAAATCACACATTAAAAGATGACTGTGGCCTTTTACGAGGCGCCAAGAAGTGTGAAGACTCACATTACACATGTTAGCTCTAATACTGTCATTGAGCAGGAGGATGAAGGGGACATTTTTAAAATCTTGGAAGCCATGTAGGAGACATGTAGGAGACTGCAAAGTTTTATAGACCTTGGGAGACTACCATGGCTTCGAATAACTGGCTATTGTTTGTGTTGTATTACCTTACACTTAGGGAGTTACAGTTGATTCTAAACATTGCTTCTTGACTTCCTTTTTGGTCATTTCCCACCCACCCCGTCTATTCCACCCCCCGTCTATTAGGCACCCAAGAGTACTTTTAAGGGGAATTGCATTATGTAATCAGTAACAGTTTCATTCTTAGTAGAGTATACTGTTCCATACCAAAAGAATAGCTTTGGAAAAAATATTTATCTTTGTGTCTAGACAATTTTCGGTTGCACTATAGCTATTACGAAATAATTATATGAAAATGTAGACGATCGATTACTCGTAAAATCCGATCCATTGGTGTGCCGTTTCTTTGTTAGACCACTTTCTTTAGTGATGCAGTTATTTCAGAATATATACCGAAGTCTTGCACCATTACAATCTCGCCTTGTTTTTTCAACCTTTCAACTTTATAAATTCCTGGCTCTGCGTGAAATCTCATAACTTAGTGTGGGAAGTGATATACTCCTAATGAATGAATGTAGCGAAATTAATAAGTCTATAATAAGGAACTAGCCCACTTTATGATAAATGAGTTCGCGAACTGAAAATTAACATTGTTTTTATCAGTATCGTGAAAGCGTTATTTCGATGCACATTTTACCAATTCATTCATTCACAAAACATCTTACAGCCCCTGTTCATGAATTTTCTACCTCATTTCCGTAAAAGTTCTCTTATTATTTGTAGGGTACTATATAAATATATATTTTGAAAAAGATATGGCAACGCATTTTGGCTTTCAGAAAACGTAGTTCCTCGAAAGAGTTCTCACCTGCCACGAAAATGTATGCGCTATTCCATGAGGTAGTGATATTACCTTTACTCTAGCTTCTATCTGCACCACAATGGTTTAAAGCCCCCTCCCCTTAAAAAGATAACACTCCAATCTAAGAAATTTCACTGACATATATACCCTCTCCGAGTGATCGACCTCCATGCACTTAACAATGTCAAATGTAAGTGACTGGTCTGACGATGAATCCAGTATCTTATTTCCGTATGGTTGCTAAGCAGGTGTGCTGATGGGGCCCTCGTGGGGAAGAGACCACAGACGAGGTAAAACTCGTTCTTCCGTTTGCTTTCGGTCGAGAATACTGTATTCGGCTCTACAAGACACGTCTGCCAGCTTTCACAATAGAATGATTGATGGGAGGGATGCTGTGTCTAACGGCGAGTTGCCAGCGTAATGGCTGCCATTTACTGTACATAGATCATAGGGAGCCACGATCAACTATCTTTCTCTGCAGGTCAAGATCAAAGAGACCGACGGGGAGTGGGTTCTCTGTACATTCCTACTCTGTGGTACTATCACGATTTTGAATTCTTTGGCAGTTCAAACCTTGCGGGTAATTATCACTTACATAACGGAAGAAATTAGTAAACAAGACGTCTAAGACTGGATATTTCGTATTTCAGCAGCGGAAATCGTTCGAAATAGATGTACTTCAGCTTTAAGCCAGCTTAAACGTTGTTTAATGTAATCACATTGCAGTAGTAAAAGTGGTCAAGAAGTCAGTGAAGCAATAACAAAAAGTAATTCTGGTTTCATCTAAAATCTGTTTGGCTACTTATTAGTTACAACTAAATCGGGAGTTCGGAACTTCAAGCTCTCACCAGATAAATTGACACTCCGTTATATACATGCAGAGTTCGACTGTTATTATAATAACCAAAAACTCCATGAGAACAAAAATCATAAAATGAAATGATCAAAAATGCATAGTGCGCATTATGAAGTTCAGGATCATTTCGTGCAACATGCCATTCCGTCAGTGCACTGCTAAGTTTCAAATCAAATGTACAAAATTATCTCTCGGCGGCAAAATACAAATACATTGACTCACGCAAATCAGTCTTACGAGTTGTGGATTTCAAATAATTTTATGGTGGAGTTTCAACCATGTTTGTTGCTCGACGGACCCCATAAATAACAGTTACAAGTGAAGGGCATCGTCGATACATTGCTTCTGTTCATCCATGTGGATTTTCTTATTTCCAGTGGCAGGAGAGGCGGAGGTTGCGCGACCATTGTAGCTAGATGGACAGAGAATAGCAGGGATATTAGAAAACTGCTAACAACACCTGTTATACAATATAATTACGAGCTGACTATAGGCCAATGGTTCTTTAAAATATTTTAAGTGATAACAGCTTTGAATGTTTCTTAAAAGTTTCGTAAGTATCAATGACATCATTGCATGTGGAATTTATCCACCGAATTTTTCATCAAAATTTACCTAAAAGTGAGGATTGAATGATAAGTCCTGAGTGTTAGTACCAACTAAAGTTCACCCACACTACTATGATCTTTCTATGGTTATGAAATTTTCAAATGGTTTTTAGACTGTTTTTTTATTTGTTGAATTTTGAAATTTTCCGTTATTTTAAACGGAAAATTTCATATACAATACAAGTTGCGTGTAATACTTCTTAAGAGAAATAAACTGCGCAGGGATGCCTATGATTCATGGCTCAATTGACGTCGTTGTTGGCAATGCTCCTAACAAACGCCATCGAACACCCGTCAGTAGAGAAGGTAAAGAAGAGCATTCTACAAAAACTGATGTCTTGTCATGCACAATACAACTTCTATGATTACACCGTTATACCGACTTGACAATCAAATATTTCGGTCTTTTTAAACTCCAACGTTCATGACTACTTATCTGTTTGGATGTGAGCTTGCACTTATATCATTTAATCCAACACACCCAGATCTACCAGCCAACACTTACAATCACAATGTTGCTAGATATTAGAAGTCTCCAGTGCAGATACACAAAGCTGCATATGAAAAATTACTAATAATATTTATCTTATGGTTTACGTACCATTTATCGTTCACAAGACTTTGTAATAAGCAGCATACACAAGAAAGTAAAATTTCCTTGGTAACATACCAACAAGCTCAATCTAATGTCTTTGTGCCATGAGGCGTTTACAAAGAAACTGATTTTTTTTGGTATCATCAAAAACTACCAGACTTGGTAGTTTCCATGCAGCTGTAAGTTTAAATTCGGTACTATAGTACCATCAAAGCTGGAACTTAAAGCTGCGGCATACTTCGGTTCGGTCATACTTTGTGTAAAATTGTTATTAACACTGTAGTCCTTTATCATTTTGTTTCCATAGGATATTCAAATTGATTAACAAAGAAAACAAAACCATCAGACTAGGAAAATATCATCAGTGGGTGAAAGAAACGGTTTTCTCTACCAAGACTGACATGAACCTCTTTGTTACCAAATTCGAACCTTTACTCCGTCTGCTTTATGTGTTTCCCGTGCTGATTTAAAAGCAAATTAAACAGACTCGGTGGCAACATCTTCCCAATACATGATTTTTTTAAGGAAGAAACTTGAGTTGTGGATTAACTCTCGATATGCTAAAATTATCACACTTAAGACAGATGAAGTTGCTTAACTGCTCGCTTATTGTATGTAAAGAGAAGTTTTGAGCATAGATTAAAGAGCGTTGTGCCGATATGGGGTCACCCAACACATGTTCCTTTCGCTGTTTAAAGTAACATAGGTCATATTAGCTCTCCATCTTCAGTGGACGCAGTCACTTTATGTATAAAATGAAACTATAAATCTTATAAATGCTTATAAACTGTGGGTTGCTTAAAACTTTCTCCTACTTTGAGTTTGGTAGGTTATCAAAATATCATGGTACATTGCCCATGAATTATTGTCAGTGCAAGACCTATTAATTGCAAAAACATTTCCAAGAAAAACGAAAATTTCACCTGACACTCCTTGTTCCTCCTGTTGCAGTCAACATCCTGGGATGCACATAAAACCAGGCACCCATGTTCTTGTGCTCTTCCTGCACCCACTCAATCTTGGCATTTGCGTATTTAGTAGCCTCTTCTTTGACAAGGTCAAAAGGGAACGGCGATATCTGGACGAAAGAAGACGACGATACACAGTGAATAGCACGGTATAACCACAAAAAAAACGATACAGTTTTCCTAGTCAATCAGCAGGTTGAATTAATTGCCAATACAATAATAGCATACGGAAAAAAATAAAAGGGTGCGCAAAACTACATATCTAAGTACTTTCGAACAGCACGGCAGTATTATGTGTAAGTATCTCTGACTGTGAAACAAATAACGCTTAGCACAACTAGTCGCTGTCACAACATAAATAAGGCATAGTCCTCAATAAGTTGAACAATACAGTACGGTTTTTCAGCGTCTTCCTAAGTAACTCATCACCAAGAAGTGGAAACATCTAACTTGAGCAAATTGAAGCCATTAAGGGGTCAACTATTTTATCGCGCCAAGTGGGGCCGGTAGCAGAGATAAATGTATGACTCAAAATGACACTAAAATCTGGAGAGGGTGGGTATTTAGCTAGTTGGACGTCTCGTTGACTCTTTAAAAAAGCTGTTGAACTTACACAATCTATAATCTATGTTCACGTATGTTCGTCATGTTGCTAAACATGAGCAGTGGGGAACGGTTACTTGCACCACATTGGTAAAGGGCTGGAAAAGGAACACCAGACTTAGCATTTCCGGCAGCTGTAGCGCCCTCAAATGGAACACTCCACGAAAGAATTTGGCGGATCTTTTCAAGCTATTACACATTTTTTAAAACATCATCTCGTCATATGGATTTTAATGCCAAATAAAGCGCATTCGATCACTATCCGTATGCTTTGCACCATATAAGAATCAAACTTATCATTATAGTCATTTATTTACTGGAACTGGAACAATTGCTGGGCAGATGGGAGTACAACTTCACCTGTCAATGGGTTCCTCCCTGTTGTTAATTAGAGAACTAATACTCGTAGGCATGCTAATCTATTGGAGGGCCGAGCGGGTGAGGGAGGTTATCTTCCGTAAGCTGCTTGCAAAAGCACGTCAGAAAAACAGTAAAAATAACGCATCATATATATAATACTCACCTGTTCAACTCGGGCAATGGCAATGTCTGCATCAAGATTTCTGTTGCGTCGCTCCTACGAAGAAGACGTAAAATATTAATAAGCAAGACGTGACTTGACATTTTCAACACATTAGCCGTGTTCACACTGGCAACGGTTATGAAACCGATTTAGTTAAAACGGTTGTCAAATCGGTTTTGGTTGAAAGCGATTTGAAACTCGTCCACACTGGGCCTTCTCTTAAATCGGTTCAAAATGGCGGATGCTAGCCGCAACGTTATGATGATTTTGGTGATTATTGTTTTAGCTTGTCGTTTATTGTCGTAGTATCATAGTAGAATTAGGCAACGTAGATCAAGAAGGGGTTTTGTTCATTTCGCAACAACACTTCAGTTCTCAACCCGGGAATCGTCACACAAAAAGCGTGGAGTGTTGCTATTTTCATTGACTCTTGCTGAGGCAATGTGATCATAACGATTTTCCCTTTGTTGATTAATGAGATCATGCATTATTCGCAGTGAGGATAGTGGACTTTCAGAAAACACCACATGAGTAGATTAACGAAGACTGGTTCGCAAACTTGCGGCTTTTAAGGCAAGCATTTTTCATCTATGCCATGTACACGTACTGCTGATTTTCAGACAGAGTGCCAAGTTACTTTAAGCACTGCTTGTCAATAATAGAATTGCCCTCAAATTTTAGGCAGTTGGATACCAACTTCAAATAAAAATCCTTCGCTCAAGCTTTTGGTGCCGCTAGGTCTACACGAGTTCACATGTATTTTCAGCAGCACAAAAAGATTTCACATACTGTATAGGCCTAACTATAGGGCCTATATACAAAAATACACATCTTGAACAGTAGAGGGCTTGTGCCTCTTACCCCTGTCTCTGTGGTCTATGTATGGGCAACCCTAGTTATAGATTCAGACACATGTATTGAGAATAGTTATTTCAGGTCAATATCACAACAGTGTTTATTGATTTATGTTGAATTTCTGTGATACCAAGGATTTTGCTGTACTTACGAAAACTGTTTTGGCATAACCTCTCTATTTTTTCTATTCTTTAAATTTCATCACATTCCTCAAATATGTAGAAAATTTAAGAGATTCACAATGCCAGAAAATGGTAAATATTTTGATCACCCTCATATCACCTCAGATTTCGATACACCTTTACCGTTTCTTTTACTCCTGCTCTTTGGTACCTGGTTGCCCCCTCCCCCTTACTTGATTTTTGAATAATTTTCCGACCTTTCCGTCCTTATTCCAACCCCCTGGCTGCAAGACATCTACGAGTATGCCCCTAGACAGGGCTTCCCCATTTCAATATCAACAATTGATGACTGCCCTGCGCCTACTCCATAACCGTTTGTGACAACCGTTTTCAAAACGGTTCTGCCAGTCTAAACCGATTTAAAGCTTCGAACCGGTTTTAAGCACCAGTATTTTAAGCACAGCTATTATGATTTGATAGCGGTGACCAAGATTATCAACTAACCCATCTAAAATCAAAGACGGGAAAATGAATTTGCGAAACAATTGCTAATACACTCTGTATGCAGTATAGTAAGGCATGTCCACTAGAAGTGCCACAATGATTAAGACAGAAGTTTGTGAGCATGTCCACTGAAAACTACTGATGCTGCTTGAAATATGTTCAACTCTCAAAAATGGGGGAACAATCGCGCCCCTTAAATGGAATGCTGACTTGTACATCAAAGCGATTGTGCTTGCATGCTACTGGAGTTCAATAACAAGAGCGTGCCATTAAATCCTCGCTAAAATGCGGGCATACAGCATGAAGCTTAGAGCGCAGAAGCAAATGCGCAAGATTGGTTGGCAAATAAATGTTTTACTCCGCTTTTCACCACTTGCCTAATAGCATTTAGCTAAGAAAACATGCCACTAATTTGATATTGTTTACAATCCTTACTGTCCTGCTGTACTCGTGAACCTTCTGTACTAACCCCCCTGAGTTTTTGAAGCTAAAATGTGAAGCAAAACCACAGAAAGTGATTACAGGGCAGTCAACAAAAACGATACAATATGCCTGTACGTGCTCTGTATTGACGATACTGACTTCATTCTGAAACCATGAAAATTTTAAAAATTTATCTAGAGGATTCTGACCCCTCTTCAAGATCCTAGTAAAATCCTTAAATCAAGGCAAGCGCGACCACATGGAAACTTAAAGCACAGTTTTAGACGGGTATTAAACGACACGAACGTGTGGTCAGCCTGAACTTGTTGTCTCCATTTTGATGTTGAATGCTGTATGTTCTTACTAACCAAAGTCTTTTTTGAATTAAAATTTCATTTCTGGTCTCTTATTTTGCTTGATCCATGTATTATTTCAGAAGTACATCACCTTCTACCCTTATCTACTCTAGTCTACTACTCTAGTATAAGCTGGTACGCATCATTAATAACAATAGGGTGAGACATATATTTTAAGATTCTTGGAGGAGACATTGAGATGTACGTGGCTGTAAATGGCCTCCGAAAACGTAAGAATCGCTACCTTGAGCCGTGGCAGGCTTGTCCCATAATCTCCCTATACCCGGGTGTACCTACTATAAGAAATGGGCCCCATGCAGCCTATAATGTGACGTGCCACAATCAACATTTATTCTAAGCATAACCTTAGCTAAATCATCTGGCAATAAAAGCAGAAAGACTCTAGTAGGGCCATATTTACCTTCAAGACTTCATAGTAAATTTTGCCAGTACAAAACAGAAGCTTCTTAACTTTCTCCGGTTGCTCTGCGGCCATTCCCTCTTCACGGTACATACGTGTGAACTTAGTTCCTTCACCAAACTCTTCCAGTCTTGACCTGGCAGCTTCAAGACGCAGCAGACTTTTAGGTGTCATCACAACAAGCTGCAAAAGGAGGATGTTTAATCATACGAAATTTGGGTAACTCTGAAACATTACATAATTATACCTGCGAGTCTATCAATCTTTCATCATCGAAGTAACTACAAGTAAGTCTCTCAATCAAAGACCCCTGATGAGCAGTGGGCCCGATATTGAAATAACCATAAATATACACTAAAACTATCAAACAGGCTAACTAATGAATAACGGGCAGATGGGGGCCTTAAGGCAACGCCCCTTAATTTAGACTACTGCTTAGAAAAGCAAGCTACGACACAGGTTACACCAACCAATAGGGCAGCCTCTCACGGATCATGAAAAGAATTTGTTATCAATAGGAACAGATACTACACCCTATCCTTGCCAAAGGCCGAGAATTTACTATAAGGCAGCACTGTTAATCTTCTCATCGAGGTTTCCGTTTTAGGCATGCACATAACGTTTACCGAGTCTCTTTATCGCAAAGCAACAGTCACCTCATCAAACGGCCCCAAATTCGCAGTAGTTTTTGACTCTTAAACTCAGTCATCATTGACCTACCGTATCAAAAACCGCTAGAGAAATCGCATGATTTGGCTTCATGCTTTGCCATAAAGAATAAACTCACAAAGTACGAGAAACTCATGAAACACTTAACAATTGATTGAATCAATGGCCCTAGGTAACGAACGAGTTAGCACATACAATTGGAGTCACTTCCTCTAAATACAAAAACCCCAGAAAATCCATACTTTAAGAGAAACCAAATTTATGTTTTGAGGGTTGATTTCCGTTAAGCAACTATCATCAACCGCACCATATCCAGTTTATGAGGTTGGTTTCAGTAAAATAACATTTAATGAACATTTATTCATCAAACCAATGAATTAATTGGATTCATCAAACCGATGAAATAATTGAATTCAAAAAAATATGAATTACCAGTTCGTTAGCCAAAATAACGTAACAGACAAATAAAGTCCCTACTGATAAGTGTCAATTAGTGTTATTGCATATATAAAATAATATATATGAATTTTAAGTTGATAACGACAATGGAGTCTCATGACATTAAGCACATTCCACTCCGTATCCTATAAAATGTGTCATTGACACACGGACATTTTGACAAAAATTTGTAGCTTCAGTTTCCGGTCTTTCGATGACTGCCCTCTACTGCAAACGAAGATGAAGAGATAACAAAAACCCTACAGTCCCACTTTAAAATTCTCGCAGTTTCATAGTCGGTACATTTAAATTAAATAAAACATAATACCGGCTTTCGGAAGTCCAAATGCACTTGGCGACGAAGAACGTGGAAGATGTTGGCTGGAGTAGTGCAGTTGACGATCTAAAAGAAACAAAATATAGCTTAACAAAAAACGAAAAAAAGCTTTTAAAACATAACTTTCAAACTCCTAACTAATTACCTATTAGGCACTCCACGCCCGGATTCAGACTAACAACATAAAATTCGACACTTTATATGAAGCCTTTCCATACCACATCTTTCCCTCAATTTCTACACCATCATTGTCTAAGCATACCCCAAAACGAGAGGGCAAATATCTCGTTTCTACTGCATGAGGAACACTGTTCATACATAGAGAGCATTTGGGTGGATGTAGGAGGTACTGACAATATTGAGGATATTTATTGACCCAGTTCCCCTTGAATTCCTAATCACCACAAATTCAGTCAAAATTTCAATGGCCTTACCACAGAGCGTTATAGAAAAATGGTTAATAAACGCAACTGGAACCATTTTCTCAACTGTCCACGGTATAACATATAACTTAAAGACCTCTTACATTAGCTACTTCTCGTACTTCATAATGTTCTATACTACGAGAGAATGGCACTACAAAGGTTCAAGTAATACGTAGGCCTGGCATATATCACTTTCTAACCTTTCCTATCCTTTTTACACTTAATTTTTGCTACCTGAAGATTATTAGGAAAGTTGTATCCATCTTTAAAATTGTGGAGTTTGATCGACAAGTGTGTTTCCTTTCCCTTCGTACGTGGTCAGTAGTTGGATGTTGTGTAATATGTAAGCAATTGGTGTAAACTAAAAATATATCTATGTACTACCAGTGGAAAACACTACAGCTAAGATCAGGTGGTCTTTTCTAAGATTCTGTATAGGTATTGGGTTATGGGTTGATCATGTACATAGAACAAAGGGTTACTGTACTATCTGATTGCAGTGATCAATGATGAACATTATTTATCTCTGGTTAGACTACATGTTGAGTCAACCTCGTTCTACAATTCGGTCTTTTTAAAAACTGAACTTATCTTAAAAAGTTGGTTTGTGTTACAAAACTTGAATATTGCGTTGAGTAACGGATTCATTTTGCTAAACGTTTTCTCCATACACTGATCACAGCAATCGTATGGAGTGAAATTAGAAAGCTATTACGATGAATTTATATGTTGTAACAAATACATTTCTTGTTGTATAATTATGTGTTTTCCAATTTATATCGAGCTCTTCTAAGCCATAGCAAAAATATCTTTCTGAGTTGCTATTTTACCAATTTCAGTGACCACGTTTTGTTGTACAGCACCTTACATACTGGTAAAACGATCGATATCCTTTAACAATATTTTAAGGTCATTACGTTCTTACTGGACAATACATAAGAAATAAGTCGCGGGGCCAATATTGTCAGTCGACAATGGCTGACATATTCTAACTCGAATCCATTATTTTAAAAAGTTTCCAACGGTGGAAAGCGGTGTTCTTCAGGGCTTCAGTTGCAACCTATCATGAACTTCAACATAAAAGAAATTTGTGTTTATTAATTTTTGGAATTTTTCAAAGCCCTCGTAGCTTATTAGAACCCGCTAATTAATTTTGGGAAATCTGCTCTGCGTATTAGCAGGTTGTAGACATAGTCACATTAGTTCGGAAACCGCACTCACGTGTAGAGACAGCATTTCATGCTTACAGTCGGTTTGCTATACAAATGTATAACCATATATCATGCATGCAAAGCAAATGGAGCCTTCATTCAGATAATTTCCAGCATCAGCACGAAGAAACCTTTTGTCTCCTCAGCCGTCTGTTATGTAGGCTGCTAAGTAGGGCAAGACATAAATATTATGAATTACTGTCTGAGGTTGAGAAACCCTGACGTAGACGACTCGACAATAAGGATTTCAAAATCAGCAATGCCTACTTGGGTAGCAAGCAATAATGCTAAACATCATCCCAGAATCGAATTTATGAAAGTAACGGAAGTTCTAAGTTTGTAAAATACTAAAAAATGTTTTTTTCTACGGATGGTCCATAAACTACGTTACGAAAAAGCTGATAAGTGGTGTCTGTATAAGATTGTTCCGAGGCATTCTCCCGGAGAGACTATACACGACTAAACCAAAAGCTAACACGGCCTTGGTTACATGGTGGCAACAACATGCTCTGCTCAATAATATCTACAAGATACGGACAATACTTTGACAAATTTAGAGTTATGACCTATAAACGGATTCCCTCGACCAAATACATTCGTAAATTAATATAATCTATTAAAAATCTTTAACAAATTTTGTGCAATACCTAATTATAGTAGCACTGTATTAAGCATGTCGTTGCCACCACGTAACCAAGGTTGTTATAGCGTAATTTAACATTTCCGGCTTCATCACGTACATCAAAATGAAGGACTTTTTAGACCACCTCTGAACGTCACCAAAAAGAAAGGCTTCCCAAATGTATTGAGCCCTGCCTAAATGGCATAAAGAACCTACCTTAAGATTGTTCATATGGGCATATGAACGACGAGGAGGGGGTGAGGGGGCGATAAAGTAGGAAAGCAGTTTTATCTCAATCGTTTCAAGTCCAGTTGACAACAGACTCACCACTATCGATAAAGGGATGAAGGCAATTAGGGGTCAGGAATACTGGTGAGTTACACTTGAGATGGTCAAAGCTTGTCCAAATTAAGCTCGATTTTGCACGTACCTTTCTAGGTTACGCTTAGATTCTAATCTCGTTTTCACGACGTTCATAGTATACCTATTTAAATTGAATACTAAATCGTATCAATCAGTTTGAACCATCGAGTTCTATTTATAACTAAAGGAGTAACTCGAGCGCAAGGTGCGAAGCCGAAAGAAACTCATTATCTTTGGTTTTACATGGCAAAAAGGCACGACGTGCAATCAGAGCACTGTTGTGGCATAATGCCTGTTTCAAGATGCTTTGGAACAGTATTTCTTTCGATTTTTACTCCTCCAGTCTATTCACAGGCTCTATGGTATGAATATCTACAAACAGTCTACTAACCATCCTGCACGGTAATGATAGTCTGTCGTTTATAAAATGGCAACCTATGAAATTCTCGATACATCTATTATCGGATCAGTAAGAGTGGACGAGATTCCTCTCATTCGTTGATCCAACTTGATTGTTAGCTAATGTAGACATCCACAATATAT
>JAAAKM020000498.1:6836983-6855819 GCA_010016025.2 Alatinidae sp. Z8VKAUB7J3
AAGCCCAGGCTGTGATCTTTCTACACTCTCCAGAGAGCGTAGACCTGAGATGCCTATAAAATAAAGGTTTCAAGCGCATTCCATAGGAAGGGCGCAGTATGAACGCACTTGACTCTACTTTTATTTCGTAAACATTATCATCAAAGATTGAAGCAAAAATTAATTCGAAAGTCCATCTGACGAAAATACAGTTTTGGATGACAAAAATATGAAGATTCTACATTACAAAGCCCATCAATAGCCCAGTTGTCTTATCACTAGGCCTCTATGCTGCGCAAAGAGGAGCATGGGCACAAGTATTTCGAAAGGTAGAAATGGAGCTAAGTCCCACTTGGTGTTACGTACCTTCCTGTGATCCAGCTCTTTCAAAATACTTCCCTGCAAGCTCTAAATGCCCCTTTAGGGCAGAATAAACAGGGTTGTAGTCCTGAGAGGTAGCTGATCGCGGCGGCGACGAACGAGATGAGGCTAAACGGCTTTCGGGAACAATTAAACGAGTTCTGACCACAGAAGCTGGTCTGGTCCCTTGCGATCTGTACGACCCGGATGTGTGCGGTCTGCGATAGTGATGTTTCGTTGATATGGTGATTGCCCGGAGTTCTGTGAGTATCCTTGAATACGTCTGGCAATCGATGATCTTCCCGCGAATATAAGCCAAGAAATGCTGAATCATAACAGAGAAACATGGATGGCGAATTCATAGGGAGCAGAGAAAGAGTTCCACCAAGTTAAGTAAAAGCTGGGTAAACTATAGTCTTGACCTTCACAGATGAGCTACGTTGCTGAGAACATCCTTTCCACCCTGCCACTAGAATTGTTTGAAAAAATGCACTGCTTATACGCTGTCAGCATTCTCCCTTCCTTACAGACCTTTGTGTGTTCAGTCTACTCTATTTATTAATTAAACATCCAATAAAGTGGAGTGTAAAGGCAAACTTTAATGCTGTTAGCAGAATAAATGCAATAGTTATCAGATGAATACTCAAAATTAATTTACTTAAAATCCGCTTTAGTAAATGCTTCTGTATTGCTAACACTCTTTACCTCCATGTGATAGTAGACTAGTTCTTCCTTGGCAAATATAGTTTGCATAAACTTTTCGACATCATGGCATAAGTGACACTAAAACGAGTCACTAAAACGAGCCACTAACATTTCTGTCTCAAATCCACTTGTCACAGCCCTTTTATGACACTACAGAAATTATTATGATGAAGATAATAATGAAGATGATAGTGATGATGATGATGATGATGATGATGATGATGATGGTGGTGATAATTTTAGTAATAATGGTGATGGCAACCATGGTGATGAAGATGGTGACGATGATCATGATGGTGGTGATGGTGATGATGATGGTGATGATGATGATGATGATGATGATGATGAAAAAGATGATGATAATGATTATGACGACGAAGGCAATGATAGTAGCGATGATGATTATAATGGTAAAGATTATGATGGTGATGATGATGATGATGATGATGATGATCACGGTAATTATTATTATTATTACGATGATGATGATAACTGATAATGATTTTGATGACAATGATGATTATTATGACGACGATGATGATAAGGATGGTACTGGTGAATTCTTTAAGCCCTTACCGTATCAATATAGGCAGTGTGGACCACGTCAGTCGCCGTCTTCTCAGCTTTTGTAAACCAAATCTTCGCAGCATCCACTTGTCCGTCTTTCAGGTAAAACTCACCGAGTGATAGTTGAATATTAGTGAGCAGGTCCTGGTCAAAGACGTCCAAAGCAATGTAACCTAGCTTACTTGCTGCCAACAGGACACTCTCCGCAGCTGCCTTGTATCCAAAATGCATTAATGATTTTCCTTGTAAGGTGAAGGTAAATGAACAAGAAAGACTTATGTCAACTTATTCAAAACAATGCGACAGAGAGCTAGGGGCAAGATATGCACTGACAGTAGTTTGGTGGTGATCTTGTAGGAAATTGTATTTAAGAAAATTATAAAGTGAAGCTACGGAGGTGGACAACAACTCTTAATAAATCATGTTAAGGGAGCATGAGTAGCCATCAAATTTCAAATTGAGAATGAAAAAAGAAGAGAAACGAAGACGCTAAGAAAGAACGAACGACCGAAACTACAATGAGAAACGGCAGAATAAAAGGAGGCAAAAGAAGAATAAAAGAAAGAAAGAACGAACAGAAAAGGAAAAAAATTCACTACATAAGAAGATGAAATGAACAAAAGAAAGAATAAAGGAAAAAACAGAGCGGACGAAAGAAAGAAGACGAGCACTCATTAAGGCATTGGAAAGGCATCTCGCTTATCAGGTAAAATGTGGCAAGGAAAGACAATAAGCACTGCTGTTACTGTAAACGATATTGCAAGGAATATACTACATGGAGACGGGAATTTAATTCTGAAACAATGTGAGTCAATCAAGTACTTAAAGGATGACGATTTCGGGGGTGGGGTTGGGGAGGCTTTTCAGCCCCGTAGCAAACTTTTAGTTGCAATTTTCCTGGAAAATTACGGTTGCAAGGTTGCATAGGGCGTCCGAAACCTCCCTCCCGCTATGATGTCTAGAGAGAGAAAAAGTCCAAGCAGAAGGTTAAGAAAGGGGCTAGCCAGCTTATGCAAGTATTTACTTTATATTCATGGTCTTATTTATTGGAGCAACAGTTCAAAGGAAAAGAGACAACATATCATTCAAAAATTTTACGGCTTGAAATTTTAGACTTTCTCTCAAGAAGGTCAAGTACTTTAAGAACAAAACAATAAAGCATTCTTTAGTGAGAGAATCTGTTTTTTGCTAGCACTGGTGGGCTACTGTACGCCTTTGATAGCCAATGCTTAACATTTCGTAAAAGTTCTCAACGGAAATCGGAGCAATTATGACTTTGATTTGTTTAGAGTCGCTTATGTTACTTTCCCCTTCAAAATCACTGGTGATTTATTATGGACAACATAGATGGATGAAAGAGAAAGAGTATCTGCTTTGTAGAAAATACACGTCTTAACAAGGTATAGATGTCCTTGGATTTGACCGCGCGGGAAATTTGTGACCTCCCTCTGTATCTTGCAATGGAATTTCCCACTATCTGTCATATTGTGTTATTTCACCCAGCGAAGATAGATGGTGTGTTTGAAACAACTGCAAGCAAGGGATTCAAAAATTTTATTTTGTCGGTCATAAGGCGCTCAGGTCGTGTTATACTTACAAATTTCTTAAAGGTCTTGGAAGTGAATTATCACAATTGGCCGAACCTTGGTTAGAAGCAATCGTTAGCTATGTACCATATCCTCTATCTGTGTGAAAGGCAGAAAGTCAGGCCATTCTCAGCTCTACACAAAATGTAACTAAAGATAAATCTACCTACCAGCATAGTACTGAAGACACACGAATTCCGCTGGCGTTAAAGAATCAGTCTCTGGTTTCATAATCAAGCCTTGAAGCAGACAAATCCTTTCGTACTCCATGTCGACATCATCTGTTTTACGAGAGGTCTCCACTCTAATGTTCGCTCTTTCCAACAGCTCCGTCACGATATCATCCAACTTGAACTTCTCACGCTCCAAATATTTAACATAATCGGTTAAGTCAGTCATAAAATCTGAGCCTGTAAAACTTGAAGTAAGAGTTAAAAATGAAGACACTTCAGACAGCACCTCCTCGAGTGCAAATGGATCTCTGACCATCTGGAAATGCCACGGCAGCTCCATAACTTTCTGTACAGAGTGCTGTAATGATCCTGTGTATGTGGCAATGACACGATGAAATCGCTCCTTCTGATTTTCCCAATCATGTTTAAAAGGAGACACAGGGCGCTGTGGTGCCGGGTACGTCAATCCGCGTAACAGCATTTTGTCGACGGCCTCTAAAAGCGAGGGGTGACTAAACTTGAGGTAACCTCTGTGATCCTCGACTATTGCTACGCGTGAAATCATGCGAAATGTTTTGAGGTCAATAAGAGAAACGGTACAGTCCTCACGGTAACCAATTTCCTTTAGGCAGGCCAGAATTGCTGTTTCACTTATTCCATTTCGAGATACAGCTATTAATCTTAGCACGTCTGCGACCCAGCCGTTGCAGGTTTGCGCTTTCAATAGCGTAGTTCGATTACCGGCGGCATGCCGCTTACTGCTGCTAGACTGCGCACTGTCCGAAGATGAAGACGGCAAGTACCATCCAATCTCCTGCGTCCATACTTGTATGATGCTACGCCATAACGTGCCAATATGCGAAGGTTCATAAACTGCAGGCAATAGTTTATCAAAGAGACCATGTGTGCTCCAGTGCCCGACCACATTTGCCATGGCTATCGCAAAGAGGGGATTTCCCTGATGATGAACATTATTTAGCTTCTTTATCTGGTCCACAACCACCGTCCGGCTTGGATGAATAAGGGGCTTGGTAACAAGTGCGCTGATTTGATCACTCGTTAGAGAGAAGTGGAGACGAATGAGTTGTGCGTCACTTCTTTGTCTTAGAGTCTTAATCGAGTGATCACTGTCGGTGGTAGTGAGTATCAGCCTCGATGTGGTGGGGAATATTATCGGTAACCAGGGCATATTTCTTGCGTCCTTTTCACTTGGAAACACTGAATTGGCGACGTAATCAATTCCATCTACAATGATGATGCACGGTCCAAAGGTGAGACAGTTATGAAAAGATGCCACTAAATCCGCCGGACTAGGTAGGTAATCCGAATCAAACAGTGAAATGCGATCCCGTTTATAGAAATAACGCATCCTAATAATTATATGCTTTATAAACGACAAGATGTTTCTTCCACAAAATCCATCGCAGAAGTGGATAAATAGTGGACAAGTCAAGTTCAGAGGTTTTATTTGGGCTAGAAAGTTAGCTACCAGAGCGCTCTTTCCGGATCCACGTGCGCCTACAAAAGTCAGAGAGAAAAGTTGAATACATTGTATATTTGTTAAGAATATACAAACTACGCAATACGAATAAATATTAAGTCAACAGTCAAAAAATGAAGGCCGTAAAAATATTGGCCTCATTTCACAAATTCACTTCCCAATCTCTATGGTAACCCAAATGTTAAATCAAGGTGGGAAATCCCTCTTAGAATGCATACAGATGTCATGGAAAACGTTCAGAATGTCCAGTAAGTGTTGAAAAGAAAACCAGAGAAATAAAAAATATGTCACCACCAGGGATCGAACACGTGATAATGATAATGTTCAGTAAGGTACATATGGTCACACGTAGTATTTTGGGCGTTGCAGTTTTCAAATCTTGTTCTTTGGCGTGAAGATGCCTGCAAAAGAGGAATAACTTTCAAGCCCTGGTGACTCTTATTCGACTTTCATGTCGCTACAGTACTATGGGACCTTATAACCTATCATCAATACTACGACGGGGAGCAATCTACTATTCTGAAATATTAGAGTCTAACGTTTCCCTTAGCACTGAAGGGGGGGGGGGGGGTTATCTCAAATTGGCAATCAGTGATCAGTGTGGTCTCCGCCTTATGAAAGGGGTTCTTGTATATTTTTGAGGAACCTGGCAACGATGCTGATCCGAAGAGGGAGCAAAATGGGTAGGGGGGCAAAATACATGTTGGCAACAAAAAGAAACACAGAGATAGGAAGCTGCAAAGTCTAGAAATGAATGATAGAAACAAGCAGCAGGTCCATGTGCCACCTATCACAAAGCACTACTAAACAGGCTATTAAAAATCTGTTTTATAAACATTAAAAAGGCTTCAGAGTGTCTTACATCCTTGCTTCTATCTAGGCAAGGAAAGAAAAAATCTAACTCCAGGGTGGGACAGACCCATAGCCACAGTTTGCTACAATTTACCACCACCACCCATTCTATTGTTAACATTCAACACTTATAAGCTTTCCTTAAGCAGTTGCAATTTAAGCCCCCACCTCAAAAATTCAGAATAGCCCCTTATAGTTCAGAATAGCCCCTTACAATTTCTAGCCCTGGATACAGGTCTGCAAAGAGGGCTATGTCATGAAACAAAACATGCAGCGCTTATTCTGATAGAAGAACAGTATTTACCCAGTCCAATAATGAAACAATGCCAATACAATACCTGATATCACAATGATCGGCTTGGTGGTTTCCTTTCCTGAAACTGTATCGAATGCCATAAGCTCTTGAGATTGATCTCTGTACTTTGGGATAAAGAAAGTCTGATCTCCCTTGTCTTTGATGACCAAAGGATCAATGTGCTTCCTTAGGGACATAATGACATCGTCCATCGTCCTTGAGTGAAGAAAGAGCTTCTCATAGTAGTTCAGCCTTGACTCAATGCGAATTTGGTTGTCTAGAAATGCCTCCATTGGTGGAGTTAAAAGCTGCTTGTCCAATGGGGGATAAAGAATGTCTAATACTTTGGTCCAATCCCTCAAAATCAAATTACCAAGATCTTCTATTGACGTAAACATTGCCACTGGTAGTTCTAAAATAAACAAGAGATTATTGGGTATGATAAAGTGGGAGAAAATTGTATCTTGCAAGTGCCACTGAAGCTTTTGTGTTCCAAACACCTTGCACTTTTCACAAATTTCCCATATTTTTCTAAAATTTCAGTCAATGACATGTTGTTTCTGGTCTTCAATTACATGGCATTCAGAAGGTCTTCCAATTGCCAATTACCAAATGACAGGTTATGATATGAGAGCACTAGAAGCAATTTATCATATTTTTTGCAATATTAAACTTAATTGTTATTATTATCAACACCAATAAGTAATTCAAAATCAAAATAAACAAGGGAAGATTCCTTTCTCAACACCTTTCTCTAGATAACCTGGTTGTGAGCTTATTAGACCATGCCTCTCCAGGTATTTGTATATTCTCTACCTTGCACACACAATTATTACACACTTCACATCTCCTCCCCTGTTCCATGGTTATCACTGCATCCCTAATTTTAGTTTAATTTTATAACTGCTACTGTTGTTGGCTACAGACCTATCTCATACATTACCTCTCCCTCATCATGGTCTGTATTGACAATGGCAAATGCAACAACTATTCAAACAACCATCAGAAAATACATATTTACCTGTATCTACTATTTGCTGCTTAAGTCCTTTCAGCTTCTTTGCTGCTGCCTTATCCCTTCCAAATTCGTCATTTGAAAAGTTTGCAATTTCCTGGCTCTCTGCTTCTTTGTAGTAGAAATAACAGAAGTCATTCTTGTGTCTGAAGGCAGCCTCTGTGATACCAAGTTCCAACAGACTTGCATGCCTTTTCAATGCCAAAAAGAGAGGGAGAGAGAAAGCACATACAGAACTACAGACAAAAACATGTCCATGTTGCAATCATTAATAACTCACCTGTTTTGATTCTATTTACAAGTAATGATAGTTTGGTTCAGATGACATTTGACATTCTAGTATTAATAGGCTATGACCCTTTCCAGTTTTAAGGATTATTAATTTCATATACAAATGTATAAAGATATTACTTTTGTGAAGGTACAAGGAAGGTGCTTACCATATCAAAGAGTGAGTCTTAGACAAGGTGTAGGAGTACAATAGCAATGTGTTTGTCCTGCAAACTTCCCAGTCTTGATGATCAAGAGGTAGTGGGGTACTAGGAAATCTTCACATGAATTTTAAAAACTGTCACATAGAAATATAATTTTCCAGTCTATGTGGTGCCCTTGGCTCAAACCTATTGAGTCTATCTGGTTCTGTTTTTCCAGGCAAAATTCACCACAATAAATCTCCATCAAAACAAAAAAACCGAAGGAGAGAATTTCCCATGACTGTAGTAGCTGGAGATAGAAATAAGCAGAGGTATTAAACATTTGCACATTCAGTTATGTAAGACTGTAGTCAAGAAATCATAAGTTACGGCTACAGGCAACAACACAAATTATATAGGCGGATTTCCAATGGGGGAATTTTTTAGGGTATTCGTTATGGGGGATCATCTATGAGGGAGTTTAGTGCAAGAATTTTAACTTAAATTCGCCTGTAGGGCATTTAATGCAAAGGAATATAATTTTTATTATTTGGGGAGGGGGAGGGGCCCACTCCCATACTATCCAGTTGGCACGTGTCCATTGCTTCCACAGGTATGCCAAGTCTGCAGGAAAATTATCTGGATACTTACTTTGGTATATATGACAGCTATTTACATAACATTCAAAATTGAAGGAGATGTAGAGGTCAAATCCTACCAGAGAGGGGTAAGGGGTCCATAAATGTTCATACCCACAATTTTTCTTACTGGTTTCCCCTTCGTTTATACCTACCTTGTGTCTTCATCCAATACCCATTTGTATCCATACTTAGCAGCATTCTCAATATTCTTTTTGTACCATCCAAGCTCTGTACTGTCTCCATAATCAAAACTATCAGTTGGTAGATGTAAACCATAATCATTTCCTAAGATACCAATGAAATAAGGAGCACTCTCAGTGATGCTGCTGAGATAAGTGAGAATGATGTAATCTCTGTAGGGTTTGTTATTTTCATACTCTTTGGGATCAACAGTTATTAAAACTGGAGAGAATAATGATCCCCTTGCTTGGTAAAGGTCACTGATTTGTGCAAACACTGATGAAGTCAAATAAGAAAGCTCATCTTTCAAATCATCATATTGCATCGAGACACAAACAAATGGCTTGACAGAACCACGATTGTGAACATTTCGTAGAAGGTTTTCCATGGTCAGATGGACTCATAGAGACAATACATGTAATGCTTTTACTTGGTATATATAAAGGGAGTGCCTCTATGTCCATAATTTCCTGCAAGAGAAATAAATAACTTAAGATAATATGTGATCATTGATGTTTAAAATAGAAAATTAAAAAAAATATATATATACACACACTAAAAATCTTTGACCTAGTTTATTGGGCCTGATGGTTCAATTTTTGAGGTGTTAGTTTCATAATCACGAGGTCATGGGTTCAAACCCCCTCAGTGCCCTAAAATCGAAAGCTATTGAGGCAAGGCTTCATTCTCTGAGAATTATATATAAATGCAAAGTGTCTTCTGAGAATATGTATATACATGTCTGGTATTGACGAAGGTTCAAAACTGAAACACAATAAACATCAATTAATTAATTTCCCCTTAGAACTATTTTGCTAGTTTATATACTTAACATATATATATATTTACTACAAATACTTTGCCACGATGTATTATTATTTTTCTTATATATTTTCTCATTGGATTAAAAAGAAAATAAAAAAAACCTTAATGCGATTTTGATTTACTATGTATCTAGGCCTATATACTTATCTACGTATCTATATATCTATTTATCTGTACATGCATATAACTAATACAGGAAAAGCATTAATGATTTATGTTGATGAAGTTGTTTACAAAATATCAACCTTTTAAATGGGTCCACAAGTGTATACTATGTAGAATTTAATGAACATTTTGCGTGTTGAAGGTGTAGAGAGATTCAATAATTTTAATGTCTGCAATTTTCACTGAAACGCAGCAAAGACAAACATTGATGTTTCTGTCAATTCACGCAATTCTGGCACAAATAGATGACCAATTTCTTCAACAGACAACGGCATATAATACAGCTTGACTCTCTACCACACAAATGTACAATATCAATCACTCTGCCATATCCTCGCCCTAGCCTGTTCCATCATCATTTGCCATGTAAGAAAAGTTGCAAATATATGTATACTCAGGTTGGTCTTTGCATTAACATAAAAACAGTGACCCAATATAACATATTAAAAGCGTAGAATGGATACTATTTAAATATGGTATTTTTGTCCAGCTTGTGGTTCCCGCTCATCAACAAACAAACTATAAAGCTAATACGGTAGCCCTACAACTTTACTCTCGACTCAAGAAACAACTCTGAAAAGTCTGTCGTAATATTATCTCGGGGCTCGTCTGCAAATAAGGCCTCGTCCTCTTAAATATTACTTTCGTTTAAGAAGAAGCCAACCAATTAAAATATAAACGCTTCAAATCTTACCTTAACAATGTTTAGGTTAGATGGCCTCGTGCGTTTGTGGTTTATGCGACCCAAACAAATGTTGACATCTTGTTTCCAGGGAAGGATTTTTATGGGATACCGGTCCCCTATTATAAAAGCACAGGGAAGCATGTGTTCGATCTTTTACGTTAAACATGGACGACACCGAAAAGGTCGTGAACGAAACAGTCTCAGAAGTGGTGGAGAAAGTTAGTGATGGAATGGCCGATGGACCTCCAGTTGATAGTACAGAAGAGACTATTGTACGAAGGAAAAGAAAGAAAGAGAAAACTGAAAAGATGGATTCTGAAGTAGAAGTGAAAAGACCATCCTTCCCTCCGGTAAAAGTCGACAACGTTTTAGGTAAGTTGATTGATGCGTAAGCATATCTGAAGAGAAAAGCCTACATTGTTTACCATGTAAGCATTGTACAGACTCGAAATATTTTAAAGACATTTCTTCACTGCTATTTCGGTGAGGTAAAAGGTGTTGATTTCATGCTTACCCTACATTTGAACCAATTTATGTTTGTTTATCAAAAGCCGGCCTAAGAAACGAGAAAGTATCTCTAGCTCTCTCGAACTTTACGTCGTACGAGCTTTTTCTTCATCGAGATTAGATAGCACGTGGTTTTAGTTGTGACCCTCGGTCCTACGTTACGGTATCTATCATGAAAGTTTAGCCTTTAATGCTGTATTCTGTATGTAAGGAGTGGCTTGCGGCAGGCGCCTAGGCAGGGGTACTCTACATAGACTTCAACTGACATGATGGATCACACTTTGTTTACAGTCAGTTACAGGAGCACGAATTTATTCCAGCAAACAGCGACACAAGATGATAACGTGAATTGTACACAAGACAAGGCAACGTATCTGATGATGGTCAGTGTATTCAACTGACGGAAACTTGGCAAAACACGGTTATATGTGTACCATGCCACAATAACGACAATATTGGAGTAAGAAACTTATAATACTGTGCCATTAGCATTACAGATGTAAATAATGCGTCAAAGGGGGGCATTGAATTACTAGTAAAAAAGTTACTTGCACTCGGATTGCAATATGCAACTATGAAATCAATGTGTAGTGAATGTGTAGAAAGCTGAATACTTCTTAAAATCGAGACTCAAAATAAACTGAACGGCAATAACAAACGGTAGTGTTACGTGAATAAGATATATATGTAATACGCGATATTATAGAGTAAGCTAAACGTGAGGGTAACGGGGGTATCCGGGTCACACGTACCCCAGCAGATACCGTTTGAAAGACAATAGCATTTGGATTCATTGACATGACATTTGCTATCGCGTACGAAGTAGAGCCTGTAGGCCTATCGCATATAGAATAAAGAGACCTGAAAAGTAAATAGGCCTATAAAGTAATAAAGGTTCTAACCATGTCCGTAGCCAAGGTTAAAAATTTTGAGGGGCTATTCTGAATTCGGGGATCGGGTCTGGCACTGCAACATTCTTAGGAAAGCTTAAGGTTGTTTGAATCTTGGTAGGAAAATTTGTTAGACTAAATGAGGTTTTAGGGGGCTTATCGTCTGCTAGGGTTGCTTCTACTCATAGGTTTGGTTTCAAGGCTTGAGGTACTGGATCCATCTTTCAGTTATTTATTACATGAGCATAACGTAAATAGACATTACAAGCCAAAAAAGGGACTGTACTGAGATTAAAAATTGGGGTTTATTTCCAATTTTGGGTGGCTTAACTTTGCAACTGCTTAAGTTAAGCTATATGTGTGTTTGGCTCTTGACATATGAGTTTGGGAGGCTCAGCCCTCACTTTGCTGCCAATGGCCATGGTCTCAGGCTAATGTTTTATGTTTATTAGTAAACACAGTCACACCATTACAGTATATATAGGCCTATGTACTCATACATTTTGAATGAACTTGTTAAAATTATGTGCTTGAAAGCCTCAGTTCTTTACTGGGGTATTGTTAGTGCAGTTGCTGTCTTTGTTGGGAAAATTTGCCTGGGGCAAAAATACAAGTTTTATTGACCATTGTAAAGTCATAGTTTGCACCCCCAGGGGGTCAAGCAATTTCAAAAAAATTTGTCTTTGTGGGGGTTGGCCCGAATCTCATTTACAGGTGGGGGTTGGCCTCTAAGGCGGGGGTTGTGAACCAGTCTAAATTAAGTTTTGTACATGGTGGTATCCACTTCAATTTAAAAGTTGTAATAGCAATTCTGGTTCACCTAACTTAAGAAAAGTTTTTCTCTCAAGAAGGTGGGCATTTGGGTGTTTTTCCTCAAGAAAGTGGCATTGTGAAATTTTAAAGTGATGAAATGAAGTGGCATTGTGTAACCTTTCAAGTGATGAAATGTTTCTATGGAATAACTCTAAATTAGTGTTCCATTTCTATCTTCATTATTTACCGGAAGCGGCAATTTGAACTTTTGGAAATTTATGCCCAAAAAATTCTTCCAGGTGGGGTATGTCTTTGTAGGTGGGGCTGGTTTTTCTAGATGGGGGTGAAGACCCCCTTGCAAACTATGAAAGTGCTTATAAAAAAATAATATATATATATATTACTTGGATTAAGGGTGGATTATTTAGGGGGTTCTAAATTAAGATAGAAACAAAAAGCCTCTAATGAAATGAAAATGAGGTAAATGTTTGCTACTTTTAAAACAATAAAGTCATAGCATTTTGTTCTTTATGAGTTCTTTTGTAGTTGTGTTATGCAGTAACTATCAGAAATTCAAAGTGTATGAAGCATAATTACGGTCAAAAGAGTGATTTTGCCAATTTTTTTACTCCAATTTGGAAACATCTGTCACCACAAAACTTTTGTAAGTAATTTAAGACAGGGTGTATGGGAAAAATTTTATAAGTACAAGGAACAAGGATACAAAATGTTAGGAGGCACTGCTCTAAAGTAGGGTTTCTCGACTGTGGGGAGTATATTACCCCCTTGAGCTACCAAAATTTCCAAGTACCCCCTGAGTCCATAGGACTTTGACACTGTATATTTTTATCAGTATTAATGGAGTATACTATGAAATAAACAGTCTCTAAAGAGTCCTAATTTGCTTACCAGGTATAAAACGAAAATATCTGCAAGTTGGAAGTAAACGGAGGCAATGTTTATCCCTTATGGTTTTGGAAATTTTGATGTAAGCTGTTGGACCCCCAAGCTGTATCTTGGACCCCCTAGTACTCCTTGTCTCAATTTTATTGCCTTTAAAATCTCATTGACCCCATAAGGGGTTCCCTGCTATAAAGTATATGACTAAGTCTAACTGATGAGGAACTATGAATATATGTATTTTTAGGCCCATGATGGAGAAGGCCTTGTTTATTATTGCACCATTCAATTATACTCTTTTAATCAGTCATATTCAACAAAGCAATGCTTGGCGCATTGCCTCTGCACAATTATTCAGCAGGCTTGGCTTTCTTGTGTTTTTTTGATGTCAAAAGATGATAATGGTTCCTTCTTGTGTTCAAAATCAAGACGCTTGTGTAAACAACAACCAGATTGGCAATTTCAATAGTATTTCCAGCCAAAAAACCAAACAGCTTGAGTTTTGGCCCAAGGCCTAACTTGTTTATAGATTGTGGTTGCAATTGATACCCTGTGTCAAATCATACTCGAATAATGAATATAAAAACCCAGTAAATAACACATAATTTGAGAGATGTCTAGGTATATATTTTCTAAGCTTTCGATGCTATCTTGCATCATCTTAGAAGAAATCATGTCCGTGTCCAGTAGGTTGTAAAATGTAAGTTTCTTGCTAGCCGGTACTTCTAGAGTAAGTTGGGTAAATCCCAAAGTTATGCTCCTAACATTGCCATTGTACCCTTGTGTAGTGGATGATCTGTTTGCGTCTTTGTGTGTAACCTATAATAGAATTTATGAACTGATTGATGACCAGATTTTCATTACTCTTGGATGCCTAATAGACGTCCCCCCCACCCCCCACGCTAATTAATTTTTCAATAATTTTCCACCCAGGACATTCTTATTCCAACACCCCAGCCTATTAATTTTTCAGTAATCTCCCACCCATGACATTTTTGAGGAGGTACTTTAGCGAGCAAGTAGAAAATACCTTCTTTAAAATATGAAAACCGCGCATTAAAAAGATGACGGTGGCCTTTTACGAGGCTCGAATGAGAGTGAAGACGCACTGACTATTATTTGTGTTGTATTACCCTACATATAGGAAGTTGTAGTTGATTCTAAGCATTGACTCTTGACATTTTTGGTAATTTTCCAATCCCCCTGGGCTATTCCAACCCCCCGTTTATTAAGTTTTGGTGATTTTCCAACCCCCCCGTTTATTCCAACCCCCTTTCTATTAGGCACTCAAGAGTACATGGTATCACACCTGTGATTTTAAAAATATATCCATGTCTTTTTTATCAGGTGGTGCCAAGGAGATGCGAAAGATTCCTGTGCCACAGCATCGGTACGCACCTCTAAAAAAAGAATGGATGAAAATATTTACACCAGTTGTGGAGCATTTACATTTACAGATTCGCTTCAACCTAACAACAAGAAATGTGGAAATAAAAACTTGCAAAGAAACGACCGATCCGGGAGCGATACAGAAAGCGGCAGATTTCGTTAAGGCGTTTACACTAGGATTCGAAATCCAGGATGCACTCGCACTGGTGCGATTGGACGATTTGTACGTGGAAAGCTTCGAAGTGAATGACGTCAAACCGTTGAAAGGTGATCATTTGTCAAGAGCAATTGGACGAATCGCAGGAATGGGCGGAAAGACAAAATTTACGATAGAAAATGTTACGAAAACAAGGATTGTTTTAGCTGATTCTAAAATCCATATCTTGGGATCATTTCAGAACATTAAAATTGCAAGGAACGCGATTTGTAGTCTAATTATGGGGAGCCCACCCTCCAAGGTTTATGGGAATATGAGGGCTGTTGCCTCGAGAACAGCGGAGCGATTCTGAAGGATTGTCGTTTTATTTATGAAATATTGTGTTGTTTTGACTCGATTTCTTTTCCTGTTACCTTTATCCCCGTATTTTTCAGCCCGAAGAATAGTTTCTTCGAATTAGTAAGTGTGAGCATTGGCGTCACATCAAGCTTGCACGTTGGTCAGCTACTTTAGTCATGTGCGCTGTTGATAAAGGGTTCCCACAGGCCCTGAAAAGTTCTGGGATTTATTTTTTTTAAAAGCGTTCTGGAAATCTCCTGGAAGTTTACACAATCATTACCCCATGAATTTCTCCTTCATTAGTTTAAAATGAGTTCTCACCATTATATCGCGTCAAGTATTCTAAATTGCTCACTGAGGATTTGGAAAATTTGTTTGTCTTGTCTTTGCAAAAGAAAATTACTTTAACAGTAGCTTCGGTCGCACACACTAGAATTAAAGGGATTTTCGCTTCGGAATCTGAGATGTCAAATCTGTCTTGGTATTTCAGTTTTCCCAGGGCTTCGGGTCAAACTGCAAAATTGACTCACTGCAGGATCTTGACCCCAGGTGGGATCAGTTTCGTTCTAATATGGAGATTTGGTGAGAGTTTCGTTCAAATATGGAGAATTGACGGGAGTTTAAACGTGTTAAACTATACTGCCATTGCTTATTTTCTCAATTCCAAGATCATGTCATGCACTTTTCATGTACCGTTTTATTCAGCAAAGAAGGAAAATTCGGCAACGTTGTGTACGATATCTTAACACGATGATGCACATTCTTCAATGTTTACGCGGAAAGTTGAACGCAGACTACTGTAAGTGAAATATTCGATGCTGCAGAAATGGCCTAATACTGGTCGAGCCAAAGTTCGATGTAAGTGATAAGATTATGTCACTAGTTTTAGTAGGTGTTTGGGCGTTTTCATTAAAACTATGGTTTCTGTGCCTTTTTAGAGACACCGGAGCTGTAACTCGGGAGCAGAAACACCTCTATAGAAAACAATATAAATCAAGAATTTGGGTCCCCTCCTGTTTCTTCTCGGATGCATTTACTGCCAACTCGCTTGAAAGGTAGCCTGCGTGCAGACTTTCCACTTCAGCTAGTATAGTCTGCACGCAGCCTACTTGAAAGGCAGCCATAAAAGTATTCCCTGCTCGATAACGATGCAATCCCCACACGATCCCCATTCGATAATGATTCATGCCATTCAGTTATGATTGAAGATCGCGTACCTTTCTTGAACTATTCGCTTCTTGTGATGTTTGAAAATGTATATATTTGTTTAATATCGGGCTCACTAATCATTAGGGGCCTATGCGTTCCAATATTGATCACATTTTAATTAAGGTCCTGGAAAGAACTTCGATTACTGATGGTTTTTGAAAAATCCTGGAAAATTTAACCAGTTATGGAGGTAAATATCCTGAAAAATAAAAAAATAGTATTGGATTTTCAATAAACACTTCCCCTAATCCAATGACGTAATCTTTTTTGACACGAAGGCGGGTGTTATCAATTGTAAACAAAGTCACTCTGCAAGGGCGTTTGAGAGTGAAATACAAATGTTCACGTAAAGTAGTAAAAGATGGAGAAATCTAATGAAAGAAAAATGGAAAAAACCTGGTTGTTTAAGCACACTGGATGCTGCTGTTGCACTATGGTCGAAGTTTGTTGAAAATTTTACCGCTCACAATGAATAATGTCGAACACCATCGTCTTAACAGCGGAAAGGGGAAAGGTGCTACCATTGCATGAAAACACTTGACAGAGGACAAAAATTTATAAAGAAAGAAATCTTAGTGAAAATTCGACCTTCACAGAAAACATAGATATAGGGGATAGTGGGCGGTCTTTAACCGCTCCACTTCTTTTTTAAGTTATGTTTTCCCTTGGAAAAGAGAACATAGAAAACAATGAAACAAGAAAGAACAGGGGGAAGGAGTGGGGTTTTTTGTTAGATGAGAATGTCAAAAGATGTAATTGATTATCGATTGGAATAAAAACACAAAACATTTTATAATGTTTCAGCCCCCTACTTTTGACTTAGTGGCGCCGTTCCTGATGGCAGGTTGATTTTGTTCTTCGGTACATCACCAATTTGGGATTTTTCCTTCAACTTGTTTAAACTTTAAATTGCTAGTTCTATGAGCAGGGGTATAATGTGATCATAGTAACCAGAATTACCGGCTGAGCATGCACAAGATGCTGTTCTTAATGGTGATTCGGCTCAGAGATCGAAACTCTTATGGCCCCGTACTCATTTCTGATGGAGTTTTTGCAGATTCCTCTGCCAGCTACAAAATTTTCACAGGCATGAATTATGGGGGATTTCCTTGTGGATACCTTTAACATTTGGTAATTCTGATTGGTGTGTGACTCTTGTACGTCCTTTATTTCTTGTGTCAGTGTTCCCTTTTTACTCTGCGCCAGTAAAAACAGCCTTAATCAAAAATTATGAGGACCTGATGCCCTGTGTGCCTCTCCCAACCGCTACCCCTGTTGTAGGGAACAATTTTTACTCTGGCATGATTTCATTAAACGCTTATTAGCTCCACGAAAAAGTACTAAAAAGTCAAACCGTCTCAGTGAACACAAAGAAGAGAGTACTAGAGAGCTACATTTAACCGATATCTTTATATAGAAGTAAATATTAGACAAGAAATATCAGAGAAAATGAAGAAGAAGCTAGAAGCAACAGAAATGTGGTTCCCAAAAAGAATCATGAGGATACCTTGGACATATCGTGTAAAAAATAAGAAAGACTAGAAGGTGATTAAAGAAGGACTGGAAGAGCTGTCAATAACAGGGCACATAGAAGAAAAGAGAGGCAGCGGGAGACAGAAAATTACATAACTTTCAAACTCAAGAGCGTACTCCATAGAAGGCGCACACACGAAGCGAGCAGTTAAAATTTGTTGAGAATAGCAAAAAAGCGAGAAGGATGGCAAATCATGACAGTCAACATCCAGAAAGGACACGGTTCTTTAAAAAGAAGAAGCTCCACAAAAACTAAATATTTTTATGTGCACAATTAAAAATTATTTTGCTCTTTGACCTTAAAGAATAAAAAACTAACAAGAATACGTCTGGACGCCAGATTCATAAACATGATAAGAAAGAAATACAGGTACGAGATACCAGTGAAAAGACAAGCAAATGTTCCTACTAAAATTTACGATTATTGTTTAAATTGTTATTTTCAAATTTAGCTCATCATTTGGAGGATTTACCTAGATTGCGTTTTATTGTTCTAATTTACAAATAACGTGAAGGGAAAGCGGGCAAAGATAAAAGCTTTTTTTGCAAACAGATTTAAACAAACGTTTAGAGAAGCCAAACTTACACAATTGTGTAAAAAATCCAACATTTTTTTGTCAAAGAAAAATAGAAGGAAAAAGAATAATAAAGGTGTTAAGAGCATACATATGGATTAGGGAATTACAATCGCTGTTAATGAAAGGAATAGTTATGAAGATCGGTACATGGACCTATCGATCAATAAATGGATATACCTATGTAAATTATTTAGAGACCAAACGTTGCAAAGGTATCTTCATCTTTGGTCGTGTACATCTTTCATATAGATTGCATGCCGTTGAATGTAAAGAAATGGTGCTACGTATATCAGCATACAGCAGCAGAATGTTACTGAAAGTTTCTGCAACGTAGGATTTTCTACTGACAGGATTTACCTTAGAATAGATCTCCACTTTGAAAGTTATCTAGCATGGATTAATGTCACTGTTTTGGATTATGTAGGCAATAAATAATTCGTTGTAAAGCTGATAACAGTCTCTGGCTTCTTTTTCTTATTGATAAGGATCTTTTAAGACGGTTGCTATGAACTGAAGTTGTAAGACTTGACTAATAACTTTAAATGGGTCATCTTGGCCTTGTTGCTCTCTTAGAAGAAAGTGCATGCGTATCCTCGATTTGATACTGTCATCTAGCTATTTACCAGAATAATAGGGTTG
>JAAAKM020000498.1:6855919-6890757 GCA_010016025.2 Alatinidae sp. Z8VKAUB7J3
GTATGTGCACATGATAACAGCCTCAATTCTTTCCCTGTCTTTACAGATGAAAATTATTTCCTTCCAGTTTTCCACGCCCTCCCAACTACTATATTATCCCACCATCTACGTTGAGGCCATGCTCTGCCTCTGTTGTTTACAAGCAATCCCCTTGGTGAAAATTTTGGAGAGACCTTTCCTTCTTCTTTTGACGTGGTCAAAGAGTCTCAGAGTTTTGCTTTTTATAAGTGATTCCATGGATATTAACTTGGTTCTTTCTCTAAGATCAGGAAAGCGTATGTGGTCAGATAGTTTGTATCCTGTTATAATTCACTTGATGTTGTTTTGAAAGACTTCAAGGTAGTTAACGAGCACTCTACTCCAGGGAATACATTCCATTCCGTGCAGGACGACAGGAAGAATGTAAGCTTTGTATACCTTTATCTTTACAGCACTAGGTATGCGGGTGACTTCGTTATCGTGTTCTTTCTTTGTGAGTGCTGCTCACCCTTTATCTATGCGGTTCTTCACGGCTATCAAGTGATCGCTGTTAGCCAAGAGCGTCTGTCCTAGGTAGATGAAAGTTTGGACTTGTCTTGACATTTGGTAATTCATAGTGATGTTTAATTGGGTGTTGATTTTATCTGTTGTCATGCATTCTGTTTTTGTGATGTTGACTTTAAGGCCAACAGTTTCAGTATGTTTAAAAAAAGTGTCTGCGAAGCTTTGTATGTTGCCTCTGTTAGAGGTGAGAAGAACCAAGTCATCTGAGTATGCAAGATTTGAGATTTGAGATAGTGTTCTCAGTTATTTGTATATATATATATATATATATATATATATATAATATTCATAGAGAAATTCCTTCTTCTTCCTCGACAACAATGTATATTAGTATGAAGTATTGCAATGCAGTATATATTATTTATATGGTTGAAATATATATATATATATATATATGTATATGTAAATATGGTCATATTTCAACCATATATAAACGTACAGCTATTGAGTTTGTAAATAATAAATACTGCACTGCAATAATTCATACTTATATACATCGTTGTCGACTCAGGAGGTAACAATATAGGGTTTAGTTCCATATGACTGGCATCTTTTTTCAATTTCTCCTGTTTGCTACACAAGGTCAATGACGATCCTCAAAGCATTATGTGAAGATAACTGAGTGGCAAATGGTAGCTATTCGATCAGCTTAGAGCAACTGTTGGTAGTTGCTTTATTGACGCTCAAGGCTTAATTACATCACGCAGAGAAGGAAAAGCAGTGTTTTCCAATGAGCGAGGTATTTGATCATTTTTTTTAGAAAAAACAAAACCCTAGAAATCTACAATGATTTCTTTACCTTTACCGAAGTGTAGAGTTTGTTTTCTTCACTTACTTGAAAAACATAGGGGAACAAATTGCCTTCACTGGCTGTTGCAGCTGAAACTTTCTACAACAAAATTGGGTAAGTAAAACTCTTGTAGA
Source organism: Alatinidae sp. Z8VKAUB7J3 (assembly GCA_010016025.2). Taxonomy (NCBI): domain Eukaryota; kingdom Metazoa; phylum Cnidaria; class Cubozoa; order Carybdeida; family Alatinidae; species Alatinidae sp. Z8VKAUB7J3. Next base: position 6,857,387 of record JAAAKM020000498.1, read on the forward strand.
TCTAGAGAAAGCGCACTGCGCAAGGTTCCAGGCTATCTTACTTTTCTCCGCACTCCTCTTATTTACATGTCAATGCTCTTTGTGCCAATGTATGCTTTGGTAATCGCAATATATGCCCTTTAAATATCAATCGCTTCTCTTCTTGACAACTCCAATAGATTTTCTAGTCCAATCAGCCTCGTGTCTCGTCATTTCTGATGTAGCCCTCCTTGATATACCTAAACTTTAATAAGAAAATATAAATTACCATAGTTATTAATCTGACAGCACACAAAAACTTTGAATCTTTCTGTTAAATGCTTACGTTTACATGTGTATACTTTGTAGTTATGTTAGAATGTAATTAGGTTATAGATGAGTATTTGAGAACGGTAGTTACTCGTTTACATCAAGAGAGATTACAGTGGTGTCAGAAACGTTTTGTATTAGCAAAGATATGTATTTGGACTAGCTTCTAACGCCTGTGTGCTGACTTTCTGAAATACCAAATCTTTTTTAGAACATAAAGAAGCATTTAACGAGTTGAGAGCCCCCCATCTCTGTGCAAACAAAGAAAAACTATATACATATAGCAATGCAATGAAGTGAGTTTGTATAATTAGGAGATGCCCGAGGAGGGGTAAAAGAGGAGGCTTGTGGGTAAAGACGGAATGCTATGTTTATTGGCTATGACAGACCACTAAACAGGATTGTGCAAAAAAATTAAACGTCTTGGCATATATAACGTATTATAATTGACTTGTATAGTTATAGCCTGTCTTTACAGTAATAGACTACTTTGAAATAAGAAACTATCAACATTTTGCTTCTATAGTTTTCCTTTCCTTTCCATTTCTTAAATTTTAATGAGTGCACTCAGCTCCTAAATGCGGCATTGAAAATAATTTTTTATACCGAAGTAATAGCGTTGCATCTGAAAGTTGCTAACCCTGGATACTACAAGAGAACAAAGCCTTTTCATTCAAATGCTTCAGATTTGGTATCGCAGCAGCAATCATATTTTAAAAGTTTATGTTGATAGGTATTTAGGTTTCACTCTGTCTGATTGTTTGAATACTGCTGTCCATCGCCCGGTTGACCTAGTTCTGAAGCTAAATAATTTACTTCAGAATACAAAAGTAGTAGTCTGTGATGAGTTAATCTACCAAGACCAGTATAGTGTGGTTAGTCATTCGGTAGGAGATGCTACAAAATAAATGCTAAAGATACCAGTGCAGTTAAAAAAGAGAGATCTTAAGTTAGAAAGACATTGTGACACAGTAACCAATTAAATGTAAACACTAGAGGGGGGAGGCCAAAAGTCAAAGTCGAATAAAAGAAATCACTAGGAGATGCTAGCATTTAAGCTACAGTGAAATGCCAAAGATGGTCAATACCAAATCCAAAGCTGAAGAAAGTATAAACTTAAATGGTAACCAGCTGCAGTAACATTTCCCTTATGACGAAAAAGAGAATGTTAAACCGGACCTGTTTGTTAGGACCTAAAAGCCTTGGTTACGTGGTGGCAACAATATTCTTAACAAAGGGTTCTAATATTTCCACAAAAATCTCTATACTGCTCAAAGGATCACGCACGAGGTGTTACCGATTTGATAGATTTAGTTAACTTATAAAAATATACTTGGTCAGGAGGGTCCATTTATAGTTTGCTGAATATAACCTTTTATAAAGTTGTAGAAATGTTTTTAGCATCTTGTAGAAGTACTGCGCTGAGCATATAGCTGCCACCTCGTAACCAAGGCCGTTTTAACTTCGAGTTTAATCGCGTATAAGACAGCTTTTGACAAGCTAAGTCAGGCAATAAGTCATAATGGAACATAAACTTCTAAAAGCCCTACACAACCAGTTATAATTCAAACTAATTCAAAGAAGCCCACCCTACAAGACACAGTTGGTAGCTAAGTGCCTATATCATCTAAGTCTTGACTATAATGAAAAGCAAGTACTGCAATAATGAAAGAGAAGTGCTTGCACGACCATCTAAAAGCCCTAAACAACCAGTTACAATTCCAACTAATTCAAAAAAGCCCAGCGTACCAGACAAAGTTGGTAGCTAATTGCCTATATCATCTAAGTCTTGACTATAATGAAAAGCAAGTACTGCAATAATGAAAGAGAAATGCTAGCACTAGTATAAGAGTTAGGGCGCTTTCAGCATTATGCCTATGACCATCATGTAACGATAAAGAGTAAAAATAGACTCCTTCACCTTATTACCAAGAAAGCACTCATTTATTGCTCCTCCAAGACTTATTCAAACGTAGTAAAGAACTCAGGAATTAGATTTCATAGTCAAGCTTGTACCAGGTATGGATACCATTATTGATGATGGACAGTCGCTTCTGCTAGTGCCTGGAGATGCAGTTAGAGATGCAGATGTTACGATTTATTATATAACTGGAATCTTACAGTCTCAAATTGGAAAGATTAAAGAAGTCACTACGGTAGAAGATTTGCGCTTAGTGTTTTAGAAATCAATTATCTATGGGTGGCTAGCATATAGAGGCGTATGGCCTGGTAAAATGATTCTTCTTCTGGAACTTTTGTAGTACTTTATAATGAAACTATATTAAAGAGAATGGGGTAAGGGTTCGAGTGGGTATGAAATCTTAAGCGCTTGTTTATGAATGTACTGGATACCAATAAATTTAAAGTGTAGACTCAGAGGGCGCGAAATTGTAATTATTTGCAATTTACATGCAGGTATTGAATCGTCGTTAAATCATTAAATGCTTGTCAACGCTATCAACTTACAAACGGAAGAATTTCTTACCCCGCTCAATGCAACCAAATCTTGTGATGTGGTTGCTTCCTTTTAGACTTACTGGCAAGAATATTATTTGGTAGTGATCTCTGAGCTCATGTTTTATTATAAGAAAACTGAGCTTCTTGACTTCAAAATGCCAATTTTTTTCAGTATTTAGTATTTGAAATTCCTTAGTTAGCGATAAATTCTGGTCCGTATAATTGACAGTTTGGACAATAATATATCTTTTAGCATTGCACAAACAGTTCGCATTACCCTCAATGCAATGAGATGCCAGAATGATTAAATAGGAATGCAAAGAAAACGGTTGAAAAATTGTCAGCATCTTAAGAAGATCTTTCAGTGACTTGAATATGTCCTGGTTCTACACCGGTAGCTACTGATTTATTATCGCCTGCAGAGATGATTTTCAACTGCAAGAAATAATTGAGCATGTCTTAAGTATCAACGGAGTTTAATGCTCACCAATGTAAAAGAACAAGGGGGTATCTGCACAAAGCTTCTTAATTAAAATAAATTACCTTTTTAATTGTTTGTTTAAGTAGTAGAAAACCAAGTAGTAATAGGCGAAAAGCTTTTCTTTATTTATCTGGTCAAATGCTCGAGGTAAAATTCTGCAGCAAAAGATAAAAAAGATTTGGCTTGTATAACGGAAAGACATCCTAAATTTGAGTTTAGTAATGGCACTTTTAATTTGCATCAACTGCCACGACAATTATTTTTCATCTATGGCACGCATGCGCACAAAAAGAACTATATTTATCTAGAAATTAGCCTGACGCCCAAATTCCATGTTATCAATTAAAATTCCAGTTCCTGATCATCTTTAAAAGGTGTCCTCATTGGCCTGCCTCAACATACTCTTGGTTTTTAGGTCGATGTCATTACTCTTATAAATTTTGCATAAATAAGCTTATTTGTCATGTTAATGCTTTGTTTGTAGAATCTCTGAAGTACAAATTTGTTCCTTCAAACAAATTCTGATAAAATCTCAGATATTCCAAACTGTGGTGGAATTAATGAATTTGGTAACTTTCCATCACATAATCAATTGTAAAGCACCAAGCAATTAATAGCGAGTAATTAAATTGAAATCAAATTTATCATTTAATGTTTCAAACCCCTTAATCCCAAGGAAAACAACTTTTATTTGTCGTAAAAAATTAACTTTGTGCTTCAATGTTAGTCTTGAATCAGCGGTAGGATCCATGGGCAAACTCAATTAACCTACTGAACGAGTGTGATTATGGGTATAGATATTAACATAATATATTAAACGAAACAAAATTTTATTTTCAAGTTTTCAATGTTAAGTTCCTACTAACATTGAAATTATCCTTAACTCCACTTCTAAAGTACTTAAAAGTAATAGTATTGACAGAATTGCTCATCGTGGTGATATACCGTAGCAATACAGATAATCATTTTTCTCTAGCGATATTATCGCTGTCATTCAGGAACGCGACGTTTCAACTGCATACTGCTAGTGTTCGTCAGGCGATGTGTCAACATTCCGAGTGTTGCCGTTTATGCTCAACACTAATAGTCCGTGATTGCTGCATCTTCAATCCTCATATTTTTGCGGGAACCTGTGAAAAGTACAACCCCTGTAGATGTCTAAGAAACTATCAAAGCAGTCAAGAATAAATAAAGAACCTCAAGCAGCCTCATGCACGGAGATCTTCAGATGCATGGCTGTCTGATCTTAGAGAGAATCCCTCTATCTTCGAGTAATTGTAACATAAGAGTTTACTATGTTAATTTCAAGTAATTTACAAATATAGGAATACATGTATTCACAGTACATTCAATCATATTCAATGTGTTTGATGGCATAAATTGCCTACTAGCGTCGTACATGGGATAAGCATATTTATTTACCAACTTACTTATTAAGTTATGTCGAGCCTCCACGGGAATCTTAACATATCAAGTAGAAGTAACACTCTTTGGCTGGCAAGCGATTTTTTGACAGATATTGGAATAGGCATCCACAGTAAATTCAATCATATTCAATGTATTTGGTGGCAAAAATTAGCTACTAGCCTCATACATGGGAGAAGCATATTTATTTACCAACTTACTTACTGAGTTATGTCGAGCCTCCTCGGGAATCTTAACGTATTAAGTAAAATTAACAATCTTTGGCTGGCCACCGATTTCTTCAAAAAGAGGAGATGTTCAAATTTACCACTCCAGAAAGCTTTTTATATTCCCCTATGTCCACTCGCTTGTTAAGCGATCCTCCATCCTAATGATCTGTGAATTTGACATTCGCAAACTTGTGCCGTTCTATAGACCAGTCACTGAATTAATGCGAAGCGTGTCTATAAGATTGGATTTGGAAGGGATTTGTAAACATGTAGTAGATACAGCAACAATCCTGATACCTGCTGAAATGTTTATGCGGTTTTAAGTTTACTCCGTAATTGTATGGTGGGAAACAAAATGACATGTTGACGGTGACATGTTAGGACTAGCTTTGCCACCAGGCAACATATCACAACAAAGACCTCAAATAAACTCTTTGGCTCAATTGTATACAAAACAATTTAAAAACTCTATTATTTTGCTTACACACAAAGGTAACTGAACATGATTTGTTGAGGACTTCCCCAAAGACTGAAGTCAACTCCATTCGTAAGACGGCTAGAGCTCGATCGTCTCTGACGATGGGGTTATCTGTGAAGTGGACTTGTATATCCTTGGTCGATATTTTAAAGCTAAATTTTATTACTGGAGATTCAATGTGTGGTCAGACGTTCAGTGAGTCGTATTAGAGGGAAAAGAATTGATGGTCGTGGGATGATCGAAGGCTGAGAAGTTGCGTCGTTGTTTACTGCTTTTAATACATTTGTACATAGTATATGAGTTTTGACTTGTAAATCTGAACTTGAGCGATTTGTTGGTACTTTTCGGTTAATCTTAATTTCTCCATCCCTCTCTTCAAAACGCTTTAAAACTTCGAAAATTGGTAATATGAAATATATCGAAATATAGATAGAAGAAAAATGCAGACTCATATAAATAACCAACTATCTAACTTGATGTTTGGTAAACGTTAGAATTACAAATTATAATTTTAAAAAGCCAGTGCTTTGTAGACACAAAGAAGAGAATATTTGTGTGTTTGAGGACAATTCCTAAATATTTGCTTAAAACCCTAAAAATGCCGACAACAAGAAAATCCCTCCAGGATAGTGCAATAGCCTAAACAAAACAGTAAGTGCTTTGTCGATAATGATAATCTGTTTACGCGTCTTTCAAGAACATCGACGCGTTCCAATCCCCTTCTCTGTTGCCCTATTTCAATATGATGATTCAATCGTTTCCTTCTTTTCCCTTCCTTTCCATTGTTTTCCCCTCCTTTTTCTACCTTTCCTCTCAGGAGAAGGAGCTGTTGTTCCTTTTGAGGTCTGTTGCAATTTCTTACACTGGCCGCTCAAATGATTTCATTGACTTCAATAGTTTTGTAAAGTTTTAATTTACTCTGGAAAAAGATTGCTGAAGATTTTATATGAAAGAAAAATCTTCTAAAACAAGATATAAATATCGTATAGATTGAAATGTTCACCGTTCTTTCATACATATTTCCATAGTCCTTAGGTAGTGACCTTACGTCAGACCTCTGACCAATGGAAGCTTTGTAAAGCTTTTGTGTTGTATGTAAAAGGAGTTTCAATTACACTATGCCTCTTTGATAATGTTTTATAATTCTTGAATAGTCTAATCTGAAGGTTAGATTTGTTATAATTTATACAAATATGCATATATACTAATAAGTACATTAATGTCTAAGCAAACGCTCTTTCCTACCTAAGAGCTAACCTCCATTAAAATTGTGTTCTGAGGATTGTCTCTTTTAGCCAATGTCAATACGAGGCTATTACAAATGATAGGGAGGCTTGCCATAGAACACTTCACAATTATGAATTATACCAAACATTTTACAGAATAGTTTGCCATTTAGTACCTCTGGATTTATCATGTTTAATACTTTAGCAGAGTTTCTTCCCTTATCCTAACTGTAAGAATGACCCATCTCTAGCTTATACTGATAAAAACAGTTGTATAGTCCGAACAGTGATTCAGAAACCTTACACTCGCTCTAAGCATGGTTGCCAGGTGCTCGCGTGAGGTTTAAGATAAATTGTCATTATGAAAGACAAAAAGCCCCAATTTTTTCCGGTTAAGGAAAAGCCAATTAAGTGCCTACAAAAGCCGAATAGGAACCAAGAATGCCAAGGAAAATGTAATTACACCCACTTGAATAATTGCTTGACAGTCGTAGCGGTCATTTAACAAAACATTACTCATTAAGTAGCTTTCGATTCCGTTTTGGCTAAGAGAATCTCCAATACGAGTTGAAAAGGAAGCACGTGGAACTAATAACGATGTTAGTTTTAGGAAAAATAGGCTCACGTACGATATTACACTGCAACATAAGTGACAGTGATTTTTTTTGCTTGGTTAATCATTTTTAAAATTTTGGGTTGGAAATGTAGCTATGAAAATACTAATTTTTATCAAGTTTAAGTAAAGTTTAACAGGAGGACATTTAGCCATAAAATTAAGGTTGCTGCCTCATGAAAAGCAACTTTAAAAAGGTCAATTTATGTCCTGTGGCTTGAGGCTAGAAGCAGAAACTCCAGCTGCAATAAGCATTTAGAACAATGTGTACTTTTGTTATTAGTTTTTGTATGACACAGTGCCAAAAATCTTAAAGGCTTACCCCCCTCCCACCCCTTTAAAAACTTTTAGCCGCCATCTTTATTGAGAGTAGCTTATTACCCCAAGGAAATTTCCCTACTATAGTTTCTTTAAAGATGTTCAAAAGTTCGTCTTAATTAACGCGTATAGCTGAGGGTAATATTATTACGTCTTTTCTTCTCTCCGCTAAGATAGGCAGAATGATCAGCAAATTTATGTTTTTGCAGTGGCAGACATTTTGAGGGGGCAGGGGATGCGGTCGCCTTCAATAAATATTTCTTCTTAATGAGAAAAGACTATTTATCAATGCAGAAAACATACCAATTAAAGCAACAGTGTTTAATTGCCTACGATGGCTGTTGTCTACTATGCCTATTAATTGCCCTTGTCAGAATGCACCTCCACCCCCACCCCCCCACTCCACTAATGATTTGCTAAGTTGCAACCACGGTCCTTTCAGATCCCTTATCTTTAATGTTTAATGTGATAGGATAACTAGAAAGCAAAGTAATTGCAATTGATGAGAGTAATTGCATGTATCATGGTATAATCGTGTTGGTTTTGGAAATTTAGGCAGCACGAAATGATAATAAAAATAACAATATTTTCGATGATTTTTGTAATATTTACAAAGAAGCCAAACAACAAAAAGTAAAAACAGTGTTTTCATGAAAGGGCCTCTTCTGTATCATCATGAAATAGTGTCATTGTTAATGAAATGGCACAAAGTTAGGTAACGTAAAGCTCTGGTACGAAGTGCAACCAACATGAACGCCATTTGAACAATTATATCAAACACTGAGGAAAAGTTACAGGTGAAAAGAAAGGCATTATTTAGGTTAATGCTACAATACACCATGCTATACTACACCATACTATACTATACCATGCTACACTATACGATGATATAGTGCACCATGATACAATACGCTATGCTACACTGCACTATGGTACATTGTACTATGCTACACCACACTATGCTATACTACACCATGCTACACTACACTATGCTATACTACACCATGCTACACTACACTACACTACACTACACTACACTATGCTACACTACACTATGCTACACTGCACTATGCTACCATGTATTATGATACACTGCACTGTATTACACTACACCATGCTAGACTACACTATGCTACAATACACTATGCTATATTACATTATGCTACACTATACGATGATATAGTACACCATGATACGATACGCTATGCTACACTATACTATACTACACTACACTACGCTACCCTGCACTATGATACGTTGCACTGTGTTACACTACACCATGCTAGACTACACCATGCTACAATGCACTATGCAATATCACACTATGCTACACTACACTATGCTACTCTGTACTATGCTACACTACACTATGCTACACTACACCATGCTGTATCACACTATGCTACTCTGTACTATGATACACTAAAATGATACACTACACTATGCTACACTACTCTATGCTACACTACTCTATGCTACACTGCTCCATGTTACACTACACTATGCTACACTACACTATGCTACACTACACCATGTTATATCACACTATGCTACACTACACTATGCTACTCTGTACTATGATACACTACACAATACAACACTACACTATGATACACTACACTATGATGCACTACACATCACCATTAATTAAAAAATAAGTCGAGTGTCAATGCTTGTCTTAACTCATGATTTTGTTTTAAGAACCTAATCAGATTGAATGGATAGTTTGATCTGAGCCCATTAGTAGATTTCAAGTTGGTAGATTAGTAAACTTTACCACGAAATGAATAATGGAGACAATTTTCTGTGGATAGAAAGTAGTGATTAGAGCGTTTGCAATCTGTTTTCTTTCGTAGAGAGAGATTAGGATGGTTTGCTGTTTGCAATTCAAGGTTTGGTTCGGTCACATTTTTGCCTACCGTGGTTAATTTAAACAGTTCTCCCTAATTTCTTTAGAAATGGATCTGCGGGCAAAACTTTTTATTTGTTAAGTTTTCCCTCAAATGCTTCCAGAAAACTTGTATTCCGAGCGGAACTGTGTTTGTTTAGTTTCTTCCAATGCGAAGGACCCACTGAAAGCATGAATCAACAGCAAAGGCCCTAACAACCAAGGTATTAAAACCAGCAGGCACTTCTTTATCTCCTTGTACTCTTTAATAATTTAGGTAATACTACAGGGTCATTATACTTTTATAATCAAGTCAGATGATTATCCTCATCAAGTTAATGTTACGGCGATCACAATCAAAACAAGTCTGCTGGTTTGAAAGTAATTGGTTTTAATATACTACATAGTATATCATCCATATTTTCTTTATGCGATTTTGCCCTGTCATCTTTTGGACTTTCAGTTGCTTGTTTCTGTAACTTTCTCATGATTTGATGACAAGATCAAATGTCAGTGCCCTTTTCGGAAATGTAATCTAAATTAAAGGCAGCAAAGGCAATTCAAAACCTTTCTGTGTCTTTTTTACACATTGCCTTCAGCCTAAAGAATGGCTCAAAATGGCCAGAAGTCTTACATCATTCGTCTTGCAACTGCACAAAAACCTTTATCCAGCTACAGGTGACCAATGCCCACTATCCGCTGCATACCTTCGTATTTACAAAGCTGAAAATATCTACATTGTTTTGGAAACGCAAAGTTTCTCTACATTGGTATGCGTTTGAATCTTGTTCTTACCAAGCAGGGGAGTGTGAGGTCACAATAGTATATACGAGACGCTATTCAGTGACTCATGAATGAAAACATACCGCCACTCATCTTCTTTGAACAGGAGTAATATAAACCGAATAGATATTTATTGTCAAGTTACATCGGGCTTCAACCTTCTCTCATTGAAAATGCCCCTAATCATGTATCACTCACTGACCTCTTCATTGCAGTTTTGTTACATTATGGCGTTCGATTTGAATGTACTGAAGACTTCTCAGATATTTTTGTTGTAGACTATCTAATCGAGAAGTATTTCATTTTCCTCTTTCCAAGAGTTGAAATATGAATTGATGGATAGCGCTTTTTGCAATATCACTCTGGTGAATTCACAATTGACATTGTTCGACACTCAAAACACACGAGGCATCATAAGGTGTCTATAGACTTCATTTTGCAATGTCAGAATACTTGTAAAGGAACCAGGACAAACAAATGTGCTCAGAACAGTGCAACGAATATGTCCAACTTGTCTTTGCTTGTACATTATTCTGTCTTCTCACGTAGAAATTGAATGGTTCGCATTAATTTTTGATAGGAACATTTCGGATTCATGAGGACAAGCCTTGCTTAAAATGTTTGGTTTTGACGTGTTGTCATGGAACTAAGTTTTTTTAGCAAATCTCTTTCGGGCTATTTCAAAACACCCTCGCAATTTATGTTTGCGTTGTTTTTGCATACTCAGACAGAAAAGGAGTTGGCTGTAGTATAATAATAAATGAAAGTAATTACAATGCTGCAAGTCTGATAAAAGGAATGATGAAATTTTTACCTACTTATCACCAATCATTCAATCATATAACCTTTTCCTTTCGCTTCAAAAGAAAATAATCTTAACAGAAGGAAATATGAGCGAATATGAGTTCATTCTCTACCTGTTTACTGCCTAAGGAACGATTGCCCTCCTACAGATAAACAAGTTCACACAAATAATGAAAATGTCAGACTTTGAACAGAGCACCACCAAGGACTTGAACTGTCAGAGCATTTTCACAGTGAACTGAAACTGCACATCAGTCGTGCCTTTTGTAGCCCTTACTAAAGAATTTGCGATAGGCTCCAATTTTATAATTCCATGAACAGATGTCGATAAGTATTATGAATTATTCATTACTCCTTTATTTCATTCTCAAAGTCTGACCGAAACACCATAGCCGGTCTTGAGGAAAACCCTGAATTGTGTGTTACAATCTATTTACGAGCTTTTACGTAGTTCGCACAAATGTATGAACCCCAAAATAGTTTCTGACTTCTGGAAGATAAACAGACATTTACTAACTCTAGTAAACATCCTACATGTTATGACAATCCCAGGAAAATCTACTGAGCTTTTAAATCTCGTTAACGTCAAGGAGTCACAAGTCACCTCTTTTCTTCGGTAAACTGGGGCGCCGCAATCAAGTCTTCTAATCAAAGATTTGTTTCCGTCGAGTTTTCAATGTGCGGAAAAATATATAGGCCTATTGAGAAAGTGATTTTAATGTTTCTATCCTTTGCTGTGGTGTTTCTTCGAGTATAGTACAGACATCATGATATTTCGTAAAGTGGAGTTCCCAAGCATGGAGTTAGGAATTGTTTTCTAAGTCGATGTCATTATCGAAGTGTGGTCGTAAATCGTAAGACCCATGACGGGAGTGGTCACTCACATTATCGTCTTCATTCTGCAGCTGTACAACAACAGGTTTCATAATAAAAAATAAGCTACGCAACGATGGACCTATTTTTATGTCATTGGAAATGAGTAACGATTGTCGTCACGTCGTACATGAAAACGGAGCGTTTGTGGAGCTTGAGTGACTTGGGAATTCACAGGAAAGTACTCCACCGCACAAGCAGATATCAACCTTCCTTCATCTTAATACGTCACAACGTCTTACACTGATTGCTAATTTCTAATGCCCCCTTCCGATTTATCAAATATCATGCAGCTGAGGATGAACTACATTTTTATTGGTCTACTGTTGATAATTAACCCTTAGTCTTCCGGTCAGGAAATCTAACGATTGTGGCACATTGGTGTTGAAATCGAGCAGCACTCAACCGAAAATGGCTGTCACATGGTCCATGTGTTGCTGATGTTTAAGCTTTACGTGTTTTGCTATTTTAAAGTGGGGAACATTCGCGTTTTTTGTCGGATTACCTCGTGCTTATTGTAACACTGGACGATGAGGAATAGTTCGAGGACCAGCAGCAACTCGGATCAACCGGGTAGCTCGGGCGAGGTAAAGTTTAAAGCCGTGATGAAAATCACCAAGAAAGACGATGGATCACCCGTTTGTTTCAAACTGGACGGAGAAAGGTTTCGCTCATTTGAGACGATTAAACTTCAATCAGGTGTTCAATATAGGGTAATGCTTGAATTCAAACCTAACATGGATCTAAGGTAAGATCAATGACTTGTATAATTTTGATATTGAAGCTTCCTGTCATTAAGATGAATCCAGAAAAGACACACTGCAAACATTCGTCACATTTATGAAATAAACAACCATTTCGGCCTTAAACAACCATTACAACACCTCATTATTTGCCTCAGTTTTCGTAAATCAAAATAAAATCAAACATTACGCGATTACACTTTTTATGGTGTATAGAAAAGTGTGATAGTGAACACTACCACGTTAGGCAATTCGTATATTTCTAATTATCTGTAGATGTAAACGGGGCTACACTAAGAGAGATCGCTAAAGCTGGTTCGCCCCAGTGAAGGGCATTTACTTGTGGAATTAAAAATTAGGATTGTGGAGTTCTGGATGTTTTGCAGGTATTTAATTTGTGGTCTAACAATGTTCTTCAGGAACCTGCGCGCTACTGTTGTTGCCGATATTCAGTGAGATTAGCAACATGCCATTCTTACTTGTTTGTTGCTGTTTGTGGACATGAACTGGTGCAGATTGTCTCCCTTGCTCGACAGACGAGCACGACAGTTTCGAAGACGCAAAGTGCAAAGGGGAACGCTTTTCTAATTACAACAACATAAGCATTTGGTTTCACCAAATTCTGCTTGTTGGTTATGGCTGACATAGCTAGGCCTGTTACAAAAAACATTGCATAGGCCCAATGTGTATAGGTCTATATACTTACAAGGTTTTTAATTAGACCAATTTCCAAATATTTTAAGTGACATTGGAGTTTAAGTACTTTTTATGTGCTGCTCTCATGTTTACAAGTCATAAATTAGTGTACGATACTTGTAAGTATGGTGACAGTCGTAGAAGTTTTCAAGCAGGGGGACCGAGAGAACACAGTAAAGCCTACACCTTGGTTTCGCACTTCACTGCAACAAGGGAGCGAGGTGCATGCAATTCAAAGGCGAAAACACAGGGGGAGAACCACACCTAGCTACCTTTCTGAAGCCATTTAAGTTTATTATAACCCCCTTCTTTATATATTCGAGTAGATACAAAGTTGATTTTGTTGACGTGCAAAGAGCCACAACAGTAGGCGATGCTAGTTTTTGAAGTGAATAATCAAATTTGACCCCCCCTCCGCCCCCCGAAGTCTAATGAAGGGGAATCCTGTCCAGTAAGATGATTTAGAAATTCCTGTCAAATGGAAGATATCTAGTAAGATAATTAGGCTGATCAGAAAATGTATATGTTTTTCAAATAAGAATGGCATCCTGTTGCATTGATTGTGTAAATATACACTTGCAATGACAATGTCCTTTTACAGTATTGACGTTTTTAAACTTATTTGTCAACAGAAGGATGGCTGATTTGGGGTGAGGGGTGTCAGTGACACCATTATTTTCATGTAAACAATACCAACTGAACTTAAAGATTCAACAGTAATTTTATCATACAGATATCTATGCATTATAATATTCTAGTGAATTTCAAATAGATTTAATAGGCCTACATGAAACATAGATATTATCCCATTTAGAATGGATAAATGATCAGAGAGGTAGCATACCCCCAAATAGGGATCTGATTTAGGAATACTTACCAAATTTTAAGACTAGACAAACACCAGTTCATATAGATATAATGAATCGTCGTATTTTTTATTTGATTTATCTTTATATTTAGTAGGCCTATGTGTAACTCACATATGACCCCAATTAGAGTTCTTCAAGATTACATCCAATCTAATGTTGTTTGTATTTGGTTGAGAAATTTGGTATTTCTCCATTTAGAGGTCTCGTTTTACACCATTTGTACCAAGGAGATTGTAAGGCTGGGCATTAATCAGTTTACATCAATATAAATGAATAATTATATAACTATTATTAGAGGCCTACTAAATACATCAGAACCAAATGGAAATTTCCATTTGGTTCAGATATATTTAATGGGCCTTTATAATTACTAATATTGACTATTTGCTCCACAGTGTAATGTTCTCAGTTTCACATGTTCGATTCACACAGATATGGTCACAAGCTGAAAGGAGACATTCCTCATATTTTAAACAAAAACAGAAGGTTACTTACAATTTTAGAGAAAGGTAGCATTGCTACATTTAGAGTCTGACTAGTACCATAACCTAATGTGACTATTATCTATATAGAGGCTTTTACTTACCATAGATTGATAATGTAACATATTTCACTTTTCCAAAAAACATAGTCTTCTTCATCAGTGATCCCTAAGGTAGGCTTTACTTTACTATATCTTTTATCTACATTGGCACTTCCATGTTGGTTTTTCATTATCATCATTATCATTTCAGGGTTATTTTCATGTTACTTATCCATTTCACCTTTGTTGTCCCCTAACTGGCTAGGTATGTTACCCAGTCTACAGGTGACCTATGATCATAGTGCTGGTATATAACCATCTTTTGAAGAAAACAGGGAAGCCAGAATGAATGAGTTAGCATTGTCTTAAAAATGAATCTATTAAAGGGGTAACTTTATTAAGAACTATAAAATGAAAAGTTATATATTGTGATCAAGTCTTCCATCTGTTTATAGTGCCAGATTTTAGCATTTTTGCATTCTATGAATAATTATATATGATACAAGGGTCAAGTTAACAGATCACAAATGGCACAGTGCAATGAGAAGTTTTGTTTATAAACCTAGCAAAAATACAATTGAAAATTCCACCAAGTCAAGGCAAAAATATGCTATAGCAAAAACATTTTCTAGAACATTCTTGCTAGTTAAATCAAAAGGCTTCAAAAATGAGAAATCTCCGCTCAGGTACCAATTTTTAAGAGATGCACAGTTGAAATATAGTAGCACCAGGAAACTGTATTAAATAGCAATCAATCGTGTATCAGTGAAATTATCCTCGAAGGTACAGCAATATTGTCAGAATTTAAATAAGGTGAACTCATTAAAATCCCATAAATGCAAATGCATGGTTCAGGGGTACCATTCCTGACCAGTGACAGCTTTTCTATTTCTCTCATATCTTGTTAAATTTTATACCAGGAAATAAATATTCATAGATATTGACCCTGCTAGCAAAGCTATGTGTTTGAATCACAAAGTGTCCATTTCAAACAATTGAATGTGCAGTTGTACACATCTCATTAACATGTTGCATGTTTTGTAAGTCACCAGATGGGTAAATGATTAGATTTCAAAAATGTGTTGTATATTTGAAGAGCCCCTAAAGAGTTGCCATTGCATCATCCAGCTTTGCCCCCCCCACTTGTCACCTATTTGGCCTTCTCCCCCCATCTTACAACATGAAGGTCCCCACCCCATCTGACCCATAACTACTGATATATACCTCATACATATATAGCATATGTATATATGTATGAAAGTCTGAAAACAATGTGGAATATGAAACCTAATATAACTGCACTAATTTGATTTAATCATCATTACGTTACATATTAGTTTAGTGTATATTCACTGCAATATATATTACAATATATGCATACATAAAGTGCTAAATTTTGGCGGGCCAATACTATGTCTTGAAATCTTATAGATTCAATTTCCTGCTTTGAGTAGGTCATGGAGAAGTTTAAGGATATATAAACAGTACAGCATTGTAAATTGTGGAGGTCCATGGCATGTATATTTGCAGGGCAGGTGCTATTAGAGTAATGAAGTAGGCCAGTGTTTGGGCAGTTCAAGGCATAATTTGCAAGATATAATAAGTAGTAGGAGCAACAGAAATTTGCACTTATATTAGAGGTACTCAAGTGATTTGCATTGAGAAAGAGAAGAGACCTTAAGTACGGCAATGCTAACTTTTGCTTTTTTGAGATTAAGAAGCTCAGGGATATTGATTACAAGCATTTAACATGTAAAACGCTATTTAAAGCAAATCCACCCAAATAAAATCACATATATGGAAAACAAGGTGCGCACCGTTTAACAGACAACAGTGGTAGTATGCATTTTAGCACAATGACTCGTTAACTTTCAGAACCGATCTGTGTGAAGCATTTCTTAATTTAGTGTTTCAATGAGGCACCTCCATGTTTTGTGTCGAAGGCAAAAGTTTGAAAGTTGTCAGTTCTAGATGGCCAGAAAATGTTAACCCCCATTTGTTGAATAGATACATTCCCCCTACATCTGCCTTTCCCCAATTATTTCAGCTCCAAATTAGCAGTCCCCCCTGAGCTGAAAATTTTATCCTCCCCAAATTTGGGGGGGGGGACACTTTTATTGCTGGATAGGTTTTACAGAAGTGTTGCACCATTGATATACAAGCCACCAAAGAGCTTACAACAACTGTAACCACTAGTGTGCAATCAATAATAGAAGATAGTTCTCAGAATGAAAGTGTTATACACTTCGTCTACAACTACAATGTAAGTTGCTCCATTGTACATGTAGTCTTGCATTCAATTTGCCAGAGATGATTGCCCTAACTCGCGTTGCTTGTTTTGACAATAATGGGATAATGACTAGTCACACACACAAGTATTGTGAGGTGATAGATTACAGGACAGGGGAATGAACAATAACAATGAGCAGCAGGATGCTTTCATGCCTGGCAAGAGAAAACAATGGTACCATGTTTGCATTAGAAATAATAACAGAGAAAAACATATGGAACCAGACAATATTTCACTGTCAGTATACTGACCTTGGGAGCCATATCAACTGATACCCAAATTGGAGTTGTACAGGATATGTACGAGGACAGCGATGTTAAATGTCACTAGAAGGAATTTGAAATTAAATATGAATCACACCAGGGGCAGACCTCATCCTTATCTGTTTTAGAATAATCCTTAACAAGCAGGCAAAGGAGGTCTAAGAACATGGGAAGATGGCCTGCACACTAATTTTATAAATACTTAACCTGTAGCTGTAGTCATTAAAGAGCTATATAAATTTTTATCAATTAAAGAGAAGAGTTTATTTGCTGCTACCAGTATAATTTCTACAGAATAAATATTTTTACAATTCCCTGTGAGTAGCTCCACAAAGAAGACAGATGGTTTGAGAACAGAGAATGGTGTTGGGCCCTGAGTCTAAAATCCATCTAAGAAACAGGCCCCGCAAAAAATTGTGGAGATAATTATATAGATCTCTGAAGAGGCAATCAGAGTTAGATTGCAGATAGAATATGAATTTCTGAGTTTATACCTTAATTTTGTTTATGAATGCTGATTTCTTGTTTGCAATATGTTGCATACTTTGACTTGACTTAATGCATAATTTTTTTCAGATCTTTGCACATTTTATATTCACTATTTGCTTCCGTAGACGACTATCCATTTTGCTTTACTCTATTGTTAACATTGGCGCCTGCATTTCCTTTGTGATTAGGTCTGACCAGTGCTTCAGAGGTCTCCCTTTTGGTTGCTTTCCACTGAACTGTTCCTTGTATGCTCGCAAAACAAACTGTCTTCTCTCCTCGACATGTCCAAGCCAGTCAAGTCATTTTTCCTGAATTATACTAAGAATGCCCTTTTTTTTAAGCCAATTTTAGGTTTAATGTCTGAGATTTTACATTTGTTGTGGCGTATTTTTTCGAGCATGGCTCTAAGACAGTCATTTTCAAATACCAAGATCTTTTTTGTGTCTACACTTTTGAGAATCCATGTTTCTGAAGAATATATTGCAATGGGTACAATCAAGAAACTGTAAAGTCTGACCTTAGTAGTATTCGAAAATATTTCTCCATTCCAAAACATTTTCTTTCAGCCAGCCGACAGCGTTGATGATGCCAAAGCTATTCTCCTTCTGACATCATCTGATGTGTTTTGTATACTAGACTCAATAAAAATGAAATTTTCTTTTCAACCACCTGACCATTTATTGTGATGTTATCTATGCCTTCAGATCTCATGACTTTACACTTCACAGCGTTGATTTTTAATCCCCATTTTGAACATGCCCTTTCAAGTTCTTGAGTGGACAACTTTAATTTTTCAAAGATCACTGAACTCAATGTGGTACTGCCGCGTAAGGCATATCTGTTGTCATATTTTCCTGGAGATGAAATTCTTTTAAGCTTGTAAGCTCATCAAAAACGAACTCAAGGAAAATGTTGAGCAAAAATGGCAACAGAATACACCCATGTCTTAGACCCACTCTTACTTCAAACCATTCCTTAGATTTCCCTCAATATAAACAGCACACTGTGAGTTTTCGTATATGTATTTAATTATGTTAATAATCTTTGGACTGATGTTGATTACACGATAACGAAAAACAATCACCCGACGCGGGGTGGAGCAGTCTGGTAGCTCGTCAGGCTCATAACCTGAAGGTCGTAGGTTCAAATCCTACCCCCGCAACCATCAAGACCCTACCGCCGCCTCCACCAGAGGCGGCGGTTGTCTTTTGCTGGGTAAAGGCAAGGATTTGCGCCAGAGCGCCGACGAGAATGATCTCGGGTTTGCCGCGCTCCGGCCCTTCCCTCACCTCAATACGCTCGATCATGGAGCGAACCAGATCCATGGCTTCTGGTCGGGTTGCCTCGTCGGACAGCAGAGACCGCAAAGCGCCTACCTTCCGGCGATAGAGTTCCGCCATGTTGGGATGAACCTCGACGATCCCCTCTTCGTGGATTGAATCCTTGGCACGTTCCAGATTCCGCTTGCGGGCTTCCAGAGTGCGCAGCTCGTCCCGCACCAAGCCGGGATTGCCATCGCCGCCGGTGATGTAATCCAGGCATCGCCGGATTGCGGCATTGACCTTGTTGAGTTCCCTTTGTTGTTGGCGTTCGCGGTTGCCGCGCTGTCTGCGCAGACGGACCATCTCGGCCTTGAACTCCGCAACAAACGTTTCGATCAGCCCCTCGTTGCCGAGCAGGATATCCTTGAGGCCGTCCAGCACCCGGTTCTCGGTCTCCACGGCTGCAACGCCGAGCGAACTGTCACAGGTCCCTCTTTCGCGCTTCGCGGAACAGTAATAGCGTTCCCGGTTGACGATCGTCATTGAGCCGCCACAGGCGCCGCACCTCACGAGGCCGGTCAACAGCCGTTTCTGGGTCTGGCGCCTGTTGCCGCTCCAGGACGTATAACGCGACTTGATAATTTGGACCTGTTCCCACAGTGCGCCGTCGACGATGCGCAGTTCCGGCACGTCCTTGACGATCCATTCATGTTCCGGATTGAGCCGTGAGACCCGTTTGCCTGTCTCTGGATCCTTTACGAACCGCTGCCGGTTGTAAGTGATGCGGCCGAGATAAAGTTCGTTGTTGAGGATGCCGTTGCGCCGCTGCCGACTACCGTTGATCGTGGATGCGTTCCATTGGCCACCGCGCGGGCTGGGGATGCCCTCGGCATTGAGGCGGCCGGCGATGTTGCGCGGCGCGTGACCGGCTGCATATTCCTTGAAGATGCGTTTGACGATTGCCGCCTGTTCCGGGTCGATCTCACGTTCGCCTGTCGAGACCGCGCCGTTGTCCAAGATGCGGCGGATAATCTTGTAGCCGTAACTATTGCCACCCGGGATCTTGCCCGCCTCCACACGGCCTCGTTGCCCGCGACGGGTTTTGATGGCGAGGTCTTTCAGGAACAACGCGTTCATCGTGCCCTTGAGGCCGACATGCAGTTCGCTGATCTCTCCCTCCGAGAGTGTAACGATGCGGACTTCGGCGTGGCGGAGACGCTTGTAAATGGCCGCAATGTCCTCTTGGTCGCGGCTGATCCGGTCAAGCGCTTCGGCAATGACCAGATCGAAGGCGCCTTGCCTTGCCGCTTCCATGAGAGACAGCATGCCTGGCCGGTTGTTCAAACTGCCACCGCTGATCGCGTAATCGGTAAATGTCTCCGCAATGGACATGCCGTCCTGCTTCGCACGCTCCAGGCAGAGCCGAACCTGATCGTCGATCGAAGTCTCCGACTGCAGATCCGAGGAATAGCGGGCGTAAATGGCAGCGCGCATGATCAGTCCCTCCTTCGATTGCCGTTCCGTTGGCGGTATTGCTTTCGCAGATGTGCAATTTGTTCCTGGAAGGTGCGGCCCGCTTCGAGACCGGTTGCCTGAATATAATGGCGATTCGTGGTCGACAGACTTCGATGCCCCAGCAACGGCGCCGCGGCGCGAACGTGCGTCGGGTCATCGATGGCCATGCTCGTCGCAAGACTGTCGCGAAAGATGTGCGGGTTGAGCGGGACGCCGAGTTCGCGTTCGGTGATTTTCCTCAAGCGCAAATAGAAGGAATCGGTCGTCAGTTCCGTTCCCATATGCGTAATCCAGAGACGATCGCTCTGCTTTCCACCAAGCAGGATCGGCCGCATAACATCGATATATTCGTCCAAATAGGGTGTCAGGGCATCCGGCAACGGCGCCTCGTATGGTTGGCGCGTTTTGGTCTCGTCTGAGGGAATACGGAGAAGATACTCATGCTCTATTCGCACCAGGGAGTGACCGATCTCCAGGCGACAAAACGTCCGGCGTCGTAACGGCCGCGCCGCCAGGCATGCGATCATGAGGCCATCCCGGACCCTGACGGCCCGCCATGCCGACCTCGCGACAGGCTCATGCAACGCCTTGTCCATCAGGGAAGTGCCAAGGTCGATAAGCTGCGCAGGATGGTGAACCTTCGCGCGCTTGTCACGGACGGGCTCTGCGTGGTTCAGCCGTTTGTACAATCGGTTCAGCATCGACAAATCGGTGCCGGGCGCCATGACCCGAAGCGCTTCATGCAGATCAAGGATCCGCCCGCGCACCGTCACGGGCGCGACCATGCTCCGGAGTTCCTTGAGATACGGTTCGAGCCGCTCCCGGGACACTCGCGCGGCCGGTTCATCCACATCGTCTAAGGCTCCATTCAAGTACAGAAAGTTGAGCCAGCGGCCGTAGGACTTAATGATCTTCGTGCGGGTTGCCGCGGACCAATGCACCGCGAGACCGCCGTCGTCCAGCAAATCTCCTGGGTCAGTCGCAGCTTCCCAGGCCCTACGATCGACTACCGGCCATTCAGGTATCGGCATGCAACGCCGGCGCGGTTCACGGCACGGATTAGCCATCGTCGCCCCCAGATTTTTTACGAAGGCGGAGGATCACTTCGTCATAGTGCCGGGCCGCCGCCTTGGTCTCGAATCCCGCATAATGTGCCGTCGTCGTGTCCATCGAACGATGCCGCAACACGCGGCGCACGACCTCGTAGCCACCGGGATTGCTGTCCAGAAACAACTTCGCCCCGATGTGGCGGAACAGATGGACGTTCACTACCAAACCCGTGTCGTCAAAGATCCTCTTGCTTATTTGCCTGGAAAGATGCGCCTCAGACTTGTATGCCCCTTCCTTCGCGCCGGGAAACAAATATCGGCTGCCATTGTCGAGCAGTGGTCGGCCGCGACGGAGATAGAGATCGAGTAGTGCGGCACTTTCCGCCGGGAGTTCATGCTCGAGGTCTTCGCTGTTCTTGACGTCTTGGCCGGGCACGAACAGATGCACGCGCTCGCTCCGGCGATCGCGATGCCGAACGATGTTCCGGTCGAGATCGAGCGAGGCAAGGTTGTGCAGCCGCAGCGCCGTCATAATGAGAATCTCGACTGCTACGGCAATTTGCAGCAATACCGCGTCTTTCCGGGTCAGTGTCTTCTTGTTCCGGAGGGATTTGGCGATGTTCTGAGGGAACTGAAGCAGAAGTGCTACATTACGATCGCTGTCGAACTGCCTCAGTCGCTCCTGGTTCTTGTGCGTGAGCCCCTCCTGTCGAGGCGTTACCTTCTTGTTCAGTTGGGCCAACTCTCTGAGATGCGGTTCTCCGGCCTTGACCCAGTGTCGGGCTATCGTCACCAGACAACTTGCAATGCTGGACGTCTGGGAGGTCGGCGCACCATCGCTCCGCTCAAGGAAGAACCGGAGAATCGACTTAACGTGCTCGACATGTACGAGGGCCGATAAGGATGAGATGGCGTCGAGCGGAACGCCGCTCTTTGCCAAAGCGGAAACCGCCTGAAGGACGCGAAACTTGTGTGCTTTCAGCGAAGCGGGCCGCAAGGGACGCAATGGCGCATCCTCCGCCAGCGGATCTTCGCCTGCGAGGCGAGCGAGCCACTTATCGACCTCTACTTGAAAGCTTGCCGGAACGGCGCTCCAGGCAACGCAATAGGTCTCACGCGATGACACGACCGTCAGACGGGTTTGTGGCCAGCCTTCTAAGGTCTCACCGGCTTTATTCCACAAATGCACGGTCGCTTTCACCCGTGCTTGTGGGCTTTTGACCAGCGTGAGTTCCTCGAGCCACTCACGGAACTGCAGTACCGTATCGTCTGTGACCCGGTTCGGCGCGACATCGTTCAGAGCGCAAAACACGATAAATCGGGACAGGCCATAGCGAAGCGTCTCGGTCTCCAACTTAGAACGCAGTCCCTGCCATGCCGGTGGAAGCTCGATCGCGTCGATCCTGAACGGAACGTCGGGAACGTAACGCTTGAGCGCAAAACTTACATCAGCACGGATATTGCGGTAGCGCTTGACGCTCAGATTTGCCTGTTTGGGATGGAAGCCCTCCAGCCGGCGCCTCAGAAACGGCGCACTTGCCTTCGCTTCGTCGGGTTGAAGGTGAAGCAGTCGGCAGATTGTACGAATCGCTGACTGAATGTCCCGGCGGCGCGTCGGCGTGAGGGCCGTATCTCGCTGAACGCGATCGAGCATCTCCGCCATTGTCTTTGGAGGCTCCGCGATTGGCGATACTTCGGCGTGGTCTTTCAGAGGCCGGTAATCGGTCATCGGGATGAATTCCCTTCGCGTTTGATGGTCTCGGGATGACACCGGAGGACAGCAGTGCCCATTCGGGACTTTGTAGCATCATTTAAATCGCTGATTTGCGATGCAACGTTATCCCGACAACGGAAATTAAGACATAGAAACAGCAACTTAATCGGACACGAATGGACATGGTGATCCAAAGGTCATTCCACCCGCTGAGTGCGCTCATATGTAATAAGATCGGCTTTTGAGACCCGGATTAGGCTACCGAAGCGATGGACGGTCAGCGCACCGGACTCAATGCGTCTACGCACTGTCTTCTTGCTCGTCTGCCAGCGCACTGCGATCTGATCCACGGTGAGGTAGGGACTGTCCGGGGCGTCCGGATTCGTTGCATCATCCATGACTGCCTGCTTCGCAGCGTTCTGAAGGTGCGTTCGCCACTTCGATGGCTTCTCGCGCAGCTTGCCGGGCGAGCAAACGGACAACGACCCGAATGCGCTGTTCGAAATCAAGCGAAGCTATGCTTGCCTCACTGCGATCAAGGACCGGGCAAACAGTGTCGTCTGATATCGGAAGCGGGTTGCGCGTACGGGACATGGCCTCGCCGGGGTCTTCTGCAGTTGGACACCGACCATCGGTGTCCTCCTGTTGCTTGTTAGATCACGGCAGCGGAGAAGCGATTAGGACATCTACCCCGAAAAAATCAGGTAGGGTTCAAGTCCTGTTTGGTGGTTCCGGCAAGATCTCATCGGCCCACTCGGGGTTGAATTCCGTTTTACAGGAAAGCGAATAAAGAAAGGCGTTCCTTACACTACCCGAAGGGATCGCCTTGGACGGCCAGAACGCCTCCAAACTTCGACAGAGATAGCGGCCGAAAGGACCGCCGGGAAGTCCCGTAGTGCCATCAACAGTTTTACCCGGTCGGCGATTGGTGATGCGCTCGTAGCGCCCCAAGAGCGCGACGACGAACCGATAGATACTCTCATCGCGCGGCTGCCCGCCCGAAGCGCGCCCGGTATCCTCGGCGTGCTGCTGTGCGTCCTTGATAGCGTCTTCCAGCCGACGTTCGAGTTCGCGGACAGGGCCAACAAGCCGCGCTAACTGTTCCTCGTTATCGCCAACAATGAACATTCGGGCATGCTCGTCCAAACCAGCGAGGGCAGTGCAAGCGTCGCGGAGTTTGCGGTGTGCGGTTTCCAGGGCCTCACGGATGTCGCGAACCAGTGGTTCGCGATTGGCTTGGTACGTAATAGGCGCCCAATACCGAGCTTCCTTCGTCAGGCATAACGCTTCGTGATCGGTCAAATTCCGTAGCTTTCCATTCTCCTTTACACGAATTCCCGCGGTGATTTCGCGCGCCATGGCCAACGTGACAGGCGGAGCTTCCTTCCCGTTCATCCTCCAAATCCTCTTATGAATCGTACGAGACAGCGAATCCTATCACGGTTAGTTAGGCGCCAGCCCCAGACCGCGCCATTCCGGATGCCCTGGCTGTTCGGCGGCGTTAACGAAATATTGTACCAACCTCAATGTGTTTTAAATCCTTCATGGTGGGCAGGTCGACTTCCGCTCTATCCCTTAGAGGCGACTTGCATTTTGCGGTGTCGGCTTTCAGCGGTTTCACGTCTCGAACTTCGCAGCAACGGATGTGACGTGAGATGCCTTGCGACAGCCGGTTTTGTTAAGGGTTGTCGGACGCCTGCCGATGCGATGAGGTTTGCCGTGAGCTCGATTTGAATAGCCCCGAGTTTTCTAGACGCCCTTGGGTCTCATCTTCTGCTGCCGCTCGAACTCGACGGGCGATAGCATCCCGTTCCTCACATGCTTGCGCTTCGGGTTGTAGAACATTTCGATATAGTCGAACACATCCTGCCGTGCCTCTGTACGAGTTTTATAGGTCCGGCGCCGTATGCGCTCTCGCTTGAGAAGATTGAAGAAGCTCTCTGCGACGGCGTTGTCGTGACAGTTCCCGCGCCGGCTCATCGAGTGCTCCAGATTGTGCGTCTTGTGGAAAGATGCCCAATCCATGCTGGTGAACTGGGAGCCTTGATCCGAATGGATCAGCACCTTGTTCTTCGGCTTTCTCCGCCATACGGCCATAAGCAATGCCTGCAGGACAACATCCGTCGTCTGACGGCTCTGCAGGGACCAACCAGCAACACGGCGGGAATAGAGATCGATCTCGACGGCTAGATAAGCAAAGCCCTCCTGCGTTCTGATGTAGGTGATATCGGTGACCCAGACCCTGTCAGGCGCTTCCACATCGAACTGCCTGTCCAGTGTGTTATCAACGACCCTGGATGGCTTGCCGCCATAGCTGCCCGGCCGGCGCTTTTAGCCGATCTGGGCCTTAATGCCCGCCAACCTAGCCAAACGCGCAACGCGGTTCGGACAAATCGTCTCGCCCTGATCCAGCAGGTCATCATGAATCTTGCGATAGCCATAGACCTTACCGCTCTCCTCCCAGGCCTTGCGGATGAGGCCGGTCTGGCGGGCGTCTTCCTTCGCCCGCTTGCTCAGTGGGTTGTTGAACCAGGCGCAGAAGCCGCTAGGGTGGATGCGCAGGCAACGACACATCGCTCGTATCGAAAGCTGCGGACGATGCGCGGCGACGAACGCGGACCTCACTTTGCATCCTTGGCGAAGTACGCGGTGGCCTTTTTTAAGAAGTCACGTTCCTCGGTGACCCTCGCCAGCTCCTGCTTGAGCTGCCTTATCTCCGCGTCCTTGTCGCGGCCGCCGGATGGCTGCGAGAACTTCTTCCTCCACGCATAGAGCGAATGCGGGCTGATGCCCAGACGCTTCGAAACCTCTGCAACCGGATAGCCCCGCTCGGTAATCCGGGCAACCGCGTCACGTTTGAAATCGTCGCTGAAATTGGCTTTGCTCATCAAGGCCTCCTTGCCTCAAAATTAGGAAAGAAAGCGTCTACGAATCTAGGGGCTATTCATTCATCCTCATGGGACGCAAACCGTGATCCCGTTCGCAAGCCAGCGCGGTTCCGGTCAGGACCGCGCAATTCATCTCCTCAACGAACACGACAACGAATGTATAGAAGTCGCTCACATCGAAAGTGCCATCGCTGACGATTTGCCAGGCGCCTTTGCCGAATGGGAAGCGCAAGGCGCCGCAATGACCAAGGCCAAGAACTGCCTCCACAGCCTGTCGATCAATCCCAATCCGGCGCAAGGTCCCATGTCGCGCGATCTCTATAATGACTTTATTCGTCGCACCGCAATCGACCTTAATCTCGATGGACAACCCTATGCCGTCGTCTATCACATTAAAGAGGATAAGGTTGGCGTGTTGCGCGAGCACTGTCATGTGGTTTGGTCGCGGATCGACGTGTAGGAGATGAAGGCCGTTCACATGGCATTCGACCACGACAAGCTGATGACCGTCACCCGTCAGTTCGCGCGGGACCATAATATTGAACTGGCACCCGGCTATCACAAGCTCGAAGATCGCAAGCGCCAGATTTATCGGCAATTCTCCCTGTACGAAAAGACGCAGCAGGATTCCGTTGGTCTCGCACGCTAGGAACGCCGGGCCACCATCACCGAGCTATGGCAGGGGCGCGATACTCCGGCATCGTTCATTAAGGTCCTTGAGTACCGTGGATACGTTTTGGCTACCGGGAAAAGACCGTTCGTGCTGGTCGATATCCACGGGCACACCAATTCCCTGCCGAAACTGATCGACGACAAGACAGCCAATACCAAGGCGATCCGTGATTTCCTCGGCGAGGAATACAGCGAAGAGAACCTGCCTGCGGTCGAAGATGCCGAGGAAGCGGCCGCGGAGCACCGGCGCACGCTGAAGGCATTCAAGCAGTCGGAACAGCGGGCGGACAAAATCGGCGAACTCAAACTGCAGCAGGCCAAGCGCCGGGAAAAGGCAGAGCAAGAGTTTGCGTCTTTCCTGGAGCAGCAGAAGCGCGACAGAAGTCGCCTCCAGACGCGCCATCGCACCGAGCGCGATACACACCGTCGCGAATATCTCGATCAAGCCCAGGGATTTCGCCGCGACCGGGAAGAACACAAGCCGCAGGGCTTGGCCGGGTTCCTATCCCGAGTGACCGGCATGGACCAGGTGCGCCACAAGCTGCATCGCTATCAGGATAAGAAACGATACGACGCGTATCTGGATCAGAAACAAGAAACACGCGGCCGGCAGGAAGAAGAGCGCCTCGTACATCAGCGTGCCCAGGAGATGCAGGCGCTCGACATGGAGCGCAAACATCGGCCCTGGAGAATACCGAGAAACGTGAATTGCAGTCGTTGGAGCTGTCGTTTGAAAAACGGCAAGCGGTTCAGTACCGCGACGGCCACGAACATATGCCGTCGCTACAGCTGGAGCTGTCGCCGCCGGGCCGCAAGGTGGTCCCGCATAAAGCGAAGGCCCGCTTTACCTCCGAGGTTGGCCGTGAGTTGTGGCCCGCCCGAAAAGTTCGGACGCGAGACCCGGAGGCAAGGGACAACATTGTTCACGACCAATTTAATCACGCGGTTGGGAAAAACCCGGATCCGGCGAACGGTCGCGATGGAGCGGTGCCAGTGCCACTAAAAAACAAACTGTGTTCCCAAGGATACGGCTCGATTTCCGGGACGAACCGACAAAGCCTCCACTCCTGAACCAAAGGACGATCGCACGGAGCGCCATGCCGACATGGCGAAACCAGAGCTTGATCGCAAGCAAAGACGACAAGAGCCAACGCCGGAAGAAAAATTACAGTCGCCCGAACCATCAACACCCAAACGCGACTTAGAAGTTGATCGGCGGGACGATGAAACGGTACCAGCACCAAATCCAGAACAAGCACCGCAGCGAACATTCGACGAGGCCGCATTGGGACGAAAGGGTTCTGAAAACCTTACCAATAAACGCTCGGACCAAGCGTCGGCGCAGCCGACCGCACCAGAAAGGCCTGAACCTACGTACAGACCTGAACCGCCGGAAAATGAACCGGATCGCGAGCGGTAAGGCTCAATAAACTAGCCACTCGAGTTGACCCGCATTTCGAGCAATTGCTTTCGATCACAGCCGGTCGAGTATATCTGAAATTAGTTAGGCTCATTCCTTTGTGAAATAGGATCTTCTGGCATACGTTTCTTTGAAGAACTTTGATCGTTAGCACAGCAGTTAGGTTTTGATATCACAAAAACCTATTTTACGACGAGGCAGGGACATTCGGATTTTTCGACCAATTTATGAGAAATACTGCCGAGGAGCAGGCTCTCCAAGTCGCCTACGCCTCGACTACCTATCACCAATAAGTCAGCCTCTTCCTGTGTCACGTACTCGAGAATGACCGTAACTGGATCCCCATCACGCCTGTGAAAGATGGACTTCGGAACACCTAACCGTTGGGCCATCTCCGCGAACTGCTTCGCCAGTAAATCAGCGAATTTATTTAACAATGCGTCATCGACCTGTTCAATCACTGTGTCCGAAACCATGCCCGGCATAGGCGTCGACATTGTCGCAATCGGCAGGACTTCAACGGAGTCGAGATCGCTTTTGATTTGGTCCAAGAACCCATTGCTACTGGCAAGGGCGGTGAGTACCGCAACAGGGGTGTCTCGCTTCAGAACGTGAATGAACACCAGCCGAGCGCGCAGTTTAGCCGCTAATGTGCCGGCAGTCTCCGCTGCCCGCTTCGATTGGTCCGTGCCGTCTATAGAAACGAGGATTGTCTTGTACATGTCCAGCTTCCTCCAGAGGTGGTTCCGTGATCGGTTCGGGCAACGGTTGAGGATCTTGAGATGGGATAGGTGGATCTTGAACCGGGCCTCCGGGTGGTACCGTTGGCGGGCGCGGAGGATCTTGCGGCGGCGGTTCCGCCGGCGGTTCTGGCGGAACAATGATGGGCCGGTCCGGCGGCTCTTCTACCTCCATGAGCATTGCGGCTCCTACGCGATTTGAAAATCAATCGGACCGGGACGTCGCTTTGGAAATCGACTCTCCAAAGTCTTTCCAAGATTTCTCCAGCCCGGATTTGAGGTCCTCCCACGCATCGTCGCTGACATCACGCAAATCATCGAGCTTATCTCGGGCGGCATCTTGTTTGGACCGCAACGCCTCCACGGTCCTGTAATATTGGAGCTGGCTTTCCGTTCCGGCCTTTTCAGCCTTTTCCTTAAGCTTATCGATCTCAGATCGGTTCTCAGAAAGTTGAGCCTGCAGCTTTCTTTCATAGGCCTCTTTTTTTCCATGACGTTGTTCTTCCTTATCGTATTTTCGGTTCAGTGAATTCACGAAACAGGCTTGTCGTTCCGCTGTGGGTTTTCAATCGAGCTGATATCAATTTTCGATTAATGCCTAATTGAACTCTTTCGATGCGTCGGAAAAGGCATCGGAAAGCTCATCGTAGGCGCCAACGAACCCATCCTTCACCTCATCCCAGGCTTCGCTGGAGCCGTGCTTCATACCGCCATACCACTCCGATAAATCCGCGCGTTGTCGACGAAGGGCCTTGAGGGCGGAACGACGATTTTCGCGGATTTCCGCGGTAAGACCGTCCCATCGCGCATCAGCCCGCGCTTCAAGAGCATCGATCTGAGCATCCATAGACGCGAGCAGCGCTTTCGAATCCGCAAGAGCTTCGTCGCGCTGATGCAAGGTGTAACTCCGAATCGCCGCCGTAGCGTCACTCCACTCTTTTTTTACGTCTTCCAATGTCGTCACTGACGAGGGTTCCGATTTCACCGCGCCGGCCTTATCGGCGATGGCACTCGGAACAGCAACACACAAAGCTGCAATCAGCGCAGCTGCGGGAGCAACAGGTCTCAAGAGCGAACTAATTTTTTGAAACCAGTAAATCATCAAGAAGACTCCTTTCTCCAAATTCTTGAGATACGGCGCAAATATGGCAACCGTAGTGAATGATAAGTCGTATACTTTAATAACGATCGCGAGGAAAATTAGTTCCTTCGGTCAGCATAGTTTCGCATTTTCAGATATAAGGTATTGATATATAGTCGACTATAGCTTCCAACGTCTTGCGCTGAAAACATTCCAACACAAGGACGTTGAGAAAAGTTTTCAATCCTAAGTTCAGTTATTGACACTTTATTTTCACGGCACGCTGAAAAGCTCCCCCATAGATCGACGGACGAAACTCAAAGGGAGATCGTTTTCTTCTCTAGTGCGAGGAATTTGCGGCGACGTAGCCCAAGGCCGGAAAGAGGAACCACGACCTAAATGAACGAATTTTTACCGGACAGAATCGTCACTGGTGAGCAAATCAACGCCGCCCGTGCGATGCTCCGATTGAATCAGAGTCAATTTGCCACCTTGGTCCATGTATCGGTCGGTATGGTCCGGCGCATGGAACGGACGGAAGGTCCCGTTACGGCAGCATCTGGAATGGTCCAAGCAATATGCCACGCTCTTGAGGCCGCAGGGGTCGGCTGATTGATGCGGGAGAGTACAAAGGTGTCGGAGGTCCAGGCCTTCGGTTTACAGGAACACCTGTGGCGCCCGATGATGCGATCGATTTGAAAACCGTCATCGAAGAACGGAATATGGGTGAACAAACGTTGCCAGGTGCTTCCTAGACCGCAAACAGCATCAGAGCTTCCGTGATTTAGTCGCCATAGCGGAAACCCAGCTTTAAGGTCACTTGGAATTCAGTCACATCTCCGTCTTTGATGCTGCCTCTGATTTCGTCCACTTCGAACCAGTCTAGGTTGCGAAGAGTGCCGGATGCCGTTTTTACGGCGCCGCGAATGGCATCCCCAACGGACTCTTCGGACGTTCCGATGACGGATGTCAACCTGTAAACGTTCCCCGACATATGGTGATCCTCCTATCCGTTAAAAGCAAAAATGGTTTCAGTAGGATCGTCGTTAATACGCGGCGTGTCTATACCAAGGGCCTCCCACTACAGGAAAAGTTAAATTTTCCTTCACGGCGGTTAAGACGTACTGAGTTGTAATTGCTGGATAATTGGCGACTGGCCGTGAACTAAACATATTTTGGAACTTTATAGGGGCTCCTTGCGTTTGTACCCAACGGGCTGTCTTTAGGCGCTCGTAGGCAGAAAGGTTTGATCATTTAAAAGGACCCTAAGCATGCTCCGCAAAGCATCCGATTTGCGTCGATGCAATATCGAAGCGACCGATGGATCCATAGGCAGCGTCTATGACCATTATTTCGACGACCGGTTCTGGACGTTGCGTTACATCGTGGTCGATACAGGAAACTGGTTGCCGGGACGGAAAGTACTTATCGCGCCTGAAGCGATTACCAGTACAGACCCGGAAGGAAAATCTCAATCGCTAGACCTAACGAAACAGCAGATCGAGAGCTCGCCGGATATGGGATCTGACCTCCCGGTTTCGCGGCAGATGGAACAAGCCTTGAGGCATCGGTTTGGGTGGGGTGAAAACAATGAGGTCGCAACCGCCGGCATTGCCGCGCCGCCTCTTATACCGCCATTCGCGCCAGCCGAAGCCCTTCAAGAAGTAGACCCAGTAACGTCAACGGACGATGATCCGAATCTGCGCAGCACACTAGAAATCGAAGGATACGGTATTTCCGCTAAGGACGATGAAATCGGGTCCGTTGACGATTTGTTGATCGACGATACGGAATGGGTGATCCGATACTTGGTCATTGAAACCGGGAATTGGCTATTGGGTCGCAAGGTTTTAATCGCGCCTCGTTGGTGCCAGGGGATTAGCTGGGCTGACCGGTTGCTCGACATCGCCGTACCGCGAGAGAGCATCGAAAACTGCCCCGAGTTCGATCCGAGTATGACAGTCACCCGAGCTTATGAAACAGAAATTCACCGCCATTATCAGCGCGACACTTACTGGTGCTAACGGCCCCTGAATTGCCGCCTATAATTTTCTTGTACGGAAAGAGCTAAATATATTTGCAAAGTTGGGAACTTTGTTTCTCGGACGACGTTATTAATAGTAGGTCACAAACACATGTGGTTCAGTTTTTTGGTTCGAAAGGAGTCGAAATGCCGACTGACATCAAAGCGAACGACGCTCGTCAAGGCGTCAAAGTAAACCGTCTACGATGGGTGCTCGCGGGTTCAATGACGCTTGCAGTCCTTGCGTTGGCAGTAGTTGCCCTCAACGTCATTTGAAGCGCTGCACGAACACAAATTTCACAAAGAAAAACATCGGAGGTATTAATGTCAGTCACAGATTTTGAAAAGAACAAACAACAGCAATTGGCGCAAAGGAAAACCTCTTTGGAACGCCTTGAGAAAGCCATTGCGGAAACCACGCAAGGCGCTAAGGGCAAAAACGCCAATAGGAACGAAGATGTAACAATGGCTTATTCCAGCGCGCTCGCCGCTGTTACACGGCTGGCCGAATGCGACTCGAATGACTTTAATCTCGCGATCGATAATGCAGACACCGCGCTGAAAAGGGCTTTCGAAAGGTTGGAAGGTATCGGAGAAGTCGACTTATCTTCCGACGACTAAATGCCTTGAAATAAAATCTGCCTAAGGCTGGAAAGCAGGCATCGATTCACAAAAGCTGAACGAGGCCAATTCATCTAAGTGCCGGTCATCGGTCGGAAATTCGAGGCTTATCACTGGCTTGTTAATACGACGACATTTGAGTATTTCCAGCCAATCATAAAAGGCTTTTCTTTCCAGCCCTCATATACATTCCGGTGCCTACGCGAAATTCGTGTCGGCGCCGGACTGGCATTAAGCGCTCTGAAGCGAGGCGCATCGCCAGGACATCTCACAGTTCCTGGCGATGCGTTCGTTTTTCAGCGCTAGATGCAAGGCGCAACAGCGGAGGTAGTAATGATCGCCGAGGGCGAATTTGACGAGATCAATGAAGCCAAGGCCGATATGGGCCATATTTACCACGAGCCCGACCCAAGAGCGTATTTTCGAGAACTGGAGAAACTTCGATATATCATTCCCGACGCTGCCAAGCCCATATTCGAGAGCCTCATTTCTTTTGTGCAACGGCGGCGGCACGGAACGTCTCCCTGCATCTTGGATCTCGGTTGTTCCTACGGGGTCAATGCCGCGCTATTGAAGCATGACCTGACAATGTCTGAACTCTACAATCACTGGGGCCAGAAAATGCTCGAACAAGCGTCACCCAAAGAAGTTATCGAATACGATAAACGAT
>JAAAKM020000498.1:6890767-6923976 GCA_010016025.2 Alatinidae sp. Z8VKAUB7J3
ATTTCACCGCTCAGCCGCAAACGCAAGATATCGATGTGATCGGGATCGATCGGTCAGAAAAAGCAATCGAATTTGCGGAAGAAGTCGGGTTACTGGATTACGGAGTGCCCGTCAATCTGGAGACGGAACCATTGTCTGAGCCATTTAGTGACAGGCTCGCACCGGTCGACCTCGTCATATCGACTGGATGTGTCGGCTATGTCACTGAACAATCATTCAAGCGGTTACTGCCGGCCATAACACGCGACCGTTCGCCTTGGTTCGCGAATTTTGTGCTCCGAATGTTCCCGTTCGACGCGATCAGCGATACCTTGGAGCGATGGGGTTACGTAACCGAGAAGCTCGACGGTAAAACCTTCCCGCAACGTAAATTCACCGCAGCCGGCGAGCAGGAACAGGTTCTCGGCCAACTACGGGAACAGGGTATCGATCCGATGGGTAAAGAGACCGCCGGTTATTTACATGCCGAACTTTATCTTTCCCGCCCCAAGAATGAGTCTGCGGAGATAGGGTTGGAACGGTTAATAGCTACGTAACGAACCACACGCCTAAATGAAGATCGATCACGAAGTATCATTAGGTCGACAAGTTTCACAATCTCAATTTAAATCCTGTGATTGGTGTCGTATTAATGTATTCAACGTTTTTTCAAGGCTTGTAATAATACTCAGCAATTTTTAAGCGTTAGAACTCATCGTCTAATTCATATTTGGCAATCAGGGAATTTTCAATTTTGCGAAGATACGAAGTCAATAATTATCTTCAGCAGTGCTAATACTGAAAGCACAAATCCCTGATATCGCCAAAGCACATCGCCATCCTACGTCCTATACCTGTGGACCGACTGGAACGTTCCATCCAATCGACGAATAATCAATTCCGAAGGTTTGCGATCTCGAACATATAGGCGTGCTTCTTTAAGACCATCACGCTTTCTCGCAAATAACTTTGTGGGCGCACTGACGCCTTCTTGCACAAGCGCCCAACGACTCGGCAAAGCTTTTTGAAAATAATAGCGCTTTATTCTCGGTTCCTCACGGAGATCCATTAGTGGACTAATTCCCTCACCAATCTGTTGCAAAAGGGATCGAAACTCCCAAAACCCAATCTCTGCCCTTGCTTGTAATAAGGACCAACGCGTTTCCCCTTCATCGCGAAACACAGCGAGCCGTTTTTCACTCGCGTCTTTCAGTTCTTCCAGCTGATTCCCGACCTCTTCTAAGTCAACGTTACCTGCTCTCACGGTAAGCTCATCCAAATACTCGCCGACGTCTCGAACGCGCCTCTTCAGATCATTATAAAGACTCGCTAGATCGATCGATTCGTGAAGCTCTGGTTCCAGTGTACCGCGCCTTGCGTCCTGCTGTATCTTTTGGAAATCCAAAATTCGAACTTCAAGAGCGGCCAATTCCTGTTTAGCTTTACTAACGTACCTTTTTTGCTTTTCGAAATCTTCCATCTTATCCCCTTTGCCGTAAGTTGCTGCCGTTATTTTCACTGGGCTTGGTATTTTTCTGGTGTGAAAAAAGACTGTTCCATTCTTTGGCGACTTCAACTGCGGCGCGGAGGCCTTGGCCGAGGCCTCAGCATATTCTCGGGACGAACCCAATAGTCGAATTGCGCTGAATCGAGCAAACCAAGCGAAATCGCCGCGTCCTTTAGGGTTGTATTCGTTGTGTAGGCCTTCTTCGCAATGCTGGCGGCGCTGTCATAGCCAATATGCGGGTTTAGGGCAGTTACAAGCATTAGGGAACGCTGCATCAACTCATCGATACGGGCGCGATCAGCCTGGATCCCTGCAATGCAGTTTTCCCCGAAGCTTTTACTCGCATCGCCAATTAATTTTGCCGATTGTAGGAAATTGTAAATTATCACAGGCTTGAAAACATTAAGTTCGAATTGACCGCTGGCGCCCGCTATTGACACTGTCACGTGGTTTCCCAATACCTGAGCGCAGACCATGGTAATCGCCTCGACTTGCGTTGGATTAACTTTACCTGCCATGATCGAAGAACCCGGCTCGTTTACGGGAAGCTGAATCTCGCCGATGCCGCATCTAGGCCCGCTACTCATCAGTCTAATATCGTTCGCTATTTTCATGAGCGATACCGCAATTTGATTAAGAGCTCCCGACGCATCGACGATCGCATCATGAGCGGCAAGTCCTTCGAACTTATTGTCCGCGCTCTCAAATGGATGCCCGGTTAATCCAGAAAGAGTCTGTGCAAACTGTTCTGCAAACCCCTCGACTGTATTTAAACCTGTACCAACAGCGGTGCCGCCCTGAGCGATCTTATAAAGCCGTGGCAGACTTGCTCGAAGGCGTTCAATGCCGTATTCGATTTGCTTTGCGTATCCTGAAAATTCCTGACCGAGCGTGAGAGGCGTTGCATCCATTAAATGCGTGCGGCCGATTTTTATTACATCGTCAAAAGCGGCCGCTTTGGCGCAAAGGATGGCGTGCAGAATTTTCAACGCGGGTATCGTTTCACATTCTATTTGCAACACTGCAGCAATGTGCATCGCGGTTGGAACTGTGTCGTTCGACGATTGGCTCATATTGCAATGATCGTTCGGATGAACCGGTGACTTACCACCACGGGTACCGGTAAGTATCTCGTTAGCGCGCCCTGCAATTACTTCGTTTGCATTCATATTGGTTTGGGTACCAGAGCCGGTCTGCCAGACGACGAGTGGAAACTGATCCAGCAACTCGCCGTCTGCAACCTCGCGTGCTGCCTGACAAATTGCCTCGCCGATTTTCGCTTCGAGCAGCCCAAGATTGACGTTCGTTTTTGCAGCTGCTTCCTTTTGGATACCAAGCGCGGTAATAACACGACGCGGCATGACCTCGCCGCCAATCTTGAAGTATTTGAGTGAGCGTTGTGTTTGTGCGCCCCAGTAACGGTCTGATCGAACTTCGATTTCACCCATCGTGTCACTTTCGATACGAAAAGATTCTTGAATGCCCATGGTTGCTACTCTCCGATGAGACTGTGTGATGATTACTTGCTAATTGGGCCTCACAGACGGATGTGTATCAGTTAGGTTGTCTTCGAGGCGGTGCCAGCTTTCTGGTGGATCTGTTGAACAGAAGGGTAAATAAATACCGTGTGTTTGTTGTACAGTGGCTAAGTTAACTAACTTTGTTTTCTCGATCACATCCATGGCCTCACATAACGGAGTGTATGAACTAGTGTTTCTTCACATAAACGCTTCCTAGCGGTGTGGGTTCCCTGTATTTCAATATCTATACAAACGCTGAAATAGGGTAGTTTAACGCCTTTACATTCAAGAAAATGGAATTTGATCGTGTTTTCAGTATTATCGTTCCACAACACTAGCGTGAACAACCGCTCGGTAATACCTTTAAAAAAAATGACACTCACGATAGGTCACGGATGAAGGTTGAGAGGTTTAGTGTGATAGGATTCTGTACCGTAATCGGGAACCTTCACGTAACTTCAGTGTTATCGTTCAATAGCAAAGAATATAAAGTACACAAAGTATATGGAGAAGGTAGTGTCGAAAATACAAAAAAATTCGGTCACCGGCAAAGTAAACGACATAGCGGCTAATCCCCAGGCGATTTTTGAGTCACCTGAGCAAGTCTTGGAAGATTCTCGTTTCAACCGTGAAGAAAAGCAAAAAATTTTGGAAGGATGGAAGCACGATGCGTACGAACTGTCTATAGCAGAAAACGAGGGAATGATAGGGGGTGAGCAAAACATGCTTCATAGAGTCGTTCGAGCGCTCGAAAGTATCGCAAGTAAAAACTCGCAATAAATCACGTGCGTTGCGCTAAAGCGTCTTTAACGTTGGTGGCTCAAGTTTTGTCAAACCTATTTATTGACCGTACTTTTAACAAATACCCTAATATAAATGATTTCGATCTACCGGGTAAGCATACAATCAGTCGGCAGGATAATCAGATAGGTCAAGGCAACTTGTTGGAGCCCAAACCTTGTTTCCAATATAGCGAAAATCTTGACGTACAATTAGACATAGACTCGAACTAATATGATATCGTCTCTACCAATTTTCGTTGTGGCTGCGCTATTCATTTTAGCCACTGTTGTAGTTCTGGTCTGTGGTTTGCGAATGACCGAATTAGCGGACCGTATCGCAGATAGAACGGGGCTCGGTGAAGCCGTTGTCGGTGGAGTTCTGCTCGGTGCTGCGACCTCTCTTTCGGGCACGGTTGTCTCTGTAACCGCGGCCCTTGACGGTCGGGCATCGCTCGCATTTTCAAACGGAATCGGCGGTATCGCAGCCCAAACAGCCTTTCTTGCGCTTGCGGACCTGACCCACCGCCGTGCCAATTTAGAGCACGCCTCCGCGGAACCTGCAAATTTATTCCAGTGCGGATTTCTGATGCTGATGCTTTCAGTTCCGCTCATGGTTTTTGGTACACCTGAGGTTGCCTTTTGGTCCGTCCACCCAGCTTCCGTCCTTTTGGTTTTCCTTTACATTGCCGGCGTTCTTGCTACTGCACGAGTTCGCGAAAAGCCGATGTGGAAGCCCGTCGAAACAAAAGACACCCGTTCCGATGTCCCTGAAGACGAAGCGGAAGTCGCGAAAAGCCCACGAAGTCTTTTCATGCGTTTCTTCGTTCTCATGCTGATACTCTCCGCTGCGGGATGGGTCATCGCGCGTTGCGGAGCCGTCGTAACGGACGAGTTCGGCATTTCGTCTACAGCGGTTGGTGCGCTGATGACGGCTACAGCTACCTCGCTTCCAGAACTCGTCACGACAATCGCTGCTGTAAGGCGCGGTGCTTTACAGTTAGCGGTTGGAGGTATTATCGGTGGCAACACGTTTGACGTGTTGTTTCTGACGTTATCTGATATTGGATATCGCGATGGCTCGCTGTATCACGCGGTCGGGAGTCAGGACTATTTTTGGCTGTCCGTTGGTCTGGTCATGACGAGCATCCTGCTTCTCGGTTTAATTTTGCGGCAACGGCAGGGTCCTGCTGGTATCGGTTTTGAGAGCGCAGGAATATTGTTGGTGTATGGGGGCGCAGTCACAGTCCAGGCATTAACAAGTTAGATGTCGCATCCGTCCCCCCTATTATTGGGAACGGCATTCCGTCTACAGTGAGCAATTTAACAAATTATACGCTTGGACGGAACAATGGATTCGGCCGATCGTTTTCTATGTAGAAGCGCCTCAGTCAGTGTCTGAAACAGGAGGTGTATAGGTATGCAAGTAAAGGAGCGATAAAGATGAGTGATAATGTCTATGGCGTCAGCGAGGTCGTGGGTTCTTCAGCGTCGAGTTACGAAGACGCGATACGCAATGCCATCCGCACCGCATCTGTGACGGTGCGCAATTTGGAATGGTTCGAAGTGAGCGAGTTCAGAGGACATATTGTCGACGGCGACGTGGGACACTATCAAGTCGCGCTGAAACTCGGCTTTCGATACGAAAAATAAGGCCAAGCACCTCCATCGAACAATTCCAAGGATACGGTAAACCGGACTACCGTGAAGGTTATTAACGGACTATCGAAAGGAGAATGTTTAACCATGTTAGTCCCAACCAACCGACAGCTGCGCGGTAGGTGGCGGCGCAGATTGTTCTGGGCTTGGATCGTGGTAAGCGCCATGGTCGCAGCTTACATCGGGATCGCTGGTCCGGCTATCGGCATTGTTGGGGAGGGTCGCTCCTTTGTCGCTCTCGTCGTACCCGCAGTCATGTTTTTCATGCTATCCACGGGGTTGGCCTAGTTGGTCTTGCTAGTCGTATCGCGGCCGCGAGGGTCCAAATGAGACCAAATGAGCCAAACTGGTGACCAACCATAAACCGTAGTTCGGGTTGGCCAGCTCACAAGAGCCAATAAATTCCGCCCAAAACCAATGCAGATGCGAACACTACGATCGCTTTAACAGCCATGGGCCAGTCTTCCACAAACTGAAGTGCAGGTTTTCCGAACGCCAGCACGAGTAGCGTCAGCCCGAAGAACCGAATGCCCCGCGTCAGGACAATCGCAGCGAGAAACGGCAAGAACGGATAGTCGAATGCACCGCTACCCAGCGTCGCGACCTGCAACGGCAACGGGAAAAAGCTAATGCTCGCGATGAGCCAAAACCCATCCGCGCTCAAATCGCGTTCGAATGCGCGCAAGTCGTCCCCAAGATTGAGCCAATCGACAAGGTCTCCGCCGGCAGTATCGAATAGATAATACCCGATACCGTAGAAAACGATCGAAGCAGCAACGCAACCAGCGAGTACCGTACTTGCTAGAAGCCAAGCGCGGTCGCGTTGCCAAACAATGGCGGGTACGAGAAAAGCCTCAATGGGAAACGGTAGGAATGAACTCTCTAAGAATGCGGCCGCGAATAGCCCGCCGAATCCCCATCGCCCTTCAATCGCTTTCTTAAGATTTTTCATGAGGGAACCTCGTGAGGCACGGGAGTGCTGTCGTTGCCCCTTAATTGTACCCGTTTAAAGGTAAGGCCTGTTCTGGTTTTGAAGCGCTCCCCAACGCATCCCAGGGGGCGTTTTCGGGAAGCACATCAAACGGGGGACAGCTCAAAATTTCGCGAAGCTTCGAGACAGCACCAGCGGAAAAGTATTTAAAGAATACAAACCTTCTCAGTTTGAGTTCAAATTGAGGAGTTTGAAATTCTTGATGCAAAACTCTCGCAAAAAAACGTTTCGATAAACCTATTTATAATATAAAATCGTAACAATTAATATTAAAGGAAGATTTTTTGTTGTGAAGTTCAATTTCTCACTAGTATCAACAGTGCAGAACTTCCAAACGCTTGTATTATAGGTATATAGAATTCACCCGGAATTCGGTAGTGATATTTGGCCAAATATGGGCAAATGATCCGAGGCTTGATTGGCTTCTTTTACGGCGTGCAATTGGGTCAGTATTGGGCCGGCGCGGCACAATATTTTGTCCAGCGCG
This sequence comes from Alatinidae sp. Z8VKAUB7J3, assembly GCA_010016025.2. Lineage (NCBI taxonomy): Eukaryota > Metazoa > Cnidaria > Cubozoa > Carybdeida > Alatinidae > Alatinidae sp. Z8VKAUB7J3. The sequence continues at coordinate 6,897,690 of JAAAKM020000498.1, forward strand.
AAAACCGGAAACTGCGAGGGGAAACTTCTGTGCGCCGCTCGAACGTCGAATAGATCAGATAGGTGCAAATGCAACCTGCGGCTATGCCACTCGTTTAGATCGCCCAACAGCAGCAAAGGGGAAGTGAGATCGGTCATTACGATCTCACGAAGCCAGTTAAGTTGTCGCGCCCTTTCCGCCATCCGCAATCCCAAATGGGTTGCAATCACGCGCAGCGATCCGAATGGGAGACATACCCTCGCCTCCATCACTTTCCGAGGTTCGCGGCCGTGTATCGAGATATCGTGGACGTGCCGATTCTCCAGAGGGAAGCGGCTCGCCAGCATCTGACCATATTGCCCGTCCGCACCCGACAGTGCCCATGCTTCATGGCCGTGACTACCGACTTGATCGCGCAAATAGGCATATATGTCAGTCCGGGGATCAGGCCTCGATCGTGACTCAAAGAGGGCATCTTTGTCGGACCCCAGATCCGAGAAGTGCTGAAGGACACTGATTTTGAGGAGCTTCTTAACTTTAAGGAACTGAGAGCATGGGAAGCATTCAAGTCAGTCTGTAGTGGCTTCCTTGGTAACACACGCTTATCAGATTACCAAGCCTGTGTTGAGACGTTGCTCAAGTCATACGAGGATATGGTTTACCGAATGTCACTCAAGATTGATTTTCTCCATTCCCACTTCAACTTCTTCCCGCCAAACCTTGAAGCAGTGAGCGATCAGCCTGGAGAAAGATTCCACCAAGGCATTACGAAGATGGAGAGCAGCTATCAAGGCAAATGGAACCCGACATGAAGGGAGATGTCTGCTGGATGCTCTTGCGTCACATTCCAGAGGCAAAACGCACCAGATCTTCTAGAAAAACGCACTTTTGACTGTCTGTGGTACTATGGATTGAGTAAATATGTCACCCAAGTATATTGATTCAATCAGTGTTCTTTATGTATCTTGTTTTATCTGTTATAAGCACCTGCAACTCTTGAAACGTGCACATATATTCTCTGCTTAAACTAAAATGAGACTATCTAAAAGCGGAAAACTAGAGGTGATAGAGCAAAACTAATTATAACTTTGAATTTAGCACACCCGAATTAGCAAAAAACACCTATCTCCATTCTTGCCTCAGACAAATTTTTTTTTGTAAACCAGTGAATTATTATTCCGGCATATATCTTTATTCAATGGCTCATTTAAAATCGCATCATGATACGCATCAAGAGTTGAGAATCCGATCATTATTTTGGCATATATTTTTATTCAATACTCGATAAAGTGAGTATTACATGGCTCATTATCATACTCATCAAGACTGGGTAATTCGATTATTATTCCGGCATGTATCTTCATTGAATGGGTTCCTAGAAACGGCATCATATTATATGCATTAAGAGCGGCGAGTCCGATGATTATGCTTGCATATATATCTTGATTCATTTGCTTCTTACAAATCGATAATGTTAGTGTTTCGTGTCATAATATTATACGCTCCAAGGGTAGAGAATATGATTGTCATTCTGGCATATATCTTTATTCAATGGTTTATTAAAAATCGATAAAGTGAGTATTTTACGGTTTATGAAAGGTGGAGGATGTGAGCATTGTTTTGGCTCTTATTTTCATTCCATATTCTTTATGTCGATAAATAGAGCATGATGTAGCATGTTCTTATCTATCCTGGCTTGCGTAGTAATCGAATGGCTTATTATGAATAGGTAAGATGATTTTGACATTGCTGATTATAGCGCACTTCTATAGGGGAGAAACCAATTACCATTTTCCAATGTATAATCTTTCCATGTCCTATTACAAGTTGATGAAGTGCTTGCTAAGTGGCTTTTTGTGGTATACATGGTTGGTGGAGAATGCAATTTTTTGTGGTGTATACGATTATTCGATAATTTGTTACAAATCCATAAAGTATGTTTTGTCTGGGGTAATCTCATTCATATCAAAAGTGAAGAATAAGATATTTTTTTTTGCTTTATCGCTTTTGTATTGCTTTTGTTCAATCGGTTATTACAAGTCGATAAAGTGGGGCGTATCTTTTAGCGGATCATGAGTGGAAAATCCAATTACAGTCGAACCTGTCTATAGTGGACATTCTATATAGTGGACACCTAGTAATAGCGGACACATTTTCTAGGATGGGGCCGAATCATGGTCAAACTCTCATTGAAATACCACTATATAGCGGACAGTTTTATAATGGACACTTGTGATAGGGGACACAGTTTCTCGGAAGCGTTTGAACATTTGCCTTAAAATTAACCTGTGTATAGCAGACTCTCGTATTTCGCTCGTATTTAGCCCCACCTAGGCCTATGGCTCCATGGCCCCTAAATTGTCAGAAGAATATAAACCGATCAAATTCATAAGTATTTTTAGAGCAATGCAACTATTTCAAGCACTTTGCTACTTTAGCATCTACTTTTTTCAGTTTAAAACATTGTAATGCATAAACTTGTCTAATTTTCTCTTTTCTTCGTGGAATATCGAAAAACCTCTATACAGCGGACACCTGGTCATAGCGGACACTTTTTTCAGGAACCGCAGGTGTCCGCTATAGACAGGTTTGACTGTATTTTAATTGCTTACATTCTCAGTCAATAGTTTATTAGAAATCTACGAGGTTAGTATTTTATAGCTTATTGGTGAAAAGGTCAGTTATTTTTCTTGCATATGTTATGATCTGATTACTTTTTAATGAAGAACCTTCCCTTGCACGTCAGCTCTGTGGAACTCGCAGCAGCGCCTTAAGTATTTCCACAAAGCAACAATTCTTCTATTACTTTCCACATTAATCTATTGCTGACATCTATGACAGCGATCATAGATCTCAGTGAGCTGTCACACGATCCCATTTCGTAAACACATTACAATCTACTCATACCGTTTCTCATAACCAATAGGAATAGAGATAGAGAGAGGAAGTGCAAGGTGATTGGTTAATAAAGAGGAGAAGTTGCCAGAGTTAGGTCGTGTTAGAATTTCATTGGTTAGTTATAAATTTTAGGGAGTGTTTGATGAAGGAAGAGCATAGCCTCGTTTCCATTACAAGTTATCACAAATGGAAAGAGTGTCTATTATGTGACTGTCTTTAATAGGTGCCAAAATTCGAGGCATTGAAGATCATTCTCTCATATTTGATGATACAATGTGGTGTTGCAAATGTAGAACTTTAGTTTTGGAAATTATGTTAATTTATGAAGGAGGAAGGGAGCAAGGAATTGATTTTGACTAATTGACATTCGGTGACAATTTTGATAATGTTAACTGTTTTATTATAATGCATTGTTATGCCTTTTCATCATCATTTAATGGTCGGAATTTTATTTGTAAAGTTCATAATAGAATTTTTATTTAGGAAACGGCTTTCGAAATGTCATAATTTATTTCTTCTTACTGGATATTGGAAATTTTGAAACGTTAGATTCACACCAATTGATATGCTGCAAGCGATTTATGGAGATATCTATTAATTTTAGTTAGTGAACTTTTATTGCAAGTTGATGGAAGGGAAAATGAAATTACCTTGCGTTTTTTCATAGTGAGAAGCCGAGAAATCTATCAAATGCTGTTTTGAAAATATTGATTCATATGTAGATAGCAGTTTTATAGGCACATGAACACCGTTGTTGGCCCTTAATTTCAGGGTTCAGGGCACAAAGTGAATGGTGAATGGGCGTGGTCACGTTATTTAGAAGTCGTTTCAGAAAGGAGACACTTTTTTAGCCCTGTAAATAGCAACTAAAAAGTTGGTTTGTGGTACAAAATTTGAATTTTGCGTCAGGTAACGGATTCAACTTGCCAAATGTTTTCGCCAGCCACTGGTCATAATAGACGATAACTGGGACCAGTGTCTGGCGAAATCGTTCAGCAAAATGAATCCGTTACTCCGTTAACGCAATATTCAAACAGGAATTAGCAATTAAGCTGTCATCGTATAACCATGCCTAGCAGGGCAGGGGAAGGTTGGGAATGGGAAGTAAATGTTCAGTAATCAATTTTGCAGGGAGGGGAGGGGAACAGCTGGGCCTAATGCAAATACATTAGCAGGATGTTTGAAATGGAAACATGTGTCGTGAATCTTACATCATCCACAGGATATGATGTAATGATTGCACGATAGGGATTTCCCTCTCTCTATTTTTAACAATGATGTAATTCGATTTCATGTCAACGTAAATAAAACTCGATCTTGTAAATCCTTAAGACACACTTTTCACTTCGACTTCAACAAAGCTGTTGGTTATGATTTTAGATTACCAAGCCTGTGTTGAGACGTTGCTCAAGTCATACGAGGATATGGTTTACCGAATGTCACTCAAGATTGATTTTCTCCATTCCCACTTCAACTTCTTCCCGCCAAACCTTGAAGCAGTGAGCGATCAGCCTGGAGAAAGATTCCACCAAGGCATTACGAAGATGGAGAGCAGCTATCAAGGCAAATGGAACCCGACATGAAGGGAGATGTCTGCTGGATGCTCTTGCGTCACATTCCAGAGGCAAAACGCACCAGATCTTCTAGAAAAACGCACTTTTGACTGTCTGTGGTACTATGGATTGAGTAAATATGTCACCCAAGTATATTGATTCAATCAGTGTTCTTTATGTATCTTGTTTTATCTGTTATAAGCACCTGCAACTCTTGAAACGTGCACATATATTCTCTGCTTAAACTAAAATGAGACTATCTAAAAGCGGAAAACTAGAGGTGATAGAGCAAAACTAATTATAACTTTGAATTTAGCACACCCGAATTAGCAAAAAACACCTATCTCCATTCTTGCCTCAGACAAATTTTTTTTTGTAAACCAGTGAATTATTATTCCGGCATATATCTTTATTCAATGGCTCATTTAAAATCGCATCATGATACGCATCAAGAGTTGAGAATCCGATCATTATTTTGGCATATATTTTTATTCAATACTCGATAAAGTGAGTATTACATGGCTCATTATCATACTCATCAAGACTGGGTAATTCGATTATTATTCCGGCATGTATCTTCATTGAATGGGTTCCTAGAAACGGCATCATATTATATGCATTAAGAGCGGCGAGTCCGATGATTATGCTTGCATATATATCTTGATTCATTTGCTTCTTACAAATCGATAATGTTAGTGTTTCGTGTCATAATATTATACGCTCCAAGGGTAGAGAATATGATTGTCATTCTGGCATATATCTTTATTCAATGGTTTATTAAAAATCGATAAAGTGAGTATTTTACGGTTTATGAAAGGTGGAGGATGTGAGCATTGTTTTGGCTCTTATTTTCATTCCATATTCTTTATGTCGATAAATAGAGCATGATGTAGCATGTTCTTATCTATCCTGGCTTGCGTAGTAATCGAATGGCTTATTATGAATAGGTAAGATGATTTTGACATTGCTGATTATAGCGCACTTCTATAGGGGAGAAACCAATTACCATTTTCCAATGTATAATCTTTCCATGTCCTATTACAAGTTGATGAAGTGCTTGCTAAGTGGCTTTTTGTGGTATACATGGTTGGTGGAGAATGCAATTTTTTGTGGTGTATACGATTATTCGATAATTTGTTACAAATCCATAAAGTATGTTTTGTCTGGGGTAATCTCATTCATATCAAAAGTGAAGAATAAGATATTTTTTTTTGCTTTATCGCTTTTGTATTGCTTTTGTTCAATCGGTTATTACAAGTCGATAAAGTGGGGCGTATCTTTTAGCGGATCATGAGTGGAAAATCCAATTACAGTCGAACCTGTCTATAGTGGACATTCTATATAGTGGACACCTAGTAATAGCGGACACATTTTCTAGGATGGGGCCGAATCATGGTCAAACTCTCATTGAAATACCACTATATAGCGGACAGTTTTATAATGGACACTTGTGATAGGGGACACAGTTTCTCGGAAGCGTTTGAACATTTGCCTTAAAATTAACCTGTGTATAGCAGACTCTCGTATTTCGCTCGTATTTAGCCCCACCTAGGCCTATGGCTCCATGGCCCCTAAATTGTCAGAAGAATATAAACCGATCAAATTCATAAGTATTTTTAGAGCAATGCAACTATTTCAAGCACTTTGCTACTTTAGCATCTACTTTTTTCAGTTTAAAACATTGTAATGCATAAACTTGTCTAATTTTCTCTTTTCTTCGTGGAATATCGAAAAACCTCTATACAGCGGACACCTGGTCATAGCGGACACTTTTTTCAGGAACCGCAGGTGTCCGCTATAGACAGGTTTGACTGTATTTTAATTGCTTACATTCTCAGTCAATAGTTTATTAGAAATCTACGAGGTTAGTATTTTATAGCTTATTGGTGAAAAGGTCAGTTATTTTTCTTGCATATGTTATGATCTGATTACTTTTTAATGAAGAACCTTCCCTTGCACGTCAGCTCTGTGGAACTCGCAGCAGCGCCTTAAGTATTTCCACAAAGCAACAATTCTTCTATTACTTTCCACATTAATCTATTGCTGACATCTATGACAGCGATCATAGATCTCAGTGAGCTGTCACACGATCCCATTTCGTAAACACATTACAATCTACTCATACCGTTTCTCATAACCAATAGGAATAGAGATAGAGAGAGGAAGTGCAAGGTGATTGGTTAATAAAGAGGAGAAGTTGCCAGAGTTAGGTCGTGTTAGAATTTCATTGGTTAGTTATAAATTTTAGGGAGTGTTTGATGAAGGAAGAGCATAGCCTCGTTTCCATTACAAGTTATCACAAATGGAAAGAGTGTCTATTATGTGACTGTCTTTAATAGGTGCCAAAATTCGAGGCATTGAAGATCATTCTCTCATATTTGATGATACAATGTGGTGTTGCAAATGTAGAACTTTAGTTTTGGAAATTATGTTAATTTATGAAGGAGGAAGGGAGCAAGGAATTGATTTTGACTAATTGACATTCGGTGACAATTTTGATAATGTTAACTGTTTTATTATAATGCATTGTTATGCCTTTTCATCATCATTTAATGGTCGGAATTTTATTTGTAAAGTTCATAATAGAATTTTTATTTAGGAAACGGCTTTCGAAATGTCATAATTTATTTCTTCTTACTGGATATTGGAAATTTTGAAACGTTAGATTCACACCAATTGATATGCTGCAAGCGATTTATGGAGATATCTATTAATTTTAGTTAGTGAACTTTTATTGCAAGTTGATGGAAGGGAAAATGAAATTACCTTGCGTTTTTTCATAGTGAGAAGCCGAGAAATCTATCAAATGCTGTTTTGAAAATATTGATTCATATGTAGATAGCAGTTTTATAGGCACATGAACACCGTTGTTGGCCCTTAATTTCAGGGTTCAGGGCACAAAGTGAATGGTGAATGGGCGTGGTCACGTTATTTAGAAGTCGTTTCAGAAAGGAGACACTTTTTTAGCCCTGTAAATAGCAACTAAAAAGTTGGTTTGTGGTACAAAATTTGAATTTTGCGTCAGGTAACGGATTCAACTTGCCAAATGTTTTCGCCAGCCACTGGTCATAATAGACGATAACTGGGACCAGTGTCTGGCGAAATCGTTCAGCAAAATGAATCCGTTACTCCGTTAACGCAATATTCAAACAGGAATTAGCAATTAAGCTGTCATCGTATAACCATGCCTAGCAGGGCAGGGGAAGGTTGGGAATGGGAAGTAAATGTTCAGTAATCAATTTTGCAGGGAGGGGAGGGGAACAGCTGGGCCTAATGCAAATACATTAGCAGGATGTTTGAAATGGAAACATGTGTCGTGAATCTTACATCATCCACAGGATATGATGTAATGATTGCACGATAGGGATTTCCCTCTCTCTATTTTTAACAATGATGTAATTCGATTTCATGTCAACGTAAATAAAACTCGATCTTGTAAATCCTTAAGACACACTTTTCACTTCGACTTCAACAAAGCTGTTGGTTATGATTTTAGTTGTATACGCTAGTTTCGTTGCCTTGGATTCAACAGTCTTGCCGCTACCATTGCGTATCGAAGTCCTGTAGGTTATGCACAACTTATCAATCACGTAACCTATACATGTTTGTACGTTAAAGTTAAAGAAAATATTGTTTTCCGCGTTTTTTGTCGCGGGGGGGGGGGGCTACGGCAGCTGCATAGCCGCATAGATAGTTACAGGATAGCAGATTTTGGAGACCTACAGGTGGATCTGATATTAGGATACAAATTTCATATCAGTTGCTGTTCGTTGGTCTTTTCTTTGCGCTCGCATTAGACACTACAATTATCCATTTGGAGGCAGGGTATACCAGATCCATAGGGTTTCAATTTCAACAGGTGCGTGAGCATAAACTACATCCAAAAGACCCCTTGGGTGGTGCCAGACCCAAATGTAAGACCCCATTTATGTGACGTGACGTCTGATCTATATTTCGAAACTTCACCCAGAGAGTTGCTTTCAAACTGTGTAATCCGTTTTGTAATGTGTTTTATGTTTAAGTGATGATGTAAAGCCATGTATGTTGTGATTGTAGGCGTATTGTTTAGTGTCAGTTTTGTTATTTTTAAAGTTTTTGTAGTCGACTGTATTAGGTCTTTATAAAGTGTATAAAAGAATCGATTTTTAGATGATACAGGTAGTTTTAAATGAGGAGACAGTAAGGTTCGAAGTTAAGGAGTCATTTCATCGTTAGTCTTAAGCCCACTATTTTGGCTTTGTTTAGCATAGCTGCCTGAGGCAAGGACCGAATCTGGGTCACGGCGGTGATGGAGCGGCGCTATCTTTGACAACGGCGGCAAAGCCTTGCCCCCTTGCCCCATTACAGCCACATGAGTAGTTCTAATTACTGTGACTCCCCCCAAATGTTTTAGCCCCTGTAGCCAAGCATACCTTCACTGCCACCTGCTAATCGAATATGACCAACCGAACTAGTTCCTGTCATTGTGAGCGCTTGACGTGCGAAGTAAGCCACAGAGTTTCAGGCAGATTGGAAGACTTCTCTGGATCGCCTGACTGCTTTCGCCTTTGTAATTCCCGTGTCAACAAACGTTCTCCTCTTTCAATAGATATCAATTCACTTAGAGGCAACTAACCTCGCAAATACGGACGGCTGTCTAATGATACCTGGTCAATTTGATTGAAACACGGGGTTGGTTTTCAAAAGCTTAAGCGTAGAGACACGCTGACGCCGACCACACTTTCAGACCGCTTGTACTTCAAGAAAAGGACGTCGGAGCGCTGTTCAAAACAGAAATGCCTTTTGGAGACGATCTTATCGAAGCGGTGAAGAACTTTCCTAACCTTTATGACGCGTCTCACGAGCACCATCGAGATACCATCAGAAGTACAAAGTGTTGGGAAATCATTGGACAAAGAACAGGTCAAGACTGGAACTTCTGTAAAGGAAAATGGAAACAAATTCGCGAGAAGTTTGTCAGGTCCAAGCGGTTAATGAAAGAGTCTGAAGACGTGATTGGTAGCAAGAAAGTTTCCACCTATAAGTATTACGACAAGCTTTCTTGGTTATCTCCGTACATCAAACACAAAGTAAAGGACGAGGATGAGCATAAATCTAAAGCTAAAGTGAGCAATGATGAAAGGTATGAATAGATTGGTCAGTTTTTGCACTGTGCGTGCTTTGTTTTTTCTTACGTCGTAGATGAAGATTGTGTTTGAAACAACGTTCATCGTTCATAACCCAGTGCTTAGAATTTGAGGATGAGAACTGACAAGAATGATTAGGCTGTTAAACTTTAAAATGGTTTACAAGCGAAGAGATCACCGTAGGTTTATTTACAGATTCGTGCTTGAGACATTAAACGTTGTCCATCAAACCCCATGATGATATGTGCCCCACGTTTCACGCTTCATTCTTTGAAACGTTTCTGTTTCAATGCTGGAGGCCAAGAAACCAACATAAGAAATCTCTTTAAATTTTCAAGGGTTGTGCCTCGGTGCACTGGAGATTGATACGTCCTTAAGATGATAAATAATCTTTCGCTATGAAAACATTTTATTTTATTTGTAATTTTTATTTTTTATTTTATTTCGTATTTCTTGTTTTATTTTTTATATTTTTATTTTCATTTTCATTTTTCATTTTTTATGTTATTTTTATTTAATTAAAATTAAAATCTTCCCCATGGGTATTGAAGCTATGCGCAAGGCAAAGAGCTTTATAACATAATATTACTTTACAAAAACTTGTCAGTTAAATATTGTGACAGGCTTTTACAGCTACGTTAACGCCGGCGACAATTACGCTTAGAGTATATTTCGACCGCCATTTTAGGCCTGCATTTGTTTTCCATTCGAGAGGTAAGAAATGTAAGTTCAAGTGATGTAAATGCTACTGCAAGCGAATGCAATTTATACATCTATTCTGAATAATCTTATTCAAAACTATACGTATTGTCTGTCTGCCTATCTATCTACCTATCTATCTATCTGTAATGACGTAATGATATATTTAGGACTAGAGCCCAGTGCTCCAATAGTCAAGGACAGCGCGCAGGAGTAAGATCAGAAATAGATTTGATGTATCACTCGAAATAACAGCTTGTGTCTTCATATATATTATTCTAAATGCGGGCAAATCGTTAGAACATTACACTATCTACCTCTATGAAATACCTCGAAATTTCGCGTCCCCCACAGACTATTCACTTTATTGGCAATACTTGCTTATTTCACAAGTGCACTTCGTCCAAGTTGGGAGCAGCTATTAACATTTTTCGTAATTACAAGAAAACAAAACGAAACAGACCAGATAAACCTTTGCTCAGTACTATACATCTGGTGTGTCAGTTCTAGCACACGGTATTGCTGAATCTTTAAACTTTTTAAAGTCCTCCCAAAAGAAGGTTCGCGAGGTATTTAATCTCTCCTTTTAATCCTTTTCTCTCGGTTCTTGGCTTTTTAACTTATTCTTTACTTTATATTTTCGAGTGTGTAATAATTCACTATTGTAAGGCAATTAAATATTTTTCAGTTACCTTGTTCCTCGTCGGTTACACTAAACTACCGGGCCAGTATTGATTACGTGCAGCAAACCACAGACATCTTTATAATAAGTCCCAATTCTAATAACACCTTCCTGCTGCAAACAACTAAAAAGTATTGACCGATCCTCCATAAATATCTACGGACTTTGAATTCGTCAATATATTGTGCAATGCCAAATCATCACCTACGGACGATGAATAATATTGTCAGTTTACAGCATCATCAGTATTATTGTTTATATGATTGAGCACCCATGGGCCGCTTTATTCTAATTCTAATTCTAAATCCAATCCCGATCCTAATCCTGATTCTAATCCTTACTCTAGTTCCAACCCTGTTCCTAACCCTTAACATGACCCTAATCTAAACGCGAAGAAATGCCTGTTTAGTAATTTTCCCTCGGATACTCAGTAGATGTTTAGTGTACGTTGGGGAAAATGTCCTGTTACGCTTTCTATGCGGGGTAACAGAGGTCGAAATGTGTTGGGAAATACCCTCCCTAACCCGAAAATCATTAGTGAATTTCACTAAAAGAAGACTTGTATGAAATCAGAATTAGTTGCGTGGAGTTTATGTCAGGTCCAGTTAAGTCTTTTTGGAAAAATCCTCGCCAAATTTACCTTGTACAGTACTTCAAGAAAGAAAATTAAAGTATTTAAGGTCTGAACTGTTTTCCTTTTCAGCACCTCTACATTCGTAGTTCACGAAAGTACGTATTTTGGACAAGAATTGCCGAATGACACGTCAGCAAGTGAGTCACCCTCAATGGCGACTACAGTAGTTTTCCCAGCCTCCAGTTCGACTCCAAGCAAACAGGATACCACTTACCCCAAAGTAGTAGAAACATTTTCAACTTCCAAAGTACTAGAAAGTGATCCTGATTTGAGCTACATTAATATGGTAGGCTCAACGCTGAAATCATTCAGCCCTAGAATAAAAAGCCTAGCAAAATTGAAAATTCAAGAAGTCTTATACGAACTGGAAGAGCTGGAGCAGACGAGTCGGGAAAGACAGACTTTCCAGGGAATTCTAAACAATGGAACACCCGACGTTATTTTAGGCGAAGGAGAATAAACATAGCAAGACTTGTTCAAGCTGCATTTCAGGCGAAGAAAAGCAAACATAGATAAACTTGCCGAAAAGAGGTTCATTGAGTCGGGTTAGCAAAGAGAAGCGTGGGATTAAACTCAGGCAGGTTAACCAAGAGAAGCGTGGATTAAAGTGAGTCGGGTTAGCGAAGAAAAGCGTGGATTGAACTCAGCCGGGTTAGCCAAGAGGAGCGTGGATTTTACTCTCGGTCTTTGAACCACAGCCGTTGCAATGTGGGGGCTACTCGCTTGTTGCATTTTCGAAAAAGACAGTTCCCCATGTTCTAACGTTTGACTATGAGGGAGTAGATACTAGCGACTTCAGAAACATCTAGCAACAGTAACATCAACATGTCATTAAGTCGACAGTGTACAGTCCCCCTCTTTATAAGACCCGTGATAGTTTCCAGAGTTAGTTGAGAGGCCTTATATACCCCAGGATAAGCCTTATGGCTTTTACCCATTTGCCATCATTGTGACACAAAGGGATTTGTTATATTATAAGTAAAACTGTATCAAAAACAAGTAACACCCTACAGATACAAGCCGGAAAGAAGTTAAGATGTCTAAAACCATAATTGTTGTGATTATTTTTTTTTAACATTTTGGTGTAATTCAGCTGATAGCACATGAATATCAGAATCTCAAGCAAGGATTTGTGATTTTGTGGTTTTGTTATGGTTTGGGTTCAATAGTAAAACTCCTTCTGATCCTTTTGCATAATCTATTGACTTCTAATCATTGTGACTTGTTTACATTGAGTTAAGCTGTGTTGTATTACAATTTAATATCAGTAGAGGATTATTTTGCTTATATTTGCTTATTGTGGAACATTCTAGAAGTTTACAAAATAACATGGAATATTAAGAAGGTTACGGAATGTTCTAGAATATTCAAGAATCTACTAGATTTATCTACTATCAAATATGATCACTATCCTCAAAGGTTCTAGAAGGTTCTAGAATATTGTAGAATGTTCTGGAATATTCTCAAAATACAGAGAATGATCTAGAATCATTTGATGATATGACAGGTGTTTTTGTTTATTTTGGGTAGGGTCATTATCGCGCCAAGTGCTCATTGGAGGTCCTCGATTGAGAGATTGCAATGTTGCTATGTTTTTCGATTATGCAGTCATGTCTCTTTCTACATGTTTTTTTGTATAAGCAACTGAGTTGCTTAGGTGATAGGCTTCGATTTGGTCCAAAATCTAAGCAACAAGCTAAGAAACTCGAGGCCTCAAATTCAGGAGGGACAATTTTTTAAACGCCTAAAAAACAAATCAAGAAACGTTTTTCATTAATAATAATTGATTACAAACTGTTGATATATAACAAATATCACACTGTTGATAATGTGTCACGCAAAGAGATCAAAGGTCCAACCATCATCTGGGATTTTTTATCGTCTACAACGCAACGAAATTCGACGATAACCTGTAGTGATACCTAAGCAAATACTTAAGTAACTCCAGGCCAGATTTTGGAAAATTGCTAAGCAACTCGAGGCATGACCCCGAAAATGGAGCTTCTTATAAAAAGACCCATGTACATAATTTAAGGGGAATTTAAGGAAAAGGTTGTAACTGTCAGGTACCCCTCACGACGCACTGCGATTGCTTGCATTTTACAAAGATAAGTTTGAACCAGGGCCGATATTAACATAAATAGTCACTGAACCTATTGGGAAGACACGTGAAGATACCCATAATCACACCGTTGTCTTCCTTATTAAACCCGTTGATAACAGCAGGTATAGCCAGAATGTGAGATAGTGTACTTCCTGGTGCAGAACCAAGTTGTCTATTTTAATGTCTGGCCATAATTTCAAGGGACGCCAATATTAGGGGTTGGGGTTGGGAGGGGAGGGGGGCACTTAGAAACTTGAAAACACTCGAACTCTGTTCCTTGTAATGTCATTTTATATATATAGAAGCTTCGTTCGTTCTCCCGCTGTAGATTGTGCTGGTTTCAAGGCTGTAGACTAACTATGCCTTATTAGTATTAGGAGATTTGTTGCAACCCCTAGTCAGGTTTAGAGGGAAGCGTGTAGACCATGGAAAGGGAGTAAATAATTGGAAGTTATATTTATATATAACTGTATACAGCTGTAGCATCGCAAGGGGCTCGAATGTCAACACGTTGGTCCTTGTGTAAGTCCACGACCGCTTCTTCATAAGACTTGAAGGATGTGGTAAAGAAAGATTGGCGATTAATCATGGTCTATGCCAAATATTATCTGTCGCTAACCTAGTAGAAAGTGAATTTTCTCCCGAGCTCTGACACGTTCTGCATCTTTAGTGTGGACGTCTGTTTTCTAGTATTTTCACTGAGTATTCAAACTAAGTTCTCTATTGCTTTCATTATTATCACGTGTTATACCATGATTAAAAATGTTTAAATTGAGTGTAACAAAGGGGGAACTACACGTTTTTTTTCCAGGCCTCGAGTTGCTTAGCAATTTTCCAATATCAGGCCTGGAGTTGCTTAGGTATCGCTACAGGTTATTGTTGAGTTTCGTTGTGTTGTAGACAGTGAAATACCAAATGATGGTTGGATCTTTGATCTTATTGCTTGACACATTATCAACAGTGTTATATTTGTTATATATCAACAGTTTGTAATCAATTCTTAATGAAAAACGTTTCTTGATTTGTTTTTTAGGCGTTTAAAAATTTGTCCCTCCAGAATTTGAGGCCTCGAGTTTCTTAGCTTGTTGCTTAGATTTTGGACCAAATCGAGGCCTCACACCTAAGCAACTGAGTTGCTTATATAAAAAAACAACGTGTTGTTGAAAAGACCTTACTGAGCAAGCACACTTCTTTTGTGTTCTGAAGTGGTAGATGTGCTTTCTGAGATCATTTTGCCCTACATTAAGTGGTGATTTGTTGACCCCTGTTTTTGTCCATCGTTGTTAGTTATGCATTAACTTTAACTTTCTTTAACTTTACTGTGTCTACACGTGTAGAGTGTACATTTGTAGTGCTAATTTATAGTGGTGATTTGTTGACCCCTGTTTTTGTCCATCGTTGTTAGTTATGCATTAACTTTAACTTTCTTTAACTTTACTGTGTCTACACGTGTAGAGTGTACATTTGTAGTGCTAATTTATAGTGGTGATTTGTTGACCCCTGTTTTTGTCCATCGTTGTTAGTTATGACTTTTTAACGTTGTCTTCTATTATTCCTGTTGTACAATTGATAAAACTTTTACACATCAATGCGTTTAAAGCAATTGAACAAATATCTGAGACTGCATATTTTATGGTGGAGGAAGAGGACGGAGTACAGATTTCAGTGCCCTCTTATAGTACGTTTACCGTTACTTTGCAGTGTCGATGTAGTTCTAGAAAGTTTTCAATTTTGCCTAGAGTGCTGGATGCTCTCATGGATGTGATGGTAAGACTATTTGTTACATATTTGAGAGCCTTTTTAATCTATGCTGTACTGCTTTGCTCTAGTTTTTGCTAGGGTTCTGCGGAAACTTCGTTCTGAGACACGTGCTGTCTATAGGCCTCATTGCTTATCACTGGGCTGCACTGAGAGATTGGTGTCTATTTGTAATGTATTTCCTTAACAGTAATAGCGTTGTATGATAGTGGGTTATTTCTTGCAAATATAGTCATCATGTCGGAAAGAAAATTTGAAAGAGGTGAGTTGAAGAAATGCTCAACTGAGTGATAATGAGAATTTGACTTGTTTTATTAGGTGTCCTTCTAAGAATAAATTTTCAAAAAATCACTAGGATTCTTGCTATAATATGTGGTGGTATACCGTATTTCCTCGAAAATAGGCGGACCTTCGAAAATAAGCCGATTTGAAAATAGGCCGAGATATCTTAGTAGACAACACAAAAATAGGCCGACCTCGAAAATTGGCGGAGACGCAGTGAAGCCATTGCAACGCACATGATTCGATATGTATTTGCTTAGATTGCTTTTTGTGATAGATTTTGTGAAAATTATTGTTTGTGAAAATGACGTTCTCTACGAAATTTAAAGCAGAAGTATTGAAGTATATCACGGAGAAAGGCTGTTCAAACAGTGCAGCCACAAGAAATTTTGGAATCGACGAAAAGACATTAGAAGGTGGAAAGGTGGAAAGTTATCAAAAATGGGTTTTCAAAAGCCAAATAACTACCTGATTCTGGCAGGCGACCACTTTCTGAGGACTTCGAGGAGCTTGTTTATCAGTGGATATTATTTGTTTATGGAATATTTTACGAACATTTTTTAAACTTAGTGTTATTATTCTTATCGTGTTTTTTCAAGTCTCTTTTCCGAAAACACTTCGAAAATAAGCCGATTTGAAAATAGGCCGAAAAAGTTCATTTCAAAATAACGCGCGGCTTATTTTCGAGGAAATACGGTATCGATATGACGTGCAACAAGCAATTTACGAAAATTTGGTATTTCTAAAAATGCCCCCCCCCCTATTTGGACTCCCCCGCTTATTAAATTCGGAAATTTTTCCCGCCCCTCTACTATTACGACCCCTGGCTTATTAGGCACCCAAGAGTAATTGCTCGAGAGTTTGCCTTCTTTTTGCTTTGGACACAGTTCGAATTGCTCATTGTTGTGGTCTATTTTGTTTAGTTTCGACTTTCGGACATGGACCAAGACAATATTAGCACTGTATTTATAAGAGTGAATAAATACAAAGTACCCTAAATTCCCGAATAGAGGGGGGTCTCAATTGCTTGGAGGTGGTGTGGGAAAATTTCTGAGAACTCAATTAGCGGGGGTCTTATTTATCGGAGGTCAAACTTTCTACGATTCAAAAGAAATGATACATCATTGGGCACGAAGAGTCATTTTTTCAACCTTGGTTCCAGTAGAAACGTACTTCATTTTCTTTTTTCGTTGCAGCTATTCTTCTTTGATAACTCTTTAAACTTGGCATCGTATTCCGTCTTGTATTTTTGGTATAGCTTTCCTAACTTATCTCTTTCTTTCATGGAATATTTTCCACGTTCAGTGCGAATAAACTTCCTTTCAGCCATTATTTTATTGTGTTTTATTTACAATTTACAAGTCTATGTAAAAAGTAAAGTGCAAAGAAGGTAAAATATTAGAACATAAGTCAGAAGCAAATGTGCTTTGCACATTCACTTGCTTCATTTCGAAGCTCCTGGTTGTTTTGAATTGCTGCAGTGAAACTATTGCATTGTACTGCACTCCCATCTTCCTCCTACACAGAAGACATATTTGGAGTCTTTAGTATGTGTTGTATTGAAGACAAAAATTAGTAAGTGGGAGGGTCTTAATAAGGTCCGGAGGGTGGGAAAAAATTAAAAAATTAATGAGCGTCCCCCTACTATTAGGCACCTTAGAATAGAGAGATGGTGAAGCGTTGAGGGCTGAGGTCTTCTCATCATACCTGCGGTTACTGATCACTTACTCTGTCTAATGTCGATATTCGGCGGTTAACTGTTTTCCGTTAAGAATTATACCTTGTCTTGTCTTGGTATTTAGTATTCTTATGAGCAGTTTTATCTCGGGAAGGAGATTAACAAGCGTTTTCTTTAATGTATAAGGTTTCGTAGTCTGTAAAACGTACAGCATCTGGTCCGGGTTTTTGGTTGTTCATGTAGATGATGAAGAATGAAGGATGAAGCATTGAGCCTTGCAAAAGTCCATATTTTATTCCTAAACTTATAGCATCTGGTCCGGGTTTTTGGTTATTCATGTAGATGATGAAGAATGAAGGATGAAACATTGAGCCTTGGACAACTCCGTATGTTCTTCCTAAACTTATAGCATCTGGTCAGGCTTTTAGGTTGTTCATGCAGATGATGAAGAATGATGGATGAAGCATTACGCCTTGCACAACTCCATATTTTAATATTGGAGGAGGGTGATGGGTTCCAATAGTTATATCTATAATATATATAAATATAAAAGATATTTATCATATTTATAATTACACTATATCTATAGTGATCGGAACCAATCCGTCCTACTGCTAGAAAAAACTATAGTGGTAGCTTTGACGATTTATTGTGAAGAGTTTAGTGCGGTTCTCGAGGAGGTTTACGACAGGTTTTACCAGGACAGCTTTTGCCGATCGGAAGAGTTCTTATTGTTTATATAAGTAACAAGAAAAACAGCTTTATTTTGTTTAATAATTGAACAAGTTGTCACGGAGAACATTTAAAAATCCAAAATTATGACACTCGTTTGGCCAATCTTGGAATTAATACTAGGAATTTTCATTGGTATCCACGAAGTTTATTAAACTTGGATTAAACGTAACAGCCATTTTTGTCTTCCATTAATTGTTATGCAACTTCCCGCCAAGTATTAACTGGGAAGGACTGAAGAACGTCTAAGTACATAGTACAACATGTCTGTAGGTTGTAATTTCTATTCAGGGGTTGTTTCCGTAATCCAACAGTTGATGCTTCATGTCTCAGAGTTGTCATGGTGTTGTTGGGAAGGACATGTAGTCATTATCAAATATTAAAATACGCCAAACACAAGGTCCTGAAACGAAACAGCCACTTAACACAACCGTCAAGCAATGTGACTCGGCCATAAGGCAGCACTTGTTTGAAAGCCCAGACTGTTTCAAAATTTACAAGAACAGATTTCTTTGGTATTATAGGCAAGGCTAGGTCTGCGCTTCATTTGGCTGTTCTAGAGTCAGACCACATCAAGCAAGAAACCTCTGCTATGCAGAGAAATAGACTTTGTTTTCACATCGGGCCTATTCAATTAATTTATAGTTGTAGCGGACGCTGACTGTTCCAATCAAAAGGCATTCAGGCCGCCCAGCTTCGGATTGGCACTTTCAAAAGTACGGTTAGGTTCATTGTTTAGTTTTTTTTATTTCGATCATTTCTGACGAGTGCCTTTTGGCAAGGAATGGATGTAGTATCTGCTCATATTGATGACAGATGCTTTCGATAATCCGCGAGGCGGTCCTACTGGGCAGTTGAGCCTGCTTCATGTCTTGCTTCTCTGCCCGGTAGCCTAAATTGATGGGCGTTGCCCTTGGACGCTGCCCTTTATTTATGAGTTAGCCTGTTTGGTGGTTTTCTGTTTATATAGGGTAGTTTCAATGTCGGACCCACTGCTCATCAGGGGTCTTTGATTGAGAGACTTCCGGACAAAAAATAGTAGATAATGTTTTCGTATTTTCGTGCAGTATTTTTGTTTTGTACCGCAAACAAACCATTATAAGAGACTAACCGTGTCGAATAAAAAGTCAATATTTCAATGTTAAATTGTGTTATTGACAAGTTTACTAGAAAAATATCTTTGTTACCACTTTAGGGGCGGCGCCGCAAACTGGGAACTGAGTGATAATCACACGTCCGTATTATATTCGATCTGCTGAGAAGATTTCGCATCTTTTAAAATTTGATTCGATGATTTGACACCAAGTCCTCATTTGCGCTTTTCTTCTTTGCTTCAGTGTTACAGTTGTTCCTTTTACTCGAGAAAAAATTAAACAGCACAAAGTAAAGGGTTGAAGCCCGAAAGCCCCCCTTTGGCGCTAACGCAGCACCAGGGTTCAATACCATGGTCAACCCTAGCGATCCAAGCTGTACAACCCGCGATGGACTGACCATTCGTACTGGTTATAAAATGTAATTATATTAGTGACAATTCAACCAGAAGACATGGCATCCAGCACTAAGTAATTTGAAGGTCAGCCTCTATGCCCTATGTCACTTGACAATAAAAGAAATAGCCATGTAGAAAATCAGTGTGTAGGGGGTAGTGGTTGGATAATAAGGACAGAGAATTCAAAAGTCAAATCCTTGGTAAAGGGATGTAACCATAGTAAATGGCTCAGAACACATGCTGAAGGATTAGGGTATTTATTTTAGCTTTTACTTGGTTTCTGCCGCCCTTCTCGCAGCAGCACAGTGCTATGCTACATACTTTTCCAAAGGTGCTGTTTTCAAATTCGGCGGTTTGTCTTAACGGGGTCGGGCCTCTGTTTAGACAAATTAAAGTCCTCGATTTTAGCAATTTTGATGAAGTTAAAAATGCGTTGTCCGGACTTGAACTACTCTAACTACACCACTGGACCTACCTTTACCATACTACCTACACTACGCTTCAATGTATACCTATGCTTCTCCATGTGCACTACCCTACGTACAAGTTACCCTAACTCCCTATAGTACTCTACCAACAGTACCTTACCCACCTACATATACAATACCACTAGCCCGTATACACTGAACTACCTAGAACCAATATCCTGCTTTCCTTCTAATCTCTCTAACTACACTACAAAAGACAACCCTAAATGTATTACATAGTGTACATCACTCAATCTATTCTACCTATTTGTGCTACTACACCTTTTAGTCTTGGAGTTCCTTCCATCCTTAGTAGGATATTATTATTCTTTATACGGCATAGTCTCCTGAGGCTTCTTAGATTTTGCCACTTGTAATGCAAACAAACTGTAAATCATTTTGTAGCGCCCACCGGATACCAGGACGTCTCTTCTCCATCCTAAAGGGCCCCTTCACCACAGTATTTGCATGACCGGCATTTTTGCTTCGTATGCACAGCTAATTTCCGGTAATGCACCCTTGAGACCTGAAACTCTTTCCGTCTTTAGTAAAACATTGGGCGTTAAGATTCCTTCATAGGACATAGTCTCCTGATGCTTCTTAGATTTTGCCACTTGTAATGCAGACAAACTGTAATTCATTTTGTAGCGCCCACCGGATACCAGGACGTCTCTTCTCCATCCTAAAGGGCCCCTTCACCACAGTATTTGCATGACCGGCATTTTTGCTTCGTATGCACAGCTAATTTCCGGTAATGCACCCTTGAGACCTGAAACTCTTTCCGTCTTTAGTAAAACATTGGGCGTTAAGATTCCTTCATAGGACATAGTCTCCTGATGCTTCTTAGGTTTAGTCACTTGTAGTGCAAACAATCCGTAAATCATTTTGGAGCGCCCACCATCTGATGATTCTCCGACGTCCTGCTATCTACGTACAGGGAGTCCGATTCACCACGGTCTATGACTATCATCTTTGTCTCAGAATATGGACAGCTAGTGATGTCAGTACCTTTAGGTCTGAAATTCTTTCAGCTGTCAGCAAAATACCATGACAAAAATTCAATTTTTGTCATCTTTTTTTTTATCATGCAGACCCTATATCTTATCCCTCCACTGCCATTTGCATCACGACTTCTATCACCAATAAGGCAAAAAATGGGTGATAGTATGAAACCTTGTCTGCAACCATTCCTGAGCATAAACGGCTTTGTTGATCCATTCCTGTTTCTCCCACGGCTGCTAGGGGTAGTGTAGATGTTTTTAAATATTCCTCCAACTCATATTCCACTATGAGTTTCTGAGTAAACTTTCAAGGACCATTTGAAATCTATGAAAGTGAGTACGAGTGACCTTTGATAATCCATGACATTGATCTAAGGCTGTTAGCAGCTAAATGTATGTACATAGCATACTAATACTGAAAACCTAGTTTTTTAGCCAAGGAACTGGCAATAGATTTTTAGGGGGCACAGTTTTGAGGGAATAGTATTAAGGAAACTACCTTCCTATACTACTCTACCTACGCACCCTACTCTAAGTGCGCTACCTACCTATCTACCTATCTACCCTACTCTACCTATCTAGCTACCTATCTACTTACCTACGCTACTCTATCTACGCTACCTATCTATGCTACTCTACCTACCTAAGCTACTGCAACTGCCTGTGTAGGTGGAATTGAAAGTTAAATATGAACTCTAATTATCCTTAAATACAGTTAATGTATAACTGGATAATATAATAGGTACCCACAATACATAAGCCTTTTCCCTGGGAATCATAAAAATTATGTAAAAATCAATCAAACTAGCAAACAAATATAGCAAAGAAGCAATGCAAACTATGAGCGATGTTACTATAACAGTGTCAAATACGTACGATGAAACCATGTGCCTTCCATGTAGGAGAAGTGACATCAACAGAACTCGCTTCTTGGCCTTTTGGCAGGGAATGGACATAGTATCTGTTCTTATTGATTACAGATTCTTTCCATAATCCGCGAGAGGCGGTTCTATTGGGTGTTTGAGCCTGCCTAATGTCTTGCTTCTTTGCCCCGTAGCCTAAATTGAGGGGCGTTGCCCTTAGACGCCCAAGCTGCTCTTTATTTATTAATTAGCCTGTTTGGTGGTTTTTCTGTTTATTTAGGGTAGTTTCAAAGTCGGATCCACTGCTCATCAAGGTTCTTTTATTAAGAGACTTTGATCAACAGAACAGCTAGCAATGCAATTACAGACAAGACAGCTTTACAGTAACGGAAATTGAGGTTCTGGGCCGATATGCATAAAACATTTTAAGTGCAACAAAATCCTTAACTTTCAAGAATCTTCTCAGGCATTATGATGTTACTTATATATTTTCTTACATGGGAGGTAGAAAGTCCGCTGCATAGGTAAATATAAATGGTACTCACAAATGTTATTGCTAAGAGAATACATGCTAGTTAAGTCAACAACATTACCATTCCCAATTTACGTTCCATTCACATTCTCGAAAATATTTACGTTCCATAATAGCTTCCAACGCTGTTTTAAATGTGTTGTTGTGGTCCGCAGTAAAATAGAAAGAGTACAAAATTGTGGGGGAAAGATAGTGGAAGGGAGACCTTACTTCGACAACTTATTGTTGACATTCACTTTTTCTCTTCTCTTGATTTGTCGAGCTCGCGGAATAATTTTTCAAACCTGATAAATGGATGGCGTCAAATGAGGCTGTTTATATTGGTTTAGTAGGAGGCTGATAGCAGTCGTGTGTGTAGGCATGAAACGATACTGGTAGATTATATGGACTCAAACAGATTAGAGTGTTTGAGCGGTGCAGATTTTGACTTTCGTACGATAATTTCGTTTAAAAATAAGGTAGGTTGCTAGTGTTTGATCTTGTTTGTAAATAATCATTTACACCATAGTTAGATATGGTATTTCATGCTCAATATTTCTGTTTCACATTTTGAGTAGATTATTGTTGATGTATGGCATCGTCACTGCTTAAAATTGAGCTTGTGGTGATACAGTCTGTTGGTGAAATTTGCTCTGAAGATGCGAGAAATATTGCAGCGGCAGAAAAAAGAAATCATCATTGAATTCATGACTTTCTTTAAGCACACATTTTTGTGCCCATATAGGAAAATAGCGTAATGGCCCATCTGCAGACTGTGGATGTTTCCATGAGCAAAGGATCGTGCAGTTGCTTCTTGGGACGTTTTCAGAATTACTATTAACCATTCTAATAATAGTTATTGAAACTGTGAAGTTTGCTTTCAGTTGTTATGTTAACGGTTTTCATTTCTAGCTAAGGTATATCAACACTAGGTACATTACGGATGCGATGCAGTAAAAGAAACGTGTCGCAAGCATTATCGAAGTCTCATCCATTATCCCATGTGTATTACGTAGTCACCTAAATTATAAAAATTCTAATACCTTCGTTACTACTTACTAGACCCACAGGATGCGTTGAAAAGTGAAATTTTACGGTGATGGATTGGGTTCGTTTGTAATTGACGTAACCCTCTTCGTCAGTGACCTGGAATGGGTTTTTTGCCATTTCGACGCCCGCCAGCAAATATATATGAGGTAAAGGTATCGTTGTATGTGTATGGGTATATATAATAACACGTTCAGATAAAAATGGTTCTTGCGCAGAAAGGCTTGGTCGTGAAGAGCGGTATTAAACAAGCTGTGCATAACCAAAACAGCATGTAGTAGACAACAAGCAGTGATTTGGTATTGATACGTCCTAAGTTGATTAACTTTAAAGGTCAAAAAGTGGGAAAAGACAGCTTGGCACGTGTAATAAGCATCATTAACGTCTTACGCAGTAATTCCTGTGTATTACGCAGTCATCCAAGTTGAAAATCCAAAAACCTTCATTAGTACTGACTAGACCTACACGATACGTTTTCAAAATAAAAGTTTACCGACATGTTCGATGATTTATTGGATTCGTCTGCGATTAAGATAATCCCTTTCAGCAATGGGTATCGAATGATTTTTTTTCCATTTTGACACATTCTAGTAAGTCCTGAAACCCATCAAACGCAATGGATCATACTAAGGTAAAGTTGCTCCTGTATAAAAAGGCACAGTCGCCTAAAGTGGTATGCCTACTAACCTTGCTCTTGCTCATAGTGCAGAACTGAAACATCGACGTAGACAAAATCCACTGATTTGCCATTTATACGCCTTTAGTCGATTATATCAAGGCTCAAAAAGGCTGAGTAGACATCTTGTTAAATTTGTGAATAAATATGTGATTCCGCAACTATGGCGTTTTCACTCCAATACAGGAAGAAGGCACCTATCAATCTTCTAAGTTTATTCTATCTAGTTTACACACTGCAGTGATGTGTCACGCAGACCATAGAGACAACCTAACTAGGAGTTCTGTATGTTCTGACTACTTTTATGCAAGGAATAAATTTAGAATAAAATCCGTAGTTGAAAAACCTCAGCCGGAGCTCACTACAACGCGCAGGCATCTTTAGCGTGCCTGCTGGTCTTTACTCATCAGATGATTCTGTTTTGGCTCATAATATTAGTGTGGTCAATTGCTTCCATGTGTAGTCATTATAAAATTACACATGACTATAATATTATACCATCGTGTAAGGAATGGCAAGAAGCAAACTGTAATGTTCCGTTTTATTTTATTAGCTTGCGTATTTGAGATATGACCCTTATTCCCCAGTAAGAGTTCTCTGTAGCTTAAAATACTGGATAACTGGACGTACTTGCTGCTATGATGAAGACATACTGTGCATTCGTAAATGCAAAAACGTATACTTTGCCTAATTCCTATAGAAATTTAATTCTGGCTATTGATTTTTCCTTCTCGTATAAAATGTAATGTTCTTGGAGCAGCCAACGTTTATTACGGAGCGGAAGACAGATGTATTTAAACGAGAGACGTCAATTGATGCAGTCATCGTAATATTAAGATTTCGCATTGTGTACAGCTGGCTCCAAATTATGAGTAACTATACATACAGTACTATATAACGTAAATGGAACGCCTACGTGAAGAGATTCAGCGCCTGTCTCCCTTTTAATTTATAATAGCCGTTAATGGTAAGTAGTAATTTTGTTGTCAACTCTTAAATCAGGGTGGTTGTCATCTGTCATCAGAGTGATTAATTAAGTCTAGCTCTCTCTGCGAGTCAGTTGGTGCTGAAATGTTTCAAATTAAATGCCCACGCGGAAAATTCGAGCGATCATGTTGAGAAGCCATGTCTGTTAAACCATGGTATGTGTTTTATGTGAATAATTGCTCGTATGTTAATTCAAGTAATCTTGGAACAGAAGGATTGAGTTTTGTGTAAAGTTAAGTGCATACCGCAAGCGCGATAGAATTTACCCGACAAGAGAACTATTTTCTGCGACAATGTTGTGAGTACTTTCAAGTGAGGATGACGTGGAAAACGTATACCTATTTTATTTGCCATTAGTTTAATAGCCCAAATGCGACATATATGATTTTATTGTAACAAAAGCTCTTTATCCATGAATTTTTTGAGTCCTATACAGCTATGTAGCTTTAACTATCGAATAATGTCTAGTTGTATTCAGTGGTAGGTATCTTATTGCCTACATAAACATTTATATCGTAATTTAGTTCAACAATAACATTGTAAAAGAAGGTTAAGGAACACCCCGGGAAATCTTACTGAAAACTGCCGAACGCATAGCTGATATGTTTTATTTTTTTATATATTAAAGGCCCGACTTCTTTTATTTTTCATCCTGACTTCGGTAATTAAAGGGGTTTGATAAGGGGCTCAAATCCTCCCGTTGACCTCTCAATCAAAGATTGATTCTGATTCTTGCCACCAGTCTGAGAAGCTTCTGGTACCACCCCTTAACGAATAACTGATATGGCTACAGTTGTTACCAATCGTTGTCAATATTTTGATCAGTCGCAGCTTGACTAAGCTGGGCCTGGCGTGAGATTCTCTCAATGGTAATTTTACGGTACTAAAAGATTGTTTCTTCCCTAAACAGATTATTATGTTAGCATGATATATTAGAATCCCAAGATGATGTATGTTCATGCACTTTTTAAACTTATACGCTGCATACAATCCAGACGTTGCTTTCCCGTACATTCTCAGTTGGTTACAAGCTTTGAAAATAGACTGCAAGAGATGAGCTTTTCAAGATGCTGTGCAAGCCCGAACCTCTCCTTGACACAACCCGTCTATGCTACACAACC
>JAAAKM020000498.1:6929255-7021541 GCA_010016025.2 Alatinidae sp. Z8VKAUB7J3
TGGACAAGCACTTGTGTCGTTAGCTTAGCAAGTTTCTTGACGTTATTTGCATTGAGTTGTTGTTCACTGAAGCGTCGTTAGTCAATATATTAAAATAACTGACCATTGTCTACAAACCCAAAATATTAACGTGCCCAGTGCGAACGTGATCGCTGGTCGTGTTAGACCGATGGCTGTTGTACAAAAACGGGGAAGTAAGTAAATTATAACGGCTGCTTCATTGATTACCGTTGCAGGCGGGTGAACGTTCTGTAGAGGTAACCGCTAAGGCAGGTTATTCGTAGGAGTTTGATGTGTGCCCCAGGTCTTAAGGGTCCCACAGACGCTCAGTAATGTTGACAATAAAATTGACGAACGTTTGTTGTTGAAATTTCGTGTCCCCAACAAACAATTCACTTTTATTGGCAATATTGGTTCATTTTACTAGTGCCCTTTGTATTGGGCTGAGTCAGAAAAAGAAAACGAAGTAACAACAAATGAGATGGACTAAATAGGCCAAGGAAATGTTACTAAGTTAAGAAGTACTATACCTTGGTTTGCATAATTGGTCAGAACCGTATGCGACTGAATCTTTAAACTTTTTAAATTTATTCCAAAAGTCGATTCGCAGGGTATTTAACTTCCTTCGTTAATCCTTTCTTCTTGCTTCTTGGCTCTTAAACTTAACTCTTAACTTTATATTTTTGAGTGTGCTGGAGGTCACTCGTGTCAATTGAATTCTTCTCAGTTGTCTTGTTTCTCCTTTGGTATTCAAGGTTAGAGGATCGCGTATTACACAACCTCGCGTGCTGCCAAAACATTGACAGATCATCAATAAATATCTACGGAATTTGATTTCGCCAATATATTGTGCAATGTTTTGATCATTCGCCAAAGACGATCAATAATATTGTCGATCCGGAATTTTATCAATGTTTTGGTCAATATTATTGTGCGTCTCTGAGCCGCTTTAGAGTTTGATTCGACTCTTTCAATATTGAAAGTCGATTCGAAATTTCTTCGCAATAACACGTTCGCAAATTCGCAACTGATTAAAGTGTTATGCGCATATTATTTCGAGTTTTTGTTTGAATGTTTGAGTATACCGTGAGTGAATGCGGTGGGAATAGAAAAGTAATCACAAGGGAAAGAAAATCCTAAGTTTTGTGTAGATAAGATAAAGTCTAGATAAAGTGACCTTGCCAAAAATGTTGTTGAGTGACTTGCGTCAGCCATACAACCGTAGGGTGACGACAAGGAACAATCTACCTTTAAGCGAGAAATGTTTTAAAACACCAAGCAGAGAAGAGATTTTTGTATCATTAATGCACGAAGATACAAACAGATGGTGTACAGTCTTCTCCAATTGAGCGTACAGCCTTGTCGACACCATCATTGAAAACCTTCGGCACCTGAGTCACGTTCTTCCCTCAAACACAGAAGCACGTAATTCAAGAAGAATAAGGAGAGCCTAAAACGCCTTACCCAAAAATTGCGGGGGCGGCGGGAAATGTCTTGATAAACAATTAGCAGCTGCCGTTTTTTAAAGGTGAAAATTTCCATCATTCGTTACGGGAGTTTGTCCAACATCGTCAGATCTCTCAGATTATTGGAAAGAGTGGCTCAGTGATTTTTACTATAGACTAGGTTATTCAAAATATCTGCCATGAACTTTTAATAAACAACAATGCCCAGCAAAGAATGGGTCGTACGTAGCAATTTGGTGACGCTTGCTGACCACTTGCAAACTTCGAGTGTTATTGGGAATCCTCGTACGTTCTTAGTATCTGCCTCTTTTTAATTGACTTTCTTTATCAAAAAAAGCTTTTTTCTTGCTAAACAGCTTGCACTCCTCAACTGAGATTCATGGCATGCCTTTAACTTGATCGATAGTTTTGCAGTTGATAAACATGGAAAAGATGATAAGTTTCGGGAGAGCAATTGCCCCGTATTTATTTGAAATGTATTAATATCATCTTGGCTGTTAATACTAATAGACGTTTTTGCTAGTTGGCGGGAGTTGTTTAGTATTGATTGGCACTTAAATTTACATTGGAAACTTTAAAATGTTAAGTTTTTAACTAGCCATCCTTTGCTCATTTTTTGCACTTTTCAAAGTCGATTATGCAGCAGATACAGACAAATTGCGCACGTTGTAAACTAACACCGAGGTACACAGAAAAAAGGACAAAAACAAAGGAGACTGCGGAACAATGAATGACACTCGAATGGGCTACGTATTCAAACACTTTATCTTCAAATCGGGTGGAGTATAGATAAAGACAATAAATACATCCGCTCTGTAGGAAGTTGTCACTAGCACGAGCAGTCATCGTCCATAAAACTGTGCGGAACCTGAGAGCAAAACTTTTTCAACCATATCATTAATCATATGTTACCTGGCCCTGCAAGCGATAACGTCAATCTCTATTCCATAACTACGATGTCGGTTTCTGAAACAATGGGTACATATGTCCAGAGAATAACACATTACGTAACGTAGAATGAGAATAACCTGACAGTACTTCCGTACTGACTATGCTTGATAATGCCTTGGCTTTTTTTCCCTCGATGATGCAATTTCCTGAGATTGTGTTGAACGTTGCGAGTCGAAGCCCCTCTTTTTCATCTTACCCTATCTGTATGGTGGAGAAATCAGAAAAGGAGTTCAAAATTCTACAACGATTAGTGCAAGACACGTTTCTTACAATTGATGTCAGCTTTGACAACATTATGTGAACTATACCCATATTCAAGCGTCGAACTTTATTCTTTGTCATGAGATTTCTAGCGATATCTGAGTTGTTGTGCTGTAATCCCGTTTTTTGCCTTCGTTGTATCTTCAATGTTTAAAAGTAAGAGGGAGTGCCAGAAGAAAACTAGTGAGCCATATGGAAAACGTACCGACTGGACATCGTCATTTGTGCAGTATTCTCTATTGGACTTGTAGGAGATCAAGAGGTTTTAATCAGTGTACCCACTTTCCCCTTTCTCTTTTAAAAATTTTCTTGCCGTCTTGTGTACTTCATAAAGCATGACTGTTATTCATACGTGTATGCAAAGTGCCGAATCCTTATCTCATTCTTGCCATCAAGATTGAGGAAATAAATCCCGCTCTACTACCAGGTGTCCTTGTTTTGAGTATGTGAAACGACGCTAGAAATAGCCAGACCGTGTTAATTTAAAAAATCCCTGTCTTCCCGTCATTATTTAGGGTGCCAAAGAAGCTCTGCCTGAACGAATATTGTCTTTCTGAGCCAGATAGAATTTTTAAGCGACAGCAATAAACTTTCCTAAGATAACGAGCTCTTAATGAAATTTAATATGCTAATGACAGCAATAAATTTTATGAATCCAAGAAGCTTTTAATGAAATATGCTATATCCCACGAATTGCTACAGATAAGAGACATTCTTTATGACTTCAACAGATACATAAATTTCGAACACCGTCTTGTTCCACATACGGCGTAAGTTTATGACAAAGTCGAATTTATAATTTTCTACTATGGCAGGAATAAACAAAGCAATTAAAATGCCTTGAATCTTTTACTTTACAATTGATCATTCCAATTGAAGTCTAAGCAATAACCAAGCAACATAGAACTACCAAAGTCAATAAATATATACGTTGCAGAAGTACTACCCTCAGAGTTAAATCAATTATAAAAACCATTCGTATGTCGTTTAGCTTTAAGCCAGCAGCTGGAGCTAATATTTTGATTGGACTCCGCCTCTAACCTGCCCACACCCTGATTGATATCATGTCTTAGGATTCCTGCTGATACGAAACAATACAGCCTGTATAGCTGACCTATGGGGTCTTGCCAATATATAGCATTTGATGTATTGATGACGTACAATTCATCACAACACGACGAAGAGAATGTATTTAAATCTGCAGCATCGCTAGATCTTGGCCAGACTAACCGTCTGTATGGTAGTGGTTAGTGGAGCGCCGTCATCGGTCGGAAATCAATGAAATTCTATCAAATTCTTTATTAGTTCATCAGATTAGGTGGCCTGCATTTATATTGTGGCCTGACGCGTCGGTCAGCATCAGGTAAGGATAAATTACCATTAAAGAGATATGGTTTTAATTAACATTGATATGCTGGGTCATAACTTCGGTGTGAGAATTACGTCAACCCTCTGAGAGCAGCGAGCGTAGGCAAAAGACAGAATTTTCTAAGCTCGTTATGTTTGGACAATTTTCTGTACACTGTATTTGTTATAAGCGTGAGCTTTAGAGATAGTCAAATCAAGCGAGTGAAAGTTGTGACTTTGTTTCAACAACTCATGAATTGTGTATCAAATCTATAACTTAACTTTCTTGTTAATGGTGGATCTTGTTTACGTTGGCTTAGCATTACATACTTTCTCTAATAAGAGCAATTTAGGGAGCACAATACATTGTTACAAATTCTTTTACTTAATTCATGAGGTCTTTGCCGATGATATTTCTTAATGATTTAGATTAGAAAATTAGGTAAAGGGTGGATTAATTTAAACCATAATGCTGTCGCAGGTTTTGTCTTGGACGTCTGTTTTGTCAGGCTTGAACTTAACTGCTGTATTTTGCAATAGTCCATAACGTTCTTCATGTTAAAATTGTATTGCGGAGAGGCAGATGATGAGGGGAGAGCTTTGCGAAAATCTGAAGACATATGTAGCTTTCTGGCCCGCGGCTTACACAAGTCGATAGGTTACGAGCTCGTTCAAAGTGTTTTAGCACACTGTAATGGGGTCAGCAAGAAGGTGAATGACTCAACACAGCATATATTTCAAGACATACAAGCTCCTTTACCATGGCATCATCTAGGTCGCCATGACTTGACATATTTTAAAATGCTGGAGCATTTTGGTAATGTTTTTTTCTCTAGGAGTTCCTAATTTAATTATAATATACTGTAGGTTAAGGCTCGGTGTACTTGATTGTAGAACAACAGGTCAAAGTAAGCTTGGTTTTGTAGATGTGTGCCAGTGGGCGTACTACAAAAACTAGGTGGAAGTAGATTCGACGTATAAATTGTCTAACTAAAAACACTGAACAAAATGGACCAGTGTTAGGAGATCTAAAATGCTTAAAAACGTCATTCTACAGTAGGCATCGTTACGAAAGTTCGATGTTAATATTCCGTTCAGTCAGTTATTGTTTATGGAACATTGCGCAACGACATTTTACAGCGAACGCAATTTTACCGGTAGTTTTCCCATCAGGCATACTACTTAAGCTCGTGAGAGAAGAGATCTGAATTGTTTGTACGTTTTTCTTCGAAAGCACTGGCATAGATCATTGATAAAGCACTTTCACGTTCGCGTACTTTGAAGAACACTGATAAACAATCGCTGTAAATCGACACGCATGGAGTTCGATTTGTCAATCTAAGACAGCAAAACCATTTGACATTTACTGTTGTATTCTGATGTCTTCGTTGATGCTCCCGTTAAACAAATCACTCCATAAGCTAGATCCATTCACTTGTACATTTGAATTACATGTAGATTTCCTGTGTCGATTTTTCAGCACTATCCCCTTCGCATTCTCAAGAAGGGGTTTCTTTACAAATCAGAGGCTTTAGACTTTTCCTGTGTTTTGCTGATTATAAAAGATTTCAAGGATGAGTGGAACTTAGTCAAGTTAGTTCATATGCAAAATAAACTGAAGCAAAGGGCTCATCTTTGTGGAACGCAGTAATAGCTACGTTCAACTGGTTGTCAGTTAATTCTATAAGGACCCACTTAAGCCTGTCTTATCTGCGCTAGAGCTATGTCCATCAGTGACGGTATGATGGTAGCAGTGGGTGAATGGGCTCGGTAATATAGCCAACTTTGAGGTATTACTTAACACTCACAGTTTTCTAATAAGTGCAATCTATGGAAAGGATATTAAGGAGCTAACAGGTAAACTTTATATGTTATTTATCAACAGACAAAAGAATTACGGACCAAATCTGCCTTTCATATCGTAAGAATGTCAGTCAATGAATGTGGACGTTGTAGTATGATGTTACGAACGTAGCAAGTGAACAGTCAAGGGACACAGCTTTTTAGTAAGATAATACAATTACCTAAAACAACGTTCATCGAACTGATCATAGGTAATTAGAGTTTACTTTCAGCGGGCAGCTTATGAACCTTCCGTGCCATGACCTCGTTGCAGTCAAGCTTCTTTTCATTGAATATTCGGGCATGCCAAAATTCAGTGAGACAAATTTGAGGCACGATATTCTCCCCGAGGATGGAAAAGGAAATATTTTCATTCAGGTTGTACACTTAAAAGAATAGCACTTGGATGGTATAACCTACAACTGATCACTTCGTTCTCGATTTGTTTTCTCTGGTTGATAGTGAACGGAGTTTGCATCCAATATGATATTTGGACTTTGTCACGTCTTCCACATTTTAACGTCTTGTGAATTGAAGATTCGATAAACTTCACATTTTCAACAACTGGTCTCAATCAAGACCGGGTCAGTCTTCAGTGTGTATGTTGGTATTTCGCTAAGGCTGTGTAAAGTAGAATTTTGCATCTACTTTGCCAAAAAGTCTTCGTTTTAAAAGACGAGTGTCGTGCAATATCTTATCTTACTGAACTGGTATACTTATTTACACTGATGTGAGTAAAGGACCCGTTCATTCATTTTGAATCCAAGTCCACAGTTGCAGTTGAGTACGCTTCCACGTGCTGTTTCTTTGGTCGGTTTTCGCGTTTGATTATAAACTAGTTTTTGTTTACGCATATCGTATATTATGTCTACACTTTTGGAATTTCAATAACTTTCTTTCAAAGCGCCCGACGATCTCAGCAAACGGGATATGCAGGCATTCATGAATTTGTAGCAGTGTCAGTCGAACTGTAACAATAACATTCCACTCTCAGCTCGACGACACTAGGCCTTCGCCATTACCATGGAAGGTCGGGTTCGTCCGGTTTCACAGCTGAAGAGTGTTGTTCAGCTCCCTTGTATTACGACACAACTTCTTTGCATTTTGTAGACTAAGGCAGCTCATTTAACTCATGCTTATCAGATCTACAAAACCTTGAAAGTAGACTTCAATGTAAAATTTAGTAGACTCTTCAGAATGTTAACACTTGTAACTGTTACAACTGATCAAACTTATCTCTTTGTTGTAGGAGGATGATGACAAACGCGCAGCTGATAATATTCGTCATTTTAAATATTATGGCGCTAAGGATACATGGAGGACGTAAAAAAATAACATCTTTTAGCCCGTGTAGTGCGCGAAGATTAATATTCTCACTTGAAATTCGTGGTTGCCGAGCACATAAATTGGTAACATATGGCTGCAATGGATATTGTTCATCTGAAACGATGTCATTACTTCATACGCGTGGATTTTCTCCAACTTGTAAGTGTTGTTTACCGGAAAAGACTAAGACATTTGTAGTGGCTCTGTACTGCCCTAAAAAGAACAAGAGACGATTTATTCATCTGCCCATAATAGCAGCGACGAGGTGCAACTGTAGGCGATGTGGGGCCCACATGGAAAATGGAGGTCGAATGCTTTGACAGGACATAATCAAGCAGAGCCCATTTCAACCGGACGTCGTCATTTTACAACAAACATATGGAGGTGTTGGTGGCCCTCACCGAAACCCCAACAAGGGTCCCCTTCAGTATCCCCAAGCTTGGGTTGGTAAATTGTCGAAAAGAATACACCGTTTTGCTAGTGAGAATCACTCTCTCGTGCTCATTCGGAATCTACAATGTCATTTCAATCTAACATGGACCTTAAATTCCTAAAATTTCACCCTGAAATTCATAATTATTAATAGGCTATAGGGATGTTGTGGATTATTCAATTTGTATTCTTGATCAACGTTGCACTACGACATTGTAGCCTACCGTTTCGCCTAAAGAGATTTGTACATACCAAATTAAGCAACGAGGCGAGAGCAGTCAACAAAGGTTAGAGGGAGGCAAATGGAATTGAAAATGTGGATAATCATCATCATGTAATAAGAATTTTAAAGAAAGCGGAAGACTATAGACAAACCTACTTGCAGAAATATGCGAGAAGAGAATATAAACAAATACTTGTTTTTGGTAGTCAAAATGAGCCTCGCCATGATTCTTAGTATGTGTATTAGCGTGGATTTCAAAGATTTTGATTCAAGTGATCCATGCAGAGAGAATTCTTGCATAGAAGCGGCGTATCCATTAAATTCCTTCTTTCCAACGTGTGTGCTTTAGAAGCGAATTGTAATGATACCAAAGTCCTACTAACTGACAATTTTACTCGCATGCTTCGATCTGATCGACTGGAGTGAAACGTCATAATTTTGAGCTCGAACAGTCAATCATTTCGTGTTTGAGTTTGATAGACTATTGATTACTATTGACCATCTGTGGTTGAAAAATGGATTTACAGCTCTTACGCTAAGGATCAGATGTACAGACAAAAATTAGAGTATTCGCTATTTATATGATTTATCAATGCTTGTACATGACGAGAATTGCGTCTGTGTTCACTATTGAGCCATCTCTTCGTATGACAGGAGAAAGATAGCTAACTTCACCCTTTACTCACTCCTTTGCTTGCTTAAAATTTAAACAGCGAACAGCATGAATGTGACTACGAGCCAGTTAAAATTAGTTTGTAAGTTTCACTAGCAGATAGCTAAGTGCAGGCATTATTTTCATGGTTATTTATCGTCGGCCACATCTAGATATGCATTCCTATAATAATCATCCTTTAGTTAAAAGTTGAAGCTGTCATATAATTTCAAAAACTGTAGAATCTTCAAACTCTAAATGATTAGTATTTATAGAATTACTAAGTGCAATAAATCGAGTTTGTTTATCTAATGTCACTTATAAAACACAAACGTTGACACGAGGATCTTCCGCTTTCATTTTATTGGCCCCTAAGGCACTGTTAATGAGATTCCCATCTATCCTAATAAAAATTATAGGTCCTTTTCATTGAAGTAATCCAAGTGTTTTATTTAATAAACTTTCTTTATTTTATTTACGAAGAGATGTGCGGCTATTGGATTTGTTGTTCGTTTTAAACACGGAAACTGCTGTTGCACTTTAGTTAGGTCCATCATCTGGTTACTTTATTCGATAATGTTTGTTTTTTAAGATGATATTTTCAACTCAGCGCCTGGAAATTGTTACCTTGTCCGTTAATAACCTGTCACTGTCATACTAAAGAATGTTAGGCCATTGAATACGGTTCGAAATCAGATGTAAATGTAATGAACGAAAGAGATGAAAAACTGAATGTGTATATAAATGTTGTGCTTTTTGACTTTCCGGTGAAAATTTTGCATTTTTGTGTGTCAGCTATACGACAATCATTGAGCTAGTTTAATTTAGGTCAAGATTTCCAATCAGAGGAACCTTTGAATAGATACTGAATGAAATGGAACGCGTATTGATATTAACAGCCATGCTAACGTCATCTCAACTGTATCGTATAGGTTTTCATGTCCTAGCGCTGTGGCATTTAGAAAATTCGAATGATACGACAAAAACCGAATTCGTTGGGTTTTTATGAAATTAAAATCTCTTTACCTGACTATTTGTATCGTGATAGGTTTTAGTTTCAGAATGAGTAATAATTCTGCATCGGTACAAGCAACATGGGTACGAGCAAGGATAGGTGCAACCGCGGGAATGTGACAGAAATTTTGTTTTCAAAGCCAACTGAGGGCATAGTTCGCACAGAAATTGACTAGGGCCGTAAGCTGGGTTTTATTAAGAGGAAAGGAGTCATAGACAGGCTAGTGCGTTTTCTTATCATCATCATCATCATCATCATTACCATCTGTGGTGTTTACCGAAAGTTCTTGCATGATCTTTTTGAACTAGTGGGAAACTGAAGGACACCATGTCTGCTGTTAAAGATCGTACCAGAAACGGTTAGGCGACAGTTCCCTCGAAATTTTACATAAGTATAGTTCTAGATAAAGATGTTGCCGTAAAGTTTACGCTTCTCGGCCTTTTGGCAAGGAATGAATGTAGTATCTGTTCTCATTGATGGCAGATGCCTTCCATAATCCGCGAGAGGCGGTCCTACTATGCAGTTGAGCCTGCTTCATAGCTTGCTTCTCTGCCCGGTAGCCTAAATTGAGGGGCGTTGGCCTTGGACGCCCCAGCTGCCCTTTATTTATTAGTTAGCCTGTTTGGTGGTTTTTCTGTTCATTTAGGGTAGTTTCAATGTCGGACCCCCTGCTCATCAGGGGTCTCTGATTGAGAGACTGCCAAAATTTTCGTCCGGGTCCATTGCTCATCAGGGGTCATTGATTGAGAGACTGCCATAAAATTTACGTCGTTTTTATTCGTAAGAGGGCAGGATTATATATATATTGTTGTTTTATTCTTCTCCAGCCCCGGATTTCAAATGTCATCAAGAAGAGTAATACGTACTCAACTAAAGGGATTTGTTTTAATCATTTACCATTTGACTCCTGACCACAGACTTCTAAGCAGTGCTAGTCGTCACTTTTGATAGAGCGAAAATCAAAGAAAAATTCGGTTATTCTTTAGCGAACCTTCCCAGTAGATGACCAACTTCACGTGATCGTCCTTGAACAATCCTGAGAAAATTGATTTCATGTTAGTATTTATATTTCTCGGCTTTGAAAATCAACCCTTGGCTTGTGTTGATGATAATGATATCACCGAATAGTTAATGAATTGATCACTCGTGACTTTATTCGATTGACGTAGTTTGGAAGTTGAAAGTCACGTGATAATGTCTCGAAAAATACAGCTACCACCGTGGGATTTCTCTCTAGGGGGTGGAAAAGCAGTGCCCTGCAGTCCCCTGAGAGATGAAAGAATGGGATCGGTTGTAACCATAGCTCGAAAAAGCGATTGAGAGGTAAAGGGGCGCAATTATGTTGCAGAAGCGGTCATTGCTCTCAATAGGAATTTATGTATCTCTAAGACTATTGGATATTTTCATTCTCATTAAACAGGAATATTGTCACCAATAACGTAATTATTATCGCCATCAGTGTCTTCGTTATCATCACAGTCATCTGCTTTACAGCCTTCATAACCGATTCGATTTCGTTATTTTCGTTAACATTATCATTAGATATGTAGTGACTATGATCAACATTATAATCACATTCATCACCGCTATTGCCATCGTTAACTTGATTACCTGCGTCATCGGTATCGTTTTGCTGTAATCATCACAGCGTGATAATTGCTAGCGCAAGTGGTTAAACTCCTACTCTACTGATAAAACGATCAATACACGGTAAAAGTGAAAGTGAAAAAGCGATTGTCGTAAATCTATATAAGTAGAGGTAGCCCCGTAGAGCGTATGGGAAATGATATGGTAGACAGTCATGTCCTGAACCACGGCGTTGTAGGGCATGATGGCCAGTTCCTTTTTCGCCGCCTTTTATCCTTCCCCAGCTAAAGCCAAGTACCCATTTTCCTGTTGCGTTCTCGCAGTAGGGTTTTTAAGTTGACGGCAGAGGCTCGAACCATCAACTTGCTATACTAGTTCTCTACTGACTGAGCTAACTTGCCTTCTATATATGTATAACGCAATAAGATATGTGAAGAACGGGAGTGTATTAGAATTGTTAAGATTTTATAAAATTAAAGCCATAACAACGATGACACTATCATCACCCGCTATCCTTTTCCTCGTTATCACTGGCTCAACTGATTTTTACTTTTATTAATGTCATCACCATCATAATTATAATGGCTATATTTGTCTTTTTTAAGGCAGTCATTTTCCCATAGATGGAGGTAATATGAAATGGTTGCCTGTCTATTCAACACGGTCAAGTTCAGCCGAATCTCTGTCGTCATTTCGGTAAGACGTTAAAAAATTTCCAGGGGCTTCCACAGAACTGCTCCCTTCGCTAGGCTTTTTAAAACAATGGCTTTGGAGAGCCCATTAAATTTTTAAGGGTAGTAGGCTCCGCTAAGGGATTCATCCTGTACTTCAAATGAGTTTTCATATCCCATTTTGTGTTAACCCTAGTCAGTCACGTAGTTTTCATTAGTGTACAAGCAGAAAATCTAGCTTTACACACATACTTTGCTTGAAAAGTTTAAAAAAAAACTTTATTGCTTGCACTGCAAAAACCTAAAGTGAATCCTTTGATAATTTTAACCGGATAATTTAAAAATAATGCATTCATGCAACGGTAATCCCATTATTAACTTGATGGATTCCTTATGCAAAAAGTCCAGAACAACTAAATCCCAGTGCGGGCTGTACTGCATACAGCTCATGCGATTAGAGATCGCTTTCTGCCTTCTGATATTAATTTAAACCTCTCTTAGTCAAACCATTTCTTTGATGGCCCCTATTTGGCAAGCAAAACAAAAAGACTACTTGTCCCACACTTGTAAACTATTCGTAACAATATATACATTCATGTTTTCCATCACACGACCTTCCTCAGCTATATCCACTATGTCTTCTCACCATCTTACCATCACCTGCTCAGTTCACCATTTGTTTGCTATTCATTTTCATCCCCCGACAACCTAACCTCTGCTCATTATTTGTAACACCTCAATTATGTTGAAAATATTGAATAAAATAAACCAAAAATAGCCTAGACGTAACCCCCAATGTTAATAATGAAACCACGCAGCCCCCACTGCTGCTATGAAACATTTACTGCAAGCGATCAGCCGATCAATAGCACCGTCATGGGAGGGCCAGGGGGACTTGCCCCCAACTTGTCACAGGGATCAAATTTTCAAGTCGTTTAAAATCTCACAAGTAAACTGAATACTTGTTCAAATACGTTCAGATATTCTATGTAGTCACTCTCGTAAGGTTTTAGGGAGCAAATCATGGGAATAAATATTAATAATTAAGCTCAATGCCTTTATTGGTAATCTTCATGATACAATAACATTTCCTGTTGTTTTCTCCTGGCATGATACATGGGACAGCAGGATTGATACACAGGAGTGTTTAATTAGTATATTTACCGATACAATAGCAACAATAAAACCAAAGGAAAAAAAGGAAAGCGAGAAAAAAGTTAATTATATGAAAAGTAATAGTTCCGGGGATGTCCAGTCTTTGTTTTGCCTATTAAAGATATAGTAAGATGTTCTGATGGCTGCTTCAGAACACTTCAACATAAGCCTATTTGCATCGACGTCTAAATTCTTTAAAAATTTTATAAAACTGAAAGAATCTTTGGTAAAAAACCCAAACTTGAAATTTCGAGAGTTATTAAATTAAGATCTAAAGTTTGATCAATAAGCTCGTTTTTAAGATCCTTGTACTTTCTTTTTTGTACTCCTTTAATTTGATCAAGTTTGTCTCAAAACAAACTGATAATAATATTAATAATAATAACAATGATAATAAATGATAGATGAAAATATTGATATTTGATAACAAGATAATAATAGTTGTATTTTTAATGCAGTCGAAAACTACCAAATATTAAGTATATCGGTAGTAGAGATATTTTCAGTTCACAAAACTAGAGATAAAAATATCCCAGGATAATATTAATGATTATTATAAAATCAATTTTAATCGTGTTATATTATGAAATATTCGTACGTGCATGAAAAAATCTGTCTTGTGAATTTAACTGATCTTTGGTTAGAGTGAGCCATCCCGGGATCATGATTACGTCTGAAAAACAGGCGACGTCCCGAAATAGACAAGGCAGAAACATAGGAATGTTTGCTTGACATGAACAAGGGAGAAATGATTAAAATTCTGTGGTATATTACGATGTCCAAACATGATATTGATAAATAAAATTTTATTACTCGCCTTGAATGATCTCATCAAATTTTCTGTTTGAAACTGGCGCTAAGCAATGGCGCCATACCTTGAAGAATGAACTAGCATGACCGACTCCTGTTCATCATATCGGTTGCATTAGGAGAAGACAAGGTTCGAAAAAACGCTTTTCATAAATTCCCTTGATTAAATATGTAGAAAGACATTAGCCGACAAACTCGCTTTGGCTGCTGTCCTGCTCGTCGGCATTTCATGTCAGAACACGGTATATGGGAAGATGGCAATGAGACTAGAATATCAACCATTCGTATATTCCTTTCACTTTGACTTCAACCTTCGAACACGTCTACTCGTTTCCGAAAAGACTCAATATCAGGGCATTGATAAATGACTTAATTAATGGTAGTTAAGTTGGACAACATTTCGCTGTCATGATGTAGAGAAAGAACACTCGATATCTTATAGTACGAAGCTGGTTACCAGGGTATTTTAAAAGGCTGCTACTCGTGTAAGGCGGCTTAATCTTACTTGAAGAAACATCCTCATTTAAAAATGCTCGGCCTTTCTCAAGCTGTCTGAAGGCAAACTGTCCAGATGAATCTCATAGAAAGATGCGATAAGCATTCAAAGACTCAATTTAAACGACACAATTCAGATAGGCGCGCCGCCTGATCAATCATCGTCCTCTGTGAGCTATTTTTTTAAACATAATCTTCACAAGTCTATTATTCTCCACTTCTGTGGTAGCTGAGGGTTAACCATATAACCCAGGACGGGGGTTAGAAAGAAGTATTTAATAGTCACCGCTGGGGTGCTAACCAGAGAAACGAAAAGTTCATACGGGACAAAGTAGATCAAAAATTGAATGAAGCTCACTTAATATGAGCTCAGGATTGTCACTGAACCTTTGATCGCGATTTCATGCGGCGAGGCTATTTATTCTTATTTAGCAAAGCAAATTCTATGAAAGACGGTCGCTATATTTGTTCTCCCTTGTCCATCCCAGGGGTTTATGAGATGAAGCTCATTTACTCGATGAAGTTACAGTTTTGACCAGTAGATATACTATCCTTGAAAACAAATAAGAAGGCAGAAAAAATGGGTGGTATGAGAGATACGTGCGTTGGAAAGATATGAATCTGAGGCCGAAAATATGTTGTAAAACAATGACAGAAAGAAATGATATTTAGTAAATACGTAGGTTTTATTTTTGCCATGATGTCGAAGTACAACCTTAAACATCTTCATTTTAAAACAAAACAGATTTGGCTTATTTCTTGATTTAGTGAG
This sequence comes from Alatinidae sp. Z8VKAUB7J3, assembly GCA_010016025.2. Classification (NCBI taxonomy): domain Eukaryota; kingdom Metazoa; phylum Cnidaria; class Cubozoa; order Carybdeida; family Alatinidae; species Alatinidae sp. Z8VKAUB7J3. The sequence continues at coordinate 6,944,261 of JAAAKM020000498.1, forward strand.
TTGCTATTTACAAATTGATCTAAAAGACGTCCAGGAAAGATGTTATAACATACATTATTAGTTTTCACATAAGACTTGAATTTTTAAATAAATGAAAAGCTCATGTTGTACATACGTAAGGTCGTTTTCTTGTTGATGGCGATTGTACTTTTTTTTCTCCATCCTTGCACCTGAGAATGTTTGTTTCTTTAATCTCGAGGTCATCAAACAGCTCGTGCTTGCTAATTCCTTAAATATTCCTTGCATGATTATGTATCTTAATGAACGTACGAAATAGTTAGACAATATGATTGCCAAACGTAATTCTGTTCAATTTTAAAATGTTCCGGTCTTACGGAATCATACTTGATGTCCAATTTAACAAGTGGAAGAGCATACCTTCTCGTGTTGTTAATATTATACAGTATTTATAGCCCTGATTGCTTGCCTGCTTCTTATGGTTGTTATTTTATTCTATTTCATGGGCATTTCTATAAAAGAAGATTATTGGAAGCTGTGTTTATGCTTTGTTGAACTGGCATTCATTTTTTTACATTTTTTAACGTTTTTCCAATATTTTCCTATACTTACACACTTTTAATTTAGATTCTTACATATGAAGGCTGTAAAAGTTGGATCATTCCCAACTGTATTTCAGTATGATTATTTCTACTATACTCCAACGAAAATATCGACGTTACAGCTAAATAACCATTTTCGCGTTCCCTTCTATTTTTCTTAGTTTCTCTCTTGATTTCTCTTCTTTACCTTTATGAAAACTTTTCCATCAACAACTTGTTTGTATGATACTTAAAGCCAATTAAATAAAACATCAGTTTTAGCAGATGACATGTATTTGTCTTAATAGGATTTTCTTGACTAATTTTACTCAGAATTCAAGATTAGCTTCCATGAATTGGTCAAAACCTCGCACGGTTTATCTTGTTCTAACTGACTCCTTGGTGTTGTCTCGTCATCTCAGACAATCACCTTCTCTTTCATTTTATTGCTGAGTGTTTTGTATCCAAAATCCAAAGCTGTTTCAGACAATAACTTGTTATTTCCCAGGCGATTAATCAGAGAGAACAGGTTTTTGTCAAGTTGAGCAGGAAACAAGTGGTGTTTATGTCGAACGCATCACCTTTGAATTAAGTCACTTGTTTTATCAAAGACGCAAATCAAGTGTTTGGTTTCCAATGTTCCTTTAATGAGGCACTCAATTCCTTTGAGGAATCATCAACGTGACTTTACAATAGCCAGTGTTGAACCCTTAGAGACTGGGAAAGTCAACCGGCTGCCGCTCTTTTTCTAACAAGACCGCCGTTTGGCCGTAGAGAATTCATTCACTTTGCAATCGTATACCGCTGTCAACAAGCTCTCAGTTAAAAAATGAGTTCTGCTTTTCTATCAAGTTTAACTTTTCTTTTAAAGTAAGTTATGGAGAGGAAGCTAAGGTGTACGTTTTCAGCATACAGCAACTTTTTACCACCTCGGTCATACAACCATGGATATAATATGAAAGCTTCGACTGGTTCCTAGCGGCTTTTGTTCAAGGAGATTGAAACAAGGAACATTTCTTGATTGCAATAGTTTTTTGCCAAGGTTCGTAGTAATGCCGATAGGCCGCATTGTCGTATATAGAGAACGCTTGGGCTTAGCTATTGCTCCCTGCTTTCCTTGATTCCGAGTTCCGCTAAGTAAAGAAGTAATATTGTTTACGGTGCCCCCCTGATGTATTGGAAAACCTTTCCCTACAATGGGGTTAAAGAAGAAGTCATCCTACAACTTGGACTAAGACATTCTCTTTAACGGCAAAAGTTGCTCAAAGGTGGTTCAAGAAAACAACTTGAATTTTTGTAGAAGGTTGAAAGCAGGACATTCTAGAGTATTAGAAATTTAACACAGGTGACTTACCATGACTTCATCTTTGTTCGTTTCGAAAATTACTCTGATTTTTATTTCTTTACAAATTTACTCTCATGGTTTACCTATGCAAAGAGGACCACCAATAACAACAAGTGAAGGATTGGATGCTGATCTTTGGCGATCTAGAGTAGATGCTGCTTGGCGTATAGTGAAAACATCACCGTGCAAGAAGGTTCAATACGGAGAAAATTGCAGTGCTATCCGAAGCAGAAAGAGATCGGATATGCTTCTATATACAGCCTCGTCCACTAACCCAGGTGGGAAATTGGTAACAGTTCTTGTGGAAAAAGTAAGGGGGAAAATAAAGGGGCATCATGCAGTGCTCGTTGTGGATCCATACCCAGAAGCGCATTTTGGACATACGGTTATTGTTTTTCTTGTGGAGTACCATGTAAGCAAATTCTACTGCCGTCAAAAGGAAGGAGAGATTTTGCAAGGTAAATTTAATACTTGTTATTACTTTCCACATTTCCTATTACCGTTTTACTATCAGCCTAGCGATGTGACTTATTGATTTCTGTTGATGATCAGGTGTGACTGATATGCTCTATTCCATCTTTGATTAACGTTGTTTTTGTCCTATTTCAGAGTTTGAATACAAGCAAGTCCTACGACTTCCCCTGTTAATCACGTAGCGAAACTCCTTTCACTAAAGACAAACATCACGATGGCCACACCCAATAAAGACCATTAAATCTCTACTCGTTGCCAATAGCACGGCTGCTGCTGTTTGCCTATCACAGCCTAACATGCCCTTCTCACATAATTCTATCTATCTAAGCGACAATCGTGTATTCTCGCTCAGGAAGGATATAATCAAAGCCTCGATCGTTGTCGTATTTAGTGTGTGTGGTGTGAAAGAATTTCAGAGGCTACAAGCTTCCAGATTATATGACTGAACGTCAAAATGATGTATTATTATTACATGACTGCCAATCAAATGTAAGTCGTGTTTTGCTCATGCCCTGAGCTATTCACCCTTGTCCATCAAATAGATTTCGTCAAGTGGTACAACAGTACTATTCACTGACAATGGTTTTCACATTCTCGTTTGCATGACCTATTTTAGGCGCTGCAAGGTCGTTGTTTATGAGGTATATTCCTACATGAAGGGATGTTAATAGCTTAAAGATGGTAAGAAGTCATTTATCTTTACAAGGGTACTCACTATTGACACACATGCATTGATTTCTCGTGTTCTCAGATCTTATTGTACAGGGTAATTTTTCACTTTGTAAGAACTGTACTATCGTTGTTAACAAATTTGTCCTTATTTTTTCCTTTATTGCATATAGTTGGGACACATCGTGAGTGTATTTATATTGGTCGATCCGAGTCATGCCGCAATCGAATAGGGCATGGACGAAAGGGGAGAAGGCGCTGCGAAATCAACTTTCTCCCGTTGGTTTACAACGACGGAGATACGAAGTTCTCTCAACGGCTTTCATGTCGATCAGGCTTCGCCAACTTCGGGCAATGTCCTGTCATCATTTCAAGTAGCAATGATCGATGTTCTAACTCTGGACGATGTAGCAGTTCTTCTAAGCTGGTTGGCTATCGTGGATTTCGTTGGCTTTGCCTTGAGAAGTGTGATCATGCCGTGCTTATCTCTGGAGGCTGGAATTCACTTATGAATAAGCCAAGACATTTGGAGAATTTGAAAGCAACGTGGATGTACTTTAAGTCGAAGGGATTTCTGGAGAGAAACATGAAGATTTTCTTTGCCAACAATGGAACTGTTGACAGTAAGTCTTACTTCTTTTAGTAATCACATCTCTTTATTCCAACTTACTTCTATTCTTTGAACTCCCCTATCTATTTTGATAAGTCGTGTGGTGGGCTATTGTTCATCAACATCTGAACAGTTTTGCATACCCAAATGTCAGCCGACATCGAAGAGATCGAAAAACTCCAAATTCTAAGGGACTTAAAAGTAATTCTATTTCCTTAAATAATCTGAAAGGCAAACAGAAAAATCAGCGGATTAGCTAAAGCGTTGGCTCTTGTTGTTTCAGGTAGATTGTTTTGGAATGTTCGGCTGATCATCAGTGTTACACTGACTTGGGCTTGATACATCGGTCTCTATTAAAAACAAACCAGCAGCTCGATTTTCCGTGATGAAAGCTTACAAACATTTTCTAAGTGTTTGAGATAAAGGGCCCGAAACAACGTTGTGTTGAATTCTTGTATGTGTACTATTTGTAGTCATTGATCGGATAGCTTCCAGGATTGTGTATATCCATCACATGATGACATTGTATTATTTGAACAGAAGTTCTTCTAAGATCACACAAACTTGTAAAAACAAGGCATAAAGAATAGAAAACGTGATCATTCTGAGAGGCAATATGCATCAATTCACAAGTACGTTAAGACCGAGCTTTCCAGAGCATAGAAGTCGAAGAGCCGACTTTTAAAAAGATGACCACCTCGCAGCCGCGGCTGATTTAAGAATAAACGGAAATTGAATCTCATTCTAGTGCGAGCCGCTAGAATCAGATCTTATCCTTCTAGTCGAACCTTTGCGAAAAGTAACAACCATTTGCAGGGGAAAATAAAGCTACCGAGATTTGCCTCTTAAATGGCACAGAATAACGCACGTGGCTCAAAATGTACTAGCTGGTGGTAATTCTAACAAGTTTTTTACCCAAACTTGAGCTCGTATAACTAATAAAAGAAAATGATGCTAAGTACAGAAAATACGTTTTAGTCTTGGAAAAAGTACATGCAACCAATGAATTCATCGTAGTGATTTTTTGACTACTAATGACAGCACTTGTAAAGCATCTTATGCATTTGCATTCAAGATGAGAGTTGTATCAAGTCTCCCTGCAGTTCAGCTACGTTGTATTATATTTAAAGATCTAAATAAATTTAAATTTTAAATTTCCTGTATATTTAAAAGTAAATCTGTACCAATCAAAGAATTTTTAATAATTTTTCTCGCGTGTTTATTAAAATAATTCCTCTATCGCCTTAATTGGAGATATTAAACACAATGTGCCTTGAATCATAATAATTTCCCTTAGCTAAACACGTAAGTTTAATAATGATTTATCAGTAAATACTTTCATTTTCTACATTTTATCGTTATAAAACCTCAATATTAAACCCAGATCCTCCAAATGGGGTTGTCATCAAATTTAATTTACAAAAACAGATTGAAAATGGCATATCTGTAGCAGACGAGCCAACGACGTCCGTTGCATGCCTTTCTAGTCAATTTAAATTTCTCTGCTTGTTAAAGAAACAGTTGAATGAGAAATCAAGCGAGTTTTTCCGACCTTTTCATAACAAAAACAAGCATTCGTACAAAACTACCCAAACTATACAAGCTGTAATTAAGACATATTTTGTTAGTCTTGGTTTATACGATCAGCAGATACTGACACCCTATGAATGACTTAAACGTCGCCATCTATACTTTCTGTAGTATTCCCTGTATTTCAAGGCACATACAATTATTTCTAATGCATGACTACTTTGATCTTATTGATGTATTAAGGATATATAAAAAAAACAATGGTTTAAATTTGAGGAAGTAACGATCATCAACATCCTCTCCGTTCCCTCGTTCCTGGTGCCAAAACAAAGGCGAATTGCTAACTCAGGTTTGTACTTGCTTATCTTAATTGAGTGTACAACTCTGTAAACAAGATCAAAGGGGTGTTCGTTACGTAAACAGGTCATTTCTTCCATTATTTCTATACTGCCTTAGATATTTGTTAATTATCTGCTTAAGCCCATTCTCCCTACAAACTCTTAAAATTACACTAACAGAGTAAAGCAAGAAAGTGCTACAACGATGAAAACCTGCACATAAATTATCATATTAAAGAGATTTGTGCACATGAACTATCGTAGTAAGGAGATTTGTACTGCTGCATAAATTATCATATGAAAGAGATTTGTACGTATACACCAATTTACATATTACGGAGATCTTTGGTTACCAGTACTCAAAAATTTCATAGATACAAGTAGAGTTTGAAACGCATACGCACCACTTTAATCAATATCAAGCAAATTGTATGGCATGGGATTCGATTAAATAACTTTTGTTAGAATCAATCACATAGAATTAAATATTGTTGACAGCTAGGGAGAAGTTTTAATACAATACCTCAAAAGATGTTTCGGCATATCAAATCAAAGTTTGAAGTGGTACTTTTAGAATTACCAAAAGTGATAAAATTAAAAGGGTTAGTACACAAACACTCGGCCTCATGAAAAGGCGCCCCCATTGTAATCAATGCAAGGTTGGGCGACAAGGTTCTAGTATAGGCGCATACCGAATATGAGACCGAAATCAAAATAACTATGTGAAAGAACTTGGATTTAGCTTTTTAGTTATAATATGTTATAATTTTAAGCAAATTTGATCAGTCTATTTTATTCCTATTCTTCTATCTCGTTCTTATTCTTCAACGTTTGCATGAAGTGAGTTAAGTTTGAGAACATTAATGAAAATTTAGCAGAAAAGTGATGACGCAAAGAACAGAGACATCATGCAATTCCATCTTCAATGAGTCCGTTTTTATTTCCATTTGCTGGAGTCTATAAGAGGTTACTCTGAACAGTTGATCTATTTTTACTATCAGAGACGGAATGTGACAAGTGTGGTGATGTGTGGCCTCTTTGTTGACATTTGGTGTGTTTGAATAACAGTTAATTTGACATCGAAGTTGAATGTATGTTTTGATCGACCCAGCATCATCTCTGTTACATTGAATAGCCACAGTAAAAGAGATCACTGTTTCTTAGGTTCACGAGAATTTGAGTCATCAACTTTATAGCTATGTTTACAAAGGACTATCATGGTCCTATATAACATATGCTAGTATAGCTATGACGTACGTTCATGACCTTCAAAGTTGCACACGAAATGGTCCAAGTCATAAAGATTACATAATAGTCCTCATAAATTCAGGCAAAGTAACATTATTCTTCGCATATAATACTACTTAAAGTCCACGATTATCATCATAATAATAATTCTCTACGCAAAATAACAGGATGTTGATTCTTTTAGTAAGAAAACGTATTTGTTTCCAGTCAGCTTCCTTACAGCTCACACCCTTATCTTCGTGTTACTATTATTGTTTTCGCCAATACATGTTATTCATCCTTGATTGTATTATATAAACAATCCGTGTCGCTTATCTTTAAATACTCGTGTCATTTGATACATAATTGTGCAACGTTTTTATATGTTTTGAAAGGAGCATCACACACACCTTCTCTAAGTGTGCAGAATTGTTTCCGTTGCTCCCAAAATAAAGAGACATAAACAATTCAAATTAATGTCAAGTATTAAAAGCTGCTTGAGAGGGAGGGTTTTGTCATCTCAATGGAATATGGACATTTTGAACCTCTGGCATCTAAGCTTTCTTCTGACATCATCATCATCATCGTATTAGGTTGAATGTCAAATTTACACGCTAGCACGTGTTGGACGCTTTCTTGAAACCGACTTCCAAGTTATCCTATCCATCGCCAAGTCTCTGCTGACACCTTTTTGTTTGAGATCCTTTTGCTTGACACACTAAGCATTTTAAATACCCTATGATTCGTGGCTCGTTGTTATATTCTAGTAGAATGGTTGTCAAAGAGAAGTCTTCAGTTGTATCTCACTGTTGCCTTTCAATGCTTGTACTCAATATGAGGAGTAGATACCATTTATACACTAAACAGTTTTAAATTGAATTAAAACAAACGTTATACAGAAGATTTGAACGTTACCTCATTATCTGATAAGAAATTAAATTTCGGCTTCTTTGTATTACTACTGCTTTCTTGTGGAAGCCGACAGAAACAACTACAGTTCAAGCCAAACTTAATCAGCATTAAGAACGTTAAATAGTCAACCAAGAGTTAGAAATAGAGTACAATCTCTTTATCTTTATATTACGTGATTTGTTTTATTATTGTATTTAAAATTGCAATGGTCTTGCTTGCTTCCATCCGTATGTCCTATGGCCGCCATGATATGGTTAAATATTTCGTCCTGCACTATGAAATTCGTTTACCCAACTAGTGCAGTCACCGAACGCTCTTTTACAATTTTGAATTAAATCCTAGAATTTCTTGATAGCTACTTCTATATGGCTTGATCAAGCTAACTGTAGCTTCCCTACTTGTTTGACTCAATTTTAAAAGATTTGATGTTTTGTGAAGCTATTTCTTGTTGTTACTGAATCGTATAACAAGCTAACAAAGATAACAACCTCACCAAAGCTGTAGGATCTTTCTTTAGGTCTTATTCTGCATTTGGACAAATTAGGGTTGAAAATTGTTGCTTAATTTAGTAGCTTTGTTAATTATTATATCAGTGTAACTGAACTAATAAATTAAAGAGTTTTTCTGCTGTGAAAGTGATCTTTTCTCACCAATGCATCGAGAGACCATTTGATTATTATCAAACGCTTTGACAAGTAGTGGTCAACATTACCACCTTCATCATTACCATCTTAATGGCCATCCTAATCGTCATAATGATCAATAGTATGACTTGGTTGGCATCCAGGGTATCTTTCCAGAAGTATATATAATTTAAAAGGTGGCAGCCAAGCTTTTCCATTTATTGGTACTTCTTTCTACACTCGTGTTGAATAAAGTCTAAGACTAGCATCTACCATACCAAGAAGAAAACTGAAGCATGTTTTACTAAGTATAGAAAGAGACGCCCTGGCCGATTAATAACGAGGGGGTTCAGTACAGTACTAAAATATCTGAGATTTAATGAACAGAAGTGCAGGTAACGCAGAAATTCTAGACACACTTGAAAGACGTTGTCGTTTTTTGATAGAACAATACTGCAAAATGGATTTGACATACTTTACCTTCAGAAATTAAGAAAAAATGTAGAAAAATGAACAATGGAAACAAAAGCACTATTAATCACAACAGTGAAACTTATTTCTCTACTTTTTAGTTTGACTGATTTGGCAGGAAAAGAACAACGACTGCCTCATTACTGCCATTTAGTCAAAATTTCACTATGTTTCCAAGCATGATTAAGTGTGTGAATATGTAAGTGGTTCTGAAAGCAACTTGAGGGGTTTGGGCCTAGAGAACTTTGAGAACGACAGCATTCTCTATTTTATGAAATTCATATGTTCCGTAGACCGCACGTAAATTTGTTTTGTCTCGTATAAAGGAGGTTAAAGCCAAGCTGAATGATGTAGCAAGACTCGGGTTGAACTGTTACTAATAATTGAATACCCCTTCTTCCAAGCGACCGGAACAGAGGTTTCTGCTTATTCAATTCCTTTCTGCTTTTGGCAACGTCAATGTAATTTTAGCCGTCAAGCAAACAGCTTAACTTAATGGACATAAAAAGTTTTTGCCGCCAAAAAGATTTTGTTTATGCCATTTCTTTGTTTTAGTAGCATCGTCCTCTGCGTCCGCAGATGCTTGCTCTACTCGATGTTTGTTTGTAACCAATCACATACCTAGCCTTCAACAGGTATTGTATCTTCTGTACATGTTGATAACTCACATACACTAAGATTTCTCGTTGATTTAGTAACTGGTATTTATCTAAACAGTTGCGAAACATCATTGGCCTACATATAGATCTATTTCAGTAAAAATTTAAAAATTGCATAAATCTTCCTGCCTGCTTGCTTTTAAAAGCTACAGGAATTTCCCTGCTCTGTAAATGTAATGCAAAGTAATATCATTAAATTAGACATTTGAGAAATATAATATTTATAATATTTGCTACATCCCTTTTTAGGGCTCTACATCACCCGTTTAGGACATATTTTCCCCCGTTTACTATTCTGTTAAGAAAATTCAATGCTTACAAGATTTCTAGTACCAGGAATGCCCACAGGTTCTTATACCAATCCCCGCTTCAGATGTATAATGTTCTTGTTGGTGGATTCAGTCTCTACTGTTCCAGTAGTAGCTACTTCCATGACTATTAAAAGATTACAAACAAATTAAGCAGATAGGCAAACAAGCGGACGTCCTTTTTGCTTAACTTTGGCATCATTGTACCTCTTTCTTACTGGTAATGACTTGATGTCAACCATCCTGCATACACAAATTTTCTTTACTTTCACAGTAAGGATTATTTAATCCAATGCTAAGAGTTTAAGTCCTTGATGTTGGTTCGTATTTACTTCTGAGATTCTTAGCAAAGACGTCGATCTCTTCTTTTGTGGTTCAACCCCATTTGGCATTTAAGCAAAAATCCTATTGCTTTTTATAATGTAGAATGCTTTCTGAATTCGTTCAAAGCAGGCAAGAGGATCATCAACCTTTGATCCTAATGCTTCAAATCGGTGCAAACTCTCGGCGTTTTGTTTGATTATTTGCCTCCTGTTCACGCCATTGTACCGGCTAAATCCAATCTTTCCTTCTTAATATGTCTCATGTGCTTAAATAGTCTCCTTAAACATCGATTCAAGCGAACAGCGGTACCCATATTGTTCCTAGATGTATCCATTGCATACCGCACGGTTGGTTCCTAGCCTAGCCCTGATTGTTCAAGGTGGATACACAATGTACTCAGATCAGGAATGACGCTTTCGATAAGCTCAAACATGGGCTAAGCTCCAGCTCAACTGATGCAAAAAATGAACGCTCAGGATAAACTAGAAACAATCATTGATGTCTTCGATCAGTCGCGGGTAATTATCAGTCAGAGGCCTTTGACGGTCGCTTTGAGCGCTGAATTCGCAGCTAACAGACAATAGCAAGTTGAGATGAGAGATGCCGACAAAGCAAGAATAATCAAGGTAAATTACCGAGACAATAGCATACAGTGATATGTTCGGTCTTGAATAAAGAACAGATTTTCATTCGATGTGCTCAACCTATGGACGAAGCACTTTCTGACAGTGATTCTAATTCTGGAAGCAAGTGCCATCACATACTTCGCTTTTAAGCAAATGAAACTTTAACAGTTACCCTTGCAGGTGGATGCTGTTCTTTCTTGCTCATAACAAGTAGTTGACACCCGCAAGTTACAAAATTTGATAGAATAACAATCTAGCTTTGTTGCTCCCGAGTCATTCTGCGTTTCAAATTGATCTAAGAACATGACCTGTGTGATATTGACTAATAAAAGTTATATGGTCCAATTATAGTAATTAAATACTCAGAACTATCCTATCAAATAACTTCCCAAAGGACATTGTTGTAAAATAATTAGGCCCTTGTTTCCTACTGAATCAATGCGAGGTACCTTTCTTTAGTATAGACTTACGACAGCTGATTTAGAGACCTGGGATAGCTTGGAGTATTTTGTCTCCCTGTTCATTGAAACTATGAACTATACCCTACACCTTTTAGAATAATTTTGCAGTAATTTTGGCCTAGATACAATTTAGATTATCATATAACGAAGGCAGAGAAAACAGGTAAATTATTATGTAAATGCTGATGACGTCATCCAGCGTGCTACTCGCCCTACGTAAGATGAGAAACGGATGGCATATATCATCAAATCAGAAACTTGATACTGTTTATCTGCTGTTTCTTATTTCTCACTTCTGTCCTGATTGCGAAAGGGTATTCACTTCTATTAAGATATCCTGTGATCTATTTTTTCTAACGTTCCCTAATAGTGTTATGACTACAGCATGCGTTCATGGTTACCAAACCACAGTGCTATGACGGTCGACAGATACATGTCGGGAAAAATTCCGTAGGCGTAGGTACAAGATTAGGATGATGATAATATTAGTAATTCATTGAACAACTTGGTTTGGAGGCGTTTGCTATCGCTTGTACACTGCGCAGTTTCTTATAGCTATGAGCTGGTTTGGTTAAAAGGTCAGCGAAACAACAAACCAATATCAGAGCCTTGCTTTCGGTTGAGTTTCTCTTAAGAAAACATGTTCTTATTTGGCTCCGCTCTTATTGATTTCCCCACTTGTTTACGCACAATCCTCAGTTGTAGATCGTAAACAACATATGGTTTAAAAGCACAAACAAATTTCACTCATAAAGAAAAATAATCCCGCTGAGATTTTTAAAATACGCCGTGACCTAATAGCGATATCTTACGTAGTACAAATTGAACATCGTTAGTTCATATATATTTAATTAGAAAGTATCAGCGAAAACAATTCAAGAGAGGGGAGAAATTGGGAAATCCTGTATGCATAGGTGGGCACGACAGTTGCAAGCCTTAAAAGGGGCTACCAGTTTATCATTAAATAAGTAGCAAACACTGGAAGGTCCCCAGCTGGCTTATAGGTCTGCATACGCTACTGTATGGGCCCATAACCTAATCAATTTTTGATCGAGTAGGCGGTTATTCCCAGAGTGTTTTTCCCGAGACTTAGATGTCCATTTTTTATATAAATTCATGAAATCGTATTGATACACATATAGATGTGCTGAACTCTTTATACAAGTTTGAGAATAGTAAGAAGAGATTTATGAAATATTATTTCCTAGCAAGAGATACTCCATAGAAAATAAAACATTGGTGATTCCACTTTAAATTTGCCTTCTCTTCACTATATTCCTCTTCTTTGCTTATAGATTTGTTTGCTAGACAATCAAGGTAGACTTCTTATTCTTGTAACAGTGTTTAGCTAGTTTTCTCCCCGCCCTCCCCCTCAAATAAACTCTAGCCTTTTCGACTTCTATGTACTTAGATACATTGTTTTGCTTCAGTTTTCAAAACAGGTTTTTTTTCAAGACCGCTTATACCTTCTATGAGATTTGCCAACCAATTCAATCTGTAACCTTCTTTAACCAAGAGTATACTATCCAATCGTCTTGAATTTAATTTAAGTAAATCTATTAACGAGATGAGTTATTTCTCCTGTTTTTATGGCAATGATGTTAGGCGAAGTTCAAAGCAATGACTTGATCTTCGGAAAACTTGAAAGCGTCAATTTAAGTCAGTTGTCCTGACCTGAAGTCAATCTATATCGATATTTCCGAGAGTATCAGAAATCTTGTTAAACTTAACTATTCTATGATTCATGGTCTGTAGCCAGTTTACCTTGTTTTGATTAACAATCACATTCAAAGTTTGATGGGGATCAGATTGGGAGTCAACTAGCAGTTTAAACTTAGAGAGATCCTATTCTGAGCCATTCCTCAACTCCTGTGGTCACGTATAACCGATAGCATTGTCATTTGCAATATGGCATCATAATTTGTACAAAGGCATTGCGAGGTCGACTATGAGTTTACAGCATTCAACCTACACCGGTTTAAATGTACGCTTGGCGTTAGGAGAAAATAAATTCAAATAGAATAACACCAATGGAAACAATGTTGCCCGCTTTTAAAATGAACGCCTTGAAACAGTAAAAAAGTGATTGAATTTTTCTTTTTGCAGCTCTGACAAACATGCCATCAAATTTTAGTACATTTATTTAGAAAGTAACGCAGTATTTCTAACGCTAATACTGCCGTATGCTTGCCTTTTTACCAAGTATCTTATCACTATTACAAGGCCTTCTCTTTAATTGTTAACTCCTTCCTAAAATTAACCGAATTTAACGTGAAAGGCTAGCCATCTATAGTCATTAAAACTATACGCAATGTATACGTGTAAGCTAATATTACAATCGACCGGGTTGCTGTTAATAAATTACATCGTTGAATCAGGAATAGGAATTGGTAATTAATAAATTTACTAATATGTGTTTAACTAACAAATATCATCAACTATTGAAGAACTGTTAAGTTAGTGATCCAATCTGCTTACTCATTTGTTTCTGCCCCGTCGCCAGTTTCATTATTGTTTTTCCATCATTACGTATATCTATCTACAATGTATTTTTTTTATACCATTATTGCCGTTATCGAGGAATAAGTACATTCATCTGTTCACGAGATCATTCATTGGCCAGTATGAATTCTTATTAATCAACTACTTGCACTTCAATCAATCAATTAATTACTCAATCAATTAATTAATCGTTTGAGTCTTCCATCAATTTAGAAAGTGATTATTTAATCAGTAAACCTATTGGATAATCAATCAATTATCCAACTGGGCTGTTATCATCCTATCAATAAATATATCATTAAAGGGACCAGCTTCTTCAGGAACAACAAAACATTCCTCTCAAAATGTCCGCTTTTTGTAGACCTTGCCTTGTTTTTTCTATTTCAGTTGATGGAAACAAAAAGACACGCGATACAGTTCCGGCCACCGAATCAAGCGGAATATTGAAATACATCGAATCTGTATGTAGTATGGGTCCTCATTGTGTTGATACATTGGCCATTTACTTGAATGGACCGACTTTAATGAATGGAAACCTTCTGCTATGGGATCGCAATGGAGATGGTATTGCTGATGGCACCGAGATGCTACGAGTAAGAGATCTTCTACAGAAATTGCAACATTGTAATGTCTCATGGATAAATATAATTGCAGACCAGAACTATGCTGGACATCTAGTTGAAAGTATTTGGGAGAGCTATGCTCAGAGTGACACAGGCTCAGCATTTCGAAAGATTTCTGTGTATGCAGCATCAAATAAAAGAACTTACACGTGGAAGAATGATTTCACCAAAACATGGATTGCCAGGGATAACGCATTTCGTGATACTGGATCGCAATCGACTGCCAGGAGGATGAATAGCGTTTATACTGTAAGTTCTATTCACTTTACTTCCGTATGTGCATGACATGAAATGTCGCTGTCATCATTTACTCAATGCTACATTTTTATAGCTTTTCCAAATTTGACCATCATGCCGTGAAAACAGCACCGTCCGCTGCGGGAAAATGTCTAATTTCGTATGACCACGTTGTAAAAGCTAATGTCGTCATATTAAATTTACATCATCAAGAACCATTCAACTCTATCATGACAGGTACAAGTACAAGTTCTCTATCATGATAAGTACAAGTACAAGGTCTCTATCCTGTGCGTTTTCAAATAACCTATAGCTAAATTATCCAGTCATGTAATGGTTTAAAGACATGCTAGCTGGAGATATCTGTTAAATGCAGCTGCTACGAAGTTGTCCTTATCAGGAAGAGGTGCTGCAACGGTTTTTAAAGTGTGTATATGGAGTGGGAACTGTGTGTATGTGTGTGTGTCTAAAGGGGGGGGGGGGTCAATACAATGAGTTGCCAGGACATTGTAATACATAGCCCATTTGCCAGTAATGTATGAAGGGTGACAGTGTCATTTGTCGTCTAAATGCTGACGCTCCATATTTTTTCTAAATTTTGATAACCAAATACTTACCCTCTATTTTTCTCTGCATCTTCAGGAGGTTAAAAGATCGCTATCAAGTGAATTCAGCTTCAGTAATTTTGAGGCACCTGGAGGAAGATTACGTACGATTAATGGCAAAGAGGGCGAAGAAGTGGGCTGTTCTCTCAATCAGCCTTGGGACATCAGCACCCAACTGTTTCGATTTCCAAGAGGAGCAGGGACATATCCTGCCAAAACAGGCTCTAGCTCTGAACTTGATTTAACAATGGACTCGTTAGAGAGCAGCGAGGACACATCAACAAATCCTAAAGAATCGTCTTCACAAACTCAAACGTAGCATCCGCATTCCGCAGGACAAAATCCCGAGAGAATCACTTTTTTGCTCTCGTTACACCAGCAGATGCATATGCATGGACGCATGGGAGAAAGCGCGATGCCCTGATAATTGGTTTGGGTACACTCTCTCAGCGTACGCAACCTATTCACCTTGACGAGATCCTGTTGAGGCATGATGAACCCACGGGCACTTTCAGCGATAAAGATCTCGATTCACTGGCTCAATGATACACAAAAGATATTTTTGAGCGAATCTGTTACGTAATCAAATTATGACGGCTAAAATCTACTGGTGTCATATTCTGACACCGTAAAAGTGTAGAATGACTGTCTATGCCTGTACATAACACATGTTTGCGGTGCCTTCGGGTTTAATAGCATCTTTGAAACAATGTCTACCGCACTAAAAGACAGCACAGTTTCAATAGCATACAATGAAATAATTAAATCGATGTCTATTAACAAGAATTGTGAATGTAAATTAAGTTTCTGCTTTGTTGACAAATAATCTGTGTGCTTTGGAGACCAGAAACGTGAAACTGGGCCATTTCTGGAAGGTAGAAGAAATTACATCGGCAGCCGATGCACCAAGACATTAGAACCTGGCTCATTGTTGGCGCCCTATTGGACAATGGGATTTCGAAGCTGATGTACTATATTGCAACCAATAAAATCAACAGATATTGGCTAATGCCATATTTTGGATTAGGATGGCTGCCACTGCTTTCTATTCCGTTGTAAGCGCTTTACTTTAGGAAAAAATAATCTTGCATCTTATTCTTGCATAGTCAGAGAGAGTGGGTTCATTTGCCGCGTGCTGTTGTGCTTTAGTGCTACATGAAACAGTTACGGGATTTGGAAATGGGTTTGTATGAATCCATGGAGCGACTGCTCAACACGTTTACTTGGAGATAATTGTCTTCTCGGCTAACTATTTTGAGTCAGAAGAGTTATTACTCAAAGGTGTCATTATAAATATCGATTTGCAACTTGGAAAACAAATTTTAACCGAGTCTGGAAGATTTTCAAAACTATCGTTAGGTCCGCGTTGACAAGGGTTGTTAAAATTTGTTCTACTCAAGAAAAGAGCTTTCTAAATCACAACTTTCAGAAAATCTTAACAAATTGCAATAGCAACAACAGACAATACTTCTATTTCTATAATATTATTATTTGTAAGCAAAATTAACAAAACATTGACTACTTAAAAGAAACAAAAAGCTATACACAAGTGGGCAACTCTAGCAAAGAGTGGTGAGGTTGTTGCTCCGAGTTTAATGCTTAGTGGAGGTAGAACTTGAGGTAGCGAGAGAAACTGCATTGTAACTTTCTTACATCTGTTTTAATGTCAATTTCTTGAAAATATCTGTCAGGCATTGGTATTCTTTGCCCACAATTTTTGAAGTAGGACGTTGAAGAGTAAAGCAGCTACTGTATTGAAGGTCTTGAAATTTTGTATTTTATGTCAATGTAAAATATAGTTCGTCGGTGTATGTGTGCTTAAAGAATAACGAAAATGTAAATAGCGGATGTCGATGACAAATGATATGACATGATAGCCTTATCTATGGTCTCTTTCATCTCCATTTCCATGCAATTATCTGAATGCATGCTTCTTTTATAAACTAAGCTGTGTTTGGTATCATTATTTCACGAGCAGTTTTCAAGCAGCGCCCATGTAGAAGTATAAACAATTATATTCAGAAACTACATCATTCTTGGCAAAAAGCAAACCAGATATCAAAACCTGACAAAGGCTAAATTTTTGTAATGGGCACTGTTGAGCAGTTTACTAACCACAAACAATGCAGTATTCAACTGGGTTGAATTCTTATTCTTCTGTCTGTCATGAAAAGTCACAGCAATCCATTTGCAGCCTTGCATTCGTGGAGTTCTTTCTCTTGTTTCCATTCAAAATTATCTAAAGAGGCAATGACGTCATGCGCAAAACCACCTACGCGACAGCCATTCAAAGCTGAGTTCTTACTTGGAGCTCTCCCAGGATTATGATTGGATGATTAATTATGACATCATCAAAGGAATTAGTGATGGAGTGGTAGTTCGATTGACAATTCAAGCGAAGAATTGAATTTATTCAGACGGTGGGAAATGCAACTCAGATTTCGATCAACAATTAGGAGAACGGTTTGACATGGTGGTCACGTTCTGGTACTTTTATGACATTGATTTCATCATAAGCTTCTGCTCAGACCATAGCAACATAACAATGTTAGAATTTTTCATGGATATGACTAAAGTTCACGTCTGCTCACATAAGCTTAAGAAAACTGTAATTGTAGAACTCTTGTTGAATGGTTGAAATTGTAGAGTACAGTTGGGTGCTCACTAAAACATGCCCATGTTACCGAGTATAGTGTCGAGTGGATGTAATTATTCACAAATGATCTACAGAGCAACTTGCTCACAGCAACGGTAGACAGCAAGCTTAGAGATAACCATTTATAATATCTATCTTGCTTCCAACCTGTTTCAAATGATTTATATTCTATATGATGATTTACAAATAGATTACGAAATGATTTAATTTAATAATCATGTTTAGTTCTGATTAAAAACTTAACTAACCTTCCAGTTTAGAAGCAGAGAACTAAAGCTGCAGAAGCTAGTAACAGCTCTTACGGCCAACTACGAAATATACGATTATGCTCGCGGCAAAAAATGGCGTCCCAGTGGCTCCTCGCATTTTTAGATATCAAAGAATAAAGTTAGAAATACTCCGAAACAGAATTCTCATAGTGTTAGTGAAGATTTTTGCCGATTCTCTACAGATTAAATACATTGGTACACAATACATTGTTACAATAGAATGTATAGGCATTGAAAGGATCGACTGCATCTATCCACCAATCATGTCTCACCTATTGTAAATTTCGATCCTTTCAATGTCTTTTGTAACATTGTATTATGTGCCAATTGTATTTAGTCTGAAGAGAATCCTTTTTTCGGAATATTTTCAAATTTCGGACCACTAACAACTAATTTAAATTAGAGATGAAATCTTCGTTAAAAATTAACGTAAGACTAAGTTTCCTGTTTCTCGATATCAAAAATTACGTGACGCTCAATGATTGAGTTAATAGTCAAAGCATAATATGGTTAGCGAAATAGAATTATATTCCCAACAAAAGCATTTCAATTTCCCCACTTTTAAAGAGAAACCATGCTAAATGTTGAAAGAATCTACAAACGTAATAGATGGTAACAATAGTGTGACCTAATCGAAACTATTTGTCACGTCTATGTTATCTCAAGTAATTGTATTCATAGGAAATTCCGTCCCTGTAGTAGCAGCGGAAGCTCTCAAAATGTAGGGAAAGGGGAACTTTGAATGCTTTATGGATAATGCTATGACTCCAATGACGTCACTAACCTATCGCAAGAAGTTTTCCAACAAATGGATGAAAAAAGAGAGTTGAAAATACATGAGAATACTATTGATGCTACCCAAGTCTCCAGATTTCTAATCAGGTTTTTAACGAATTGAAAATTTGATCTCTGAGACAAGTAGGGGACAAGTCTCCCCCACTCCCCTCCACCCCCCACCCCCCTCTGGGCCGCTAATGATGCTTTCTATCCGTTTCTAGCTTTCAGATCTTCTGTTCTGCTTCTCCATTTGTGCAGACCACTTTGATATCTGCGTTTAAAAGGTACGAGAATGTAGTCGATGGGTTGTTCACTGTCGGTTTGCAGTATTGATCACTTTGCTCTGTAAGTCCTGATTCATGGCGTAACAAATCTGCTGTCATTCAATGACAAGTAGATGCATCAATGGGCTATCACTAGGACGTGGATCAATCACATGCAGCGGATGTCACTTGAATGACAGGAATGTAAACCCGCTATGCATTCACTGTCAATGTAAAGCGGTATCAACAGTGGCCATGGAAAAGTCTTTCCGCATTGAGTGACAGCACTCGAGCTGGTTAATCAGTAATCATCTAAACGTGATGGATTTAGGAGCTTAGATGACAGATTTTTGAACCTGAATTTGCATAACTAACCTAAAGCAGATCTGAAAAAGTTGAGTGATGCCAAAGAAGAAGAAGAAAGCAACTAACAAAAGCAGTAACAACTAAAGAAGGCAGTAACAACTAACGAAGGCAGTAACAACTAACAAAGGCAGTAACAACTAACAAAGGCAGTAACAACAAACAAAGGCAGTGACAACAAACAAAGGCAGTAACAACTAAAGAAGGTAGTAAAAACTAACAAAGGCAGTAACAACAAACAAAGGCAGTAACAACTAAGAAAGGCAGTAGCAACTAAGAAAGGCAGTAACAACTAACAAAGGCAGTAGCAACTAAGAAAGGGCTTAGTGGGTCATGTGGTTCGGTTTGACGCAGTTGCCGCAGACCCAGGGATAGGTCCAGTCGGCGGTCAGCTTGGCGCTTTCCGGAATGAAATCGCTCCAGGCGTCGCCCTTCACCAGGCCGTCCGTGCTCCAGACCGTATCGAATTGGCCGTCTTCCTGCACTTCGCCGATCAGGACCGGCTTGGACAGGTGGTGGTTTGTGTTCATGACGGAGATGCCGCCGGTCAGGTTCTTGACCTTCTGGCCGTACATCGCCTGGCGCACCGCGTCGACGTCCGTGGTGCCGGCCTGCTTGACCGCCTGCACCCACATGTTGAAGCCGATATAGTGCGCTTCCATCGGATCGTTGGTGACGCGTTTTTCGTCCTTGATGAAGGTGTGCCACTTCTTGATGAACGCATCGTTCTCCGGCGTCTCGACGCTCATGAAGTAGTTCCAGGCGGCGAGATGGCCGACCAGCGGCTTGGTGTCGAGACCGGCGAGTTCCTCTTCACCGACCGAGAAGGCGACAACGGGGATGTCTTCCGCCTTGATGCCCTGGTTGGCGAGTTCCTTGTAGAACGGCACGTTGGCGTCGCCGTTGATGGTCGAGACGACGGCGGTCTTTTTACCGGCGCCGGCAAATTTCTTCACCTCGGCGACGATCGTCTGCCAGTCGGAGTGGCCGAACGGGGTGTAGTTCTCGAGGATATCCTCATCCTTCACGCCTTTCGAGTTCAAGAAGGCGCGCAGGATTTTGTTGGTCGTCCGCGGATAGACATAGTCGGTGCCAAGCAGGACCCAGCGCTTGGCTTCGCCGCCATCTTCGCTCATCAGATATTCGACCGCCGGAATTGCCTGCTGGTTCGGTGCGGCACCGGTGTAGAAGACGTTGCGGGAGGATTCTTCACCCTCATATTGTACCGGATAGAACAGCATGCTGTTCAGTTCCTCGAAGACCGGCAGGACCGATTTGCGGGACACCGAAGTCCAGCAGCCGAACACCACATCGACCTTCTTCGCGGTGATCAGTTCGCGCGCCTTCTCCGCGAATAGCGGCCAGTTCGAGGCGGGGTCGACGACGACCGCCTCGACCTTCTTGCCGAGCAGACCGCCCTTCTTGTTCAAATCGTCGACCATCATCAGGACGGTGTCCTTCAGGGTGGTCTCACTGATGGCCATGGTGCCGGACAGCGAATGCAGCACGCCGACCTTGATCGTGTCGGCGGCCTGAACGGCGGTGGTCATCATCAACCCCGCCGTTGCGCCCGCGATCGCCAGACCGCGCGCCATTTTTCCAAAACGTTTCATCGATTGCTCCCAACGAGAATTTTGATTGCACACCCCCTCGTAAGAGCAACCTCTGTGCCAAAAGGTACGAATTCTTTCTAGATTATTGATTGTACTTTGTTATTCGGACTGTCTTGCAAAATTTCACGGTGATCATGTTAAAAAAATGATGAAAAAATAGGCGGAAAATATACTATGACTAAAAATTAATCAGTGCGGTGTTGGCTTGTATTGCTCGCAGCCCGCCCATTTTAGTTCTGCGGAAATTTCATGATCATCAATGTCATGAAGACATTGCGTGGGTTTGCTGTAACTCGCGCAACATTCGTTCCAATCAGCGAGAGTATCAAACAAGCGGTTTGAAGTTTCTCCTCTCTGGCGCGCCAGCATTTTCCGTACGACATTGATCGCCACAGGCTCTTTGGCTGGGTGTCACGCCTTAATCCGCTGTTGCGAGCCTGGTGCGGTGTACCGCATCGCTTGGGTGGAAGTTTCGGCTGAAGTTGGAAATTTCAGCAACATTCGTTTGCGGCCCCTTTGGGTCCAAACCGTTCGTGATGCCACAAGAGTCTGGACGCCGTAGACCCGATACGGGCCGCGATTTTGGTCGCGTCGGCCAACATGAAGCGAATTTCAACACTTGAACGCAAGTTAGTGGATAATATGCCGTCGGCGTTACCCCGCAACCGGACGAGGTGGCGATGTCCGTTGAGAGCGAATTCTACAAGGTTGTCGAGAGTGTCAACGCGTTGGCGCTGGAGGACGACAACTGGTCGGCACCGCTCGTTCTGATGGCTGAATTGTTTGGTGCGGTGGGCGTCACCTTTGAGATCATTGAAACCGCAACAAATCGGCCGGTTCTTTTGGAGTACGGCTCAGAGTTGGGCGACCCGCCGCCGGAGAGCTATCTGGCGTATTACGGGAGCATTTCACCGCGGGTGAAGTTCGGCACCAACCTGCCAGCGGGTTCGATTTCTTACGACCATATGCTTCTCAGCGAATCCGAGATCGATCGGGAAGAGTTCTATGCCGACTTCCTCGCATCTCACGGTTTGCGTTACTTCCTTGCCGCAAATTTGTTGAGCACGGCGAGCCACCACGCCGTATTTTCCGTTCAACGGTCTCCCCAACAAGGCCATGTCGATACCGCGGAAGTTGCCACGCTCGAACGTTTGCTGCCCCATTTACAGCGCGCCATGGACCTCAAATGCCGCGTCGTCGAGGCGCAGGCCAAAGGGGAAGTGGGCCTTGATGGTTTGGAGCGGCTGGACGAAGCCTGCTTGATCATCGATAGGACGGGCAATGTCCTCCACATGAACTCGGTTGCGTCCGAATTCATGTCGAACGGCGACGGAATCGGCTTGTCGAGCAACCGCTTTGCGCTCGCCGACAATGTCGCATCACAACAGTATGCAAAGGCGTTAACCCGATTATCGCAACGTGACACGAACCCCGCCCCCGATTTTCCCGCGCGGCGGCCGAGCGGGCGCAGGCCCTACATCGTTTCCTTTCGCGATTTGCCTGAACAAAACCCCTTTTCGCGGATTGTCTGGCCCGCCGCCGCAATTCTCTTCATCCGGGACCCTGACCGGTTCACGCGGTTGAACCTGATTCTGCTCCAGCAAAGTTACGATCTTACCGCGGTGGAAACCGATATCGCCGCCGCATTCGATAAAGGCCTCGCGCTGCGCGAAATCGCCGCGGATCGGCAGGTATCGATTACCACGGTCAGAACCCATCTCTGTACGCTCATGGCCAAAATGAATGTCCGCCGACAGGTCGATCTTGTCCGCCTGCTGGCCCAGTATCGTCACCCCTTCCGGTAAAGACGGCGGCGCCCATTCGACTGCACCGTAGTGGCGATAGTCGGGGTTTTGGCAATGCCACAGTGAATTGGAAGCACTCGGCCCGCTCGTCGTTTCGGCGCCTGAGGCCGCCCGTCCTGAAAATAAATACCGATCGTCTCCTATAACTGTAGGAGGCGGCCGCGCCGGCTGAACCCTAAGATTTCATTTCCGAATGCCGTGCATTAGCGGCGTTCTTTAGGTTCGCCATCATTGGAGGAAGTGCGCGACGCTATGCGCGCAACGCATTGAAACCAAGGGCAAAGAGCCTGACCGAACAATTTTTAGATCGCTGCTCGGCAGCTTGGAGATTATCGATGTACTCAAAATCTTTTGCTTCTATCCGAATGGCCCTCTTGCTGACATTGGTCGCGTGTTTTGTGTCTGTAACCGCCCAAGCGATGCCTATCCAGTTCTTGCTCACTTACGAACCAAGTAATCCCTCACTTGGCGGCGATGACACATTTCTCGACGTTACGGCGTTTTTTGACAGTGACGATATCACCGGCACCGGCACCGAGGACATTGTGCTCACGAGTTTCGAGGCCACGTTCAACGGATCTGTCACGAATGATGTCGACTTGATAAAGCTCTATACCAACGACGTCACAGGACCCTGCAATTTTCTGTGCGGCGGACCGTTTACCCCCGTGACCGGTCGATTCATCGACGGTGTATTCATCGGTTTCCTGCAAGGACTCCAACCCGGAGTCTCCGGAACCGGCATGGCCACCTTGGCGTTTGACTTCTGTTGCAGCGGCACGCATGGCGGCGGCATCCGGTTTAACTCCGGCGCCAATCCCCACAAAGCCAACACGGAAGTCGATTTTTTTGAGATTATCGGTTTTTCGGGGCCGTTCCCCGTCCAGGCGTCCAATACCGTCCCTGAACCTGCCGCACTTACTTTGCTTGGGATCGGTCTGGTAGGTATTGGCTTGGTGCGGCGGCGACGGAATCACCTGGGTTAGTCGGGTCGCCACAGCGTCGATGCGGAGACCGACATTCTGCGGATATGCACAGGCAAAGTCAGGTTTCAGCTCAATTGCCTCTCGACAACCCAGACAAGCTGGCGACCAGTTCGTGCCGCGGCGCGGCGCTAGGCACTTTTCGCTATTTTGACCGAAGCCGGGCCGCGATCATTTGTCTAAACGCCATACCGTGTCCTGACTAGATTCGCTCAATTTATCGCTCCACTTGGCAAACACCTTCAACAATCGGTTCGAAGTTTCTTTCATCGGGCACGCCAGCATTCTCCTGAGATGCCGTTAGCGCCGACCGTATTCTCCAGAATTTTTCAGTGTTGCTTAGGCGCGTATGACCGAATAGCCGTCGGGGATAAGGCGCAACGGGTAGCCCGTGCCGATGCACAGACCGGTTGAAAGTCCGTCGGCGAGTGCCGCCTTGGGCCCTGTGACCGTTACCGAACGGGCTGCATCGGCAGGCCGGCCCGTTCGCGGATCGAGAATATGTCCGATCGAGCCGTCGGCATCGAACGTGGTGCCCCGTGGTGCGGAAGTTGCGACGGCACGGTTGACACCCGGAAGCGGTGCCGGGAGTGTCAACCGTCCGGTGGTGCCCCGGACAGCGATAGGCCAGGGATCGCCATCAGGTTGGCGTCCCAAGGCGACAGTTTCCCCCATATCGACCAGTACATTCGAGAGGCCTTCGGCACGCAGCAACGCGGCAATCCTGTCGGCGATGTATCCCTGGGCGATGCCGTTCAGCGACAGAGCGCAGCCGGCAACCTGAAAGCCGACTTCCCGCGTCGAATAGTGGATCAGGTTCCAACCGATCGATCGCTTCGCCTTTTCGATTTCCGCTGCCGCGGGTGCCCGGCCGGCGGCATAGGTTTCCGCATAGAGTCGCCAAAGCGGCTGTATGGTCGGGTCGAAACCGCCGCCGGTCATACGGTGGACCGCATCGCAAAGATCGAGCAGCGCCAACAACTCAGCCGGCGGGTCGAACAAACGGCCAGTCACATTCAGGCGGGACAGGGCGCTGTCGCGGCGGTACAGGCTGAATATCCCTTCAAGTCGGGACAGCTCACCCAGCGCCAGTGCCACGAGATCCGTGGCCTTGTCGCTCGGCAGGACAATCTGCGCGGCCGCGCCGAGCGCCGTTCCCTGCCATCTGTGGAGCGGTGTGCGGGCCACCGCGGCGGATTGGCCCAGCGCAAAGCCGAGGCCGGCGCCAGCCACGATCGAGAGAAAGCGCCGGCGGATCATTTGGAGCCACCGGGTGACCGGCTGATCTCAACGGGGGCGAGGACGTCGGTTTGTGAAATTTCGGCAAACGTCTTGACGGTGCCGCCGCGCTTGCGGGCAAAGGAGTCGGCATCTACGGATCGTCCGAATGGAACTGCCTCGGGCGCACCCATCCCGCCGACGGCATCGGAGCCGACGACATAGTAGGCGGCTTCCGCGGCCAGCCAGTTGTCGGTGCCCGGCCGCGTCCAGTCCGACGCTTTGCCCATATCGTTGACGTAGAACGCGGTGATCTCGGCCGAGCGCTCGCCGAGCTTGATATAGGCCAGCCCGTCGCGCACCTGGCTGAACCAGATCGGCATTGCGTATCCGGAAAGGTGAATCTGCCCCTTCGGCCCTTCATGATCCAAGATATGCATTTGGCAATAATGCCCGAGCGCATCCTCGCTCATGGTGATGGGCGGCGGCACGGCGCGCGGATCGTCGTTGCATGCCGCCAGCAGCAGAACGACGAAGGTCAGCAGATATCTCATGGCTCCAACCTCCGGAAAAGTTGCCAGGCCAAGAGCAAGCTGACGGGTGCCCAGAGCAAGAGCGCCAGCGCCGGCGCGAAGGCCGGCAGTGTGCCGTCCGACATCAGAAAACCGGACGTTAGCGCCGCCGCCTCCGACCCCGCGAGATTTACGATGCGAAACGCGTCGGCCGGATTGATCACCAGGAGCCAGGGAAAGATGTCGGTCGTGAAAACCCCGCCCTTGTCGGCGACCAATGCCCCGAGCAATCCCAAATCGTACAGGATCGTGCCGGCAAGCCAGACCCCGATTACCACCCCCGCGGCGGATCCCGACTGGCGCATCAAGGCGGAGATCACGTAGCCGCATCCCATAAAGGCGGCCCCTAACAACAACGCGCTCACGAACAGTCGTGCGAACGCGGCGAGACCGGAATCCGATACCCCGCCGAGTCCGGCCGCAAGCACGGCGGCCAGACCGAATCCGACTGCCAACGCCAGCGCTAATGTCGTCAAGTGAGCGGCGAACTTGCCGGTCAGGAAGGACGCCCGCGAGACCGGATAGGACAGGGCCAAAGCGAGCGTGCCCCGCTCCCGTTCCCCCGCGATGGCGTCGAACGTCAGCAACAAGGCGATCAAAGGCACCAGATAGACGCACAAGGTCGTCAGATTGGCCGCGGTGACGGACAGATGATCGACTGCGAGGGCACCGGACGATGCCGATCCGGCCAAGGTAAGAACGGTTGCGAAGAGCGACATGACGCCGATCGAGATGGCGACCCAAAGGTTTTTCCGAACGATAAGCAGTTCGAAGCGGGCGATATTCGCGATACCGTTCACGCGCTGTCTCCTTCCACGGCGCTGTAATGCCGGTAAAGATCGTCCAGGTCCGGCGGAATGATGTCGATATCCTCGACCATCCCGCGAACCGCATGGACGGCCGCCAGGCGGTCGATCTTCTCGGCCGCGCCGCATTGCAATTCGATCGCGCAGCCATTCAGCCGCCGGCCCCCGAGCCGGTTCAGTAAACCATCGACTTGGTCCGGGCGGCTCTTCACCCGGAGCGTGACGGGTAGACCGGCCTTGCGGCGCAAGGTTTCGATACGATCATTCGCCACCAACCGGCCCTGCCGCAGAATGGCAATCCTGTCAGTCTTGGCTTCCATTTCCGTTAGGGCATGCGATGACAGCAAGACCGTGCCGCCGGCCGCGGCAATCTCGTCGATCAGTTCGTAGAACTGCCAGCGGGCGACCGGGTCGAGCCCCGTGGTCGGTTCGTCGAACAGGGAAAGGCGCGGTTGCCCCAGCAGCGCCTGCGCCAGCCCGAGCCGCTGACACATGCCTTTGGAATAGGTCCGGATGCGGCGGTCGGCATCCCGTGCGAGTCCGACGCGCGCCAGCAGGTCGTCCGCGCGCGCGGCCGTTTCGCCGCGCAGGCGTGCGAAATGGCGGAGCTGCTCGCGCCCGCTCAGTGCCGGGTGAAAGGCGATATTCTCCGGCAGATAGCCTGTGATCCGGCGCGCCTCCAATGATCCCGGGGCGTGTCCGAACACGGTAATCTGCCCCGCGTCGAGCGAAGTCAGACCGAGAATCAGGCGCATCAGGCTCGTTTTACCGGCGCCATTGTGGCCCAGCAGCGCGATCCGCTCCCCCGCCGCGATGTTCAAATCGATCTCGGCAACAGCCATTCGGTCGCCGCGCCATTTGACCACGCCCTCGATATTTAAAGCGTTCATGGCGCTCTCCTCCAAGGTTCGATATTCAAGGCCATGGGCCGCATCAACGGGTGGCTGTCGACGACTCCGCCCGGGTTGAGGGCCGGAAAGGCTGACAGCGACCAGCGAACCAGTTGGACGGCAGGCGAACCCAGCAACAGTTTGGCCGCCGGCTGGGTCCAAAGAAGACGATCCATCTTGTCATTCGGGCGGAAGATGGAATCCGCGATGCCGTCGCCGTCCAGATCGTAGGCGGCGTGATCCGACCAGTAATTTCCCCGACCTGCAGCGCTCCAGTCGAGCCAGCGTGATCCCACATATTTGACTTGCGTGCGATTGCCGACGAACGCGTTGCCGGTGAAGCGGTTGCGCTCCGACCCGGCGGTGAAGTGCACGCCGATACCGCAACCTTCGAAACGATTGCCGCGAAACCGGTTCTTGTGCGCGTTGTAGATAAAGACGCAGCGGTCGCCGACCTTATCGACCCGGTTGCCCTCGACGAGGCTGCTGTTGGTGTAGTTCAGCATGATGCCGTAGTCGCGGTCCCCGACGGAGCGATTGCCGCGTACGACGAGATTTTTGGAAAACATCAGAGCGTAGCCGAGATGGTTGCCGACGGACAGATTGTCCGAAACCGTGCTGTCGTGGGCATACATGTAGTGGATGGCGAAGCGCAGGTCGCGGAACCGGTTGCCGCGAAAGGTGTTGTTCCGCGACGTGTTGACGAAAATGCCGTCTCGGCCCCAGCGGATATCGTTACCAACCACCTCGGCACCCGGAGAATTCCAGACGTAAACGCCATTGCCCCGGCTGTTCATGCGATGGTCCCGGCGTCCTTCGATTTCGTTGCCGGTCACCTTGGCGTCCGGAGATCCATGCACGTCCACGCCGATCAGGTTGCCGATCAACCGGTTTCCCTCCACCCGCGCACCACGCGCGCTGCGCAGCAGCATGACGCCGGAATCCCGCCTGGCCGCTGACGAGCCGGAGCCAGTGACGGTAAGCCCGCGAATGACGACGCCGGGCACGGCGACGGTGATGACGGAACCTTCTTCGTCGCCGGCGATATGCGCCCTCCCGTCGCCATCCAGAGTGATCGCCTTCTCGATGCGAACGGGGCCACGATGGGTCCCTGGCAGGAGGCGCAACGTATCGCCGGGTTGCGCCTCCCCGATCGCCTTTGCCAATGCCCCGTCCTGCGCCGGTACGGCGATATCCGCCGCACCGGCCTCCGCTGCCGCAAGTGCCAAGAGGCAGGCGGACACGCGGTGCAGGAGCTTGGAGCGCCCGAGCATCAGGCGTTTCTCGGCTCGACGAACATCCGCCCGCGCATTTCCATGTGCAGGGCATGACAGAACCATTGGCAGTAGAACCAATGGACACCGGGCCGGTCGGCGATGAAGGTCACGGACGCCGTCGCCTGCGGCCCGACCTCGAAGGCAATACCGTGATTGCCCAGGGTGAAGCCGTGCGTCAGATCGTCGACGTCGTCCAGATTGGTGAGGTAGATGGTCACCTCATCGCCCTGCTTCACGGTGAATTTCTCATGTGAGAAACTCGGTGCGACCGACGTCATGTAGACCCGGACCTTGTTGCCGTCGCGGATCGGTTTCTCCGCCCCTTCGTCCAGATCGACCCCGTCGGCTTTGGCCTGTCTGCGCGCCTCCTCCCACATCGGGTCGGACCGCTTCCAGATACTGTCCGGGTTGACCTTGGAGCGGTGCACGATGATGCAGTCATGCGGCTCGGCGAAGGTCGGGCTGTCATGCACCACCGCCGGCTTGTCGGTGGCGATATCGATGAGCTGTTCGTTCTCCGGTTTCAGCGGGCCGACATTGATGTAGCGGTCCTTAGAGAACTTGTTCAGCGAGACGAGCCATTTCCCATCCGCATCCTTGGTTTCGCCCATCGACGAGTGGTTGTGACCCGGCTGGTAGTGGACGTCGGTCTTGGCCAGGATCGGATCGACCTTTTCGCCTTTGAACTGGCGAAGCGCCTTTTCCATGTTCCATTTGCACATTTGGCTGTCGAGGAAGAGCGGCGTGTAGCAATTGCCCTTGCCGTCAAAGGCTGTGTGCAGTGGACCAAGACCCAGCTCCGGTTCCGCGACGATGCAGGACCGGGGGTCCGCGCCGTTGAAGATCGCCTCGACCTTGTTGACGTCGATCACCGAGACCGTCGGGGATAGCTTACCGTTGATCACGACATGTTTGCCGTCCGGGGCCGTGTTGCAGCCATGCGGGCTGTTTGGGATCGAAACATAGGCGGTCAGTTTGGACCCCTTGCGGCCGTCCAGCACTTTGACGCCGTTGTGCGTTTCGAATTGGCCGGCTTTCACTGCGGCCTCGATCCGCGCGATGTTGAAGATCACGACATGGTCGGTTTCCGACTCGGTCATTTGATCCAGCGTCACGCCCTCTTCGGAGTTGTATGAGGTCGAAAACGCGTATTTCCCTTGATAGTCGGCATCGCAATTATCCAGATTGCCGCTGACGATAACCTGCCAGGCGACCTCCATCTTGTCGCCGTCGATCGCCGAAAAGATGGAAACGTACTTTTCCGGCTCGTCCAGGATCTTGCCGTCGTTCGGCAACGGAATACGATGTTCACCGTTTGCGAAAACGTATCCGGTGCGCGGATATTTCTGCGGCCGCAGGCCGTGGATGTCCGACGCGTTCGGGATTTCGATGATCTTGTCGCACTTCATGACGTCGCAGCGCACGCGGGCCACCCTTGTGTTCGCCTTGTCGTTCATGAACAGGAAGCGACCGTCATAGGTGCCGTCGGTGAACGACATGTGGGGGTGGTGCAGGTCACCGTTCTCGTAAGTCGACATCCCATGTGAGGCGAGATAGGCCTTCGACTCCGGCATGAGCCCGTCGGTGAGAATTTTCTTCGACTCGTTGGTTTGGCCCCAGCCGGTCGCGGAACACCGGTTGAACACGGGCACTCGCATCAGCTCGCGCATCGAGGGCACGCCGAGGATACGCAGTTCGCCACTCTGGCCGGAAGACCAGAAGCCGTAATATTCGTCCAGCTCGCCCGGCTTCAGCGCGTGTGTGCCCGCCGCCGCGGCCGGTGAGGATGAGCCCAATAGCGCGGCCGCACCGCCACCCGCCGTCGCCATCGCGCCGGCCAGTAAGGCGCCTTTCGCCGGAACGGCGAACATATCCCGCCGTGAGATGGGTTCCTTCTTCTTCATCGGTCCTTCAGCCATCGTCTTTCTCCTCTCACTGTTGTCTGCGTTAAATTCGGCCGGTTGCTTCCGGCATCGTTGTATCTGGTCCGGGTTCCTCGCCCCGCAGCCGGGCGCGGCGCCGCGACCGCTTGATGCAAACGGGGCAAATCCGTTCGTCCTGGTAGCGAACCTGGCAATGCAGGCAGTACAGGCATTCGTTGGGGTTGATCTCACCGAGCGGATGAATCGCCTGGACCATGCATTCGTTGCTGCAGGTCTGACAGGGGTTGCCGCACTGGTGATAGCGCTTCAGCCATTCGAACATGCGTAGCCGCCCCGGAATGGCCAACGCCGCGCCGAGCGGGCACAGGTAGCGGCAATAGAAGCGCTCGATGAACAGCCCGATTAGCAACAGGACGACGACGAAGGTTATGAAGGGCCAGGCGCGCTGGAACTTGAGGACGATTGCCGTCTTGAAGGGTTCGATCTCGGCGAATTGCTCGGCCAGCGGCAGCGAGACAAGAGACAGTCCGAACAGGCCGAGGAAGATCATGTATTTGATCGGCCACAACCGCTCGTGCAGACCCCATGGCACTGTGATTTGCGGTACCTTCATCAGCTTCGCGGCGCGGTTCGTCAGTTCCTGCAGCGCACCGAACGGGCAGAGCCAGCCGCAATAGGCGCCGCGGCCCCAGAAGAGCAGTGCGGCTGCGACCGAGAACCACAGGATGAAGACCAGCGGGTCGAGCAAGAAGGCGTCCCAGGAAAACTCGCTCGCCAGGGCGCTGCCGAGGGCCAACAGGTTGACGACCGAAAGCTGCGCGTTCGCGTACCAGCCGACGAAGAGCAGGGTCAGTGTCAGAAAGCCGATCCGGAACCAGAAGGTCGTGCGCTCGCTGACGGTCAGGACCATCTGGCCGAAGAAGGCGACCGTCAGGGTACCGAGCATGGCGAGCAGGATCGCGGCCTCGTATCTTTTTTCGTACCAGACGCGCTTCCACAGCGCTTGTTTCGCTTCGAGCTCCGTTTTTTCGGTTGCGGTCACTGGTGCGGCACGGCCGCGGGTGTAACGGTCCGGCAGGCGATATCCTAGGTCGAAGGTCTGGAAGCTCTTCTTGATCGGTCCGATCGCGCGATGGACTAGCAGTTGCAGCCGCCAGGAGTCCGTGGGTTCGAATGCGGCGTCGACCGCTATCTTGAAGAGGTCGAGTTCGGCGAATGTTGGCGCGCCCTCCGCCACGACGGTGCCGAGACGGCGATGGCCCTTGTCTCGGAAGCGCACTGATCCGTCGCCCTGGATCAGCTGGATACGATCGAAAATCCCACCCCGGACGTAGCCCGAACCTTTGAAGGAGTACCGGCCGCGTCCCGCGACCAGGATCGCGTGTTCGCCAGGTTTCAACCAGGCTGCCAGGTTCTTGTATTCGGCGTCGCCCAGCAGGCTCTTGCCGATTGCCGGGACGCTGACCAGCGCGACCTGCAGGTCAATGAAGCTGTCGGAGGGCTCCCCCGGTTCTGGCCGCGCCACGGCCTGGGCATTCCCGGACGCCGCAAACGCGGCGTTGATCTGGCCGACATCCAGGGAGAGACGCCGGATCGAGCCATCTCCGGACAGGGTCGCCCAATCCTGGACTGCCGTGACATCGGGATCGATTTCGCGGCGCGGGCCAGCCCTGGCCGCTTCCGGCGCGAGACCGCCGAGCCGCAAGGCGCGGGCGACCTTCAGGCCGGACCGGACGATGGAATCGTCAATCACCATGACCGTGACGGTGGCACCGGAAATGATGTCGAGGTCGTGCGCGGACCCGCCTGCCGCCGCTTCCGCGACCAGGTCCAGGCCCGCGTAGCGCGCGGTCAGCGCCTTGATTTTGCGGTCCGGAATGCCGATGAGAACGATCGGCTCGGAATGTTTCACCAACTCCGCCGCGATGATCTTCCCGTCCGGTGCGATAGCGACCATCACGTGGATCGGTTTGCCGGAATAGCCGGTCGTACCCACGAAATCGGATGTCACATACGCGTAGCCGACCGTTTTGCCGTCACGCCTGATAGGTGCGACGGGGAGTGCGTCGAGAACGGGACCGTATCCATCGGCGTCAGGAACGAACCGGCTTGCCGGAAACTTCGCCAGGAAGCGCGCGATGAGCGCCCCTTTGTCGGCCGCGGCGGCGCAGGGCAACAGGACTAGCGGAATGGCAAAAAGGGCGAGAAGACAGATTGCACCGACCGCAACGCGGGATCGACGAAGTCTCGTCCTCGATGGTCCCCTCAGGCTCATATCCACCCGTCGCCCCGGTTTAAGAAAAAGATGCATCAAAAATGCATTTTATTTCTGGCACCGTACTGACGCCGATTTGCCCCGGCGTTGACCTAGATCAAACCATTTTCGATTTACTGCTGAGGACCGCCGCTTCGCGCGCACCAACGCGCCGGCAATTCCTGGACTTCGGCGACCCTATAAACTGGACTTCGGCGACCCTATAAATAAGTCGCGGACACTTCTCCAAAGGGACCGAAATCGGCGATGTAGGTCTCGCCGGGTTTGGCGGCCACCATACCGGTGAGCGTGCCCGTACTGATCATCTGACCGGCCTGCATGCCGATGCTGCTCTCTGACAGCACGTTGGCGAGCCAGGTGATCGGCACTAGGGGGTGCTCCAAAGCGGCTGCCGCCGTACCGCGCCGGCGCAGCCTTCCGTTGCAGTAGAGCTTGACCTCCTGGGCTGCGATATCGGCGTCGTGCCAGTTCTCGATGGCCGGGCCGTACACGATTGTGCTGGCTCCGGCGCCGTCCGCAAGGATCGTGGCGAGCGGCGGGAAGTTTTCGTCATGCGCGAAACGGCATTCCGCGAGCTCGATACCTGGATGCAAGGTGTCTACGGCGTCGGTGACCTCTTCGATCGAGTAGCGCTTGGCGCGCGGCGGCAGGTCCTTGCCAAGCCGCACTTGATACTCCACTTCGGGGATCGGGCTGCAGAGCCCCGCATGTGCGACACGATAGGGCGTAGATTTGACCATTGGGGCGAAGACGCGCCCATATATTGGCGTATCCGAGCGCAGCGCATTTTGCATTTCCGCGTTGGTTGCCGCGATCTTCCAGCCGGCGACCGTCCAGCCCAGCGCATTGGCGACCCTTTGCGCGATACGATATCCCGCTTCCTTGTCAGCGGGTTGCAGCCGTGGCTCGAGACCGCTCTGCTGCCGCCCTTCCCGACGCAGCGTCGCGAGCAAGTCTACCAGTTCTCTCTGTCTCGTGTTGTCCACGTTAAAGGCTCCTCGTACGCATCGAACGAAAGGCGTTCACCGGATCGATATCCACCGAATTCTTCCGGCGTCTTAAGCCATTCCGACAGGATCGTCGAACTCTTCGCGCACCCCGCCCGGACGCGCATGGTCATATCGGTAAGTTCCTTGCGCATTGCGGCATGGCTAGGGTTGTCGAAGAGATTACGCATTTCGAAGAGATCTTCCGAAAGGTCGTACATCTCAGCCTGTCGGTATCCGGACAGTTCGGGATAGTCTTAAGCAGGCGTCTAGACTGATCTCCAACAGGGAGAGAGTGGATATGGCCGATACGCTTTTGGATGCGCTCTTAGCGATCCTCGCCATTTTCATCTGTTTTCGGATGGCGCGATTGAAAGGCACGGTACCAGAACTCTGCCGGTTCGGTGGATTGCTTTTCGATGTGGCCGCCTATCTCGCGGCTTTCGGGTTTGTTGTGGGATTTGGCGACAATTTTGAGGGTGTGCGGACGACATTATCACTTGCCGGTATGGAGACGGTTCGAGTGGTCGCTGGGCTGTCTTTGTCGTCAGCCGCCACGCTTTTGCTGATCGGATTGACCTTGCCCGTACCGGTTAGAACAGCACCCGTCCTGTCTGCAGTCACGGCGCGGACCGCGGCTAAGGCCGGGGAGGCAGCAAAATCTCCGCAAACCGCGGTCGAAGCCAACCAATTGTTGAACGCGTTTATGGAACACGCGCCTTGTCGGATCACGATGCGCGACCTGCAAGGCCGTTTCCTGATCGCCAACAAGCAGTATCGGATGGTTCATAACATCGAGGGCGATATCGCCGGTGCCCATTACAAGGACTTCGCGTCCACGGAAGAGTATGAGCAACAGGAGTGGATGACGGCGGAAATGTTGGCGACCGGTGCTGCGGTTACGGAGATCGCAGAGCTTGATCGGCCGACACATTGCTTCATCGAACAGACGATATTTCCGATAACCGATGAGAAAGGCGAAATCACAGCGCTCGGACGGTTCGGCTTCGACGTGACCGAGCGCCTCGAAGCGGAGCGCCGGTTGGCGGTTCGGGAACGGGAACTGGCCCGGATCGTTGAAGCGGTGCAGAATTCGAAGGACGCGACCGTCATTCAAAGCGCGCGTGGCGAACTGCTGCTTATCAACGAGGCGTCACTTAGACTGCGCGGCCTTAAGCGTAGCCAGATTGGCGATCAAGCCAATTTCGTCGATCTCGTCGCGCCCTTCGATCCAGAATACGCCGCCATGTATCGGGAGGTCATAGAGCCCACCCTGGGAAAGGACGGATATTGGGCGGACAACATCGTGATACTTGACGTTCAGGGGCGCGAGCACAATGTCGAATATCGTGTGTCGTCGTTGCCGACCGGCGACGTCATCATCGCCGCTAACGACATCACCGAGCGTATTGAGGCGGAACGGCAACTGGCCCAGCGTGAGCGGGACCTCAACCGGATTGTTGAAGCGTTGAAGCATTCAAAGGAGGGGATCAGTATCCTGAGCCCCGACCGCAAGGTCATATTCGCAAACGATGCGGCGATCGGTCAGCGTGGCCTCTCACGACACCAGATCGAGTCCGCGGATGACTTCATCGCCTTGGCCGAAACCATCGATCCCGAGCATGCAAAGCGGTTCCACGAGACGATTGCACCGGCCTTGGCCAACCAAGGACATTGGGAAGACGAGATCGTTTTGCAAGATGCGCAGGGGGGCGAGCACATCGTCGACTATCGAACGTCGGCCTTGCCGGACGGCGATATATTGTTCTTCGCAAGAGATATCACCGAACATCGGCGCGCGACCTCGGCGTTGGATCGGGTGAATGAGCAGTTCAAGAGCGTTGTTGAAAATGCTGGTGTCGGGATCGCGCTGCGGGATCTGAGCGGAACCTACCTGATCGCCAACGAAACCTATCGCAGGCTGCTGACAACCGCAGAAGACATTATCGTTGGCAAAAACCCAGCGGATCTTTTCGCAGAGGATGTCGCACGGAGAATTCTCCGGCGCGACCGCACTGTCCTGGAAGACCGGACGATGTCGACCTATGAGGTTGACGAGTTCGCGGCCCCTGACGGTCGGAAACGCCACCTGCTCGTCACGAGCTTCCCGGTGCTCGGCGAAGATGGTGCGCCGCACGGAACCGGTGCGATCGTGCAGAACGTCACTGACATTCGACGCAACGATCTTTTGCTGCGGACGATGATGGATGCGCTACCCGCCTTCACAGCTCTGTACAATCGCGACGGCGAGATGCTTTTCGCGAACAGGTATCTTCGTGATGCGGTCGGATTGGACGAGGCGTCCTTCATCGGCAGGACCGGCGCCGAGGCCTTTCCGGATTTCGGCACCTATCCGGCCTCCGAGCGGGTACGGAAAGTGTTCGAGACTGGCGAGCCCGTCGAAAATGCCGAGATCTATCTTCAGGCCCTTGGACGTATCTTACTGGCCAATTTCGTGCCCGTTGTGGGTCCTGGCGGCCGGGTCTCGGAGGTTCTCGGGTGCGGATTCGATATTACCGACCGCAAGATTTCAGAGGCGCAGCTGATCCAGGCCAGCAAACTCGCGACGCTGGGAGAGACTACGGCCGGCATGGTACATGAGTTGAGTCAGCCGCTTAATATCATCCGTCTCGCTGCGGAGGGAACGCTGTTGCGGCTATCGCGCGGTCGCGCGGACCTTGACTATCAGAAGGCCCAATTCGTCCGCATTGAAGATCAGGCGAGCCGCATGGCCGAAATAATGGAGAACATCCGGGTATTCAGCCGTAAGGACACATCGAATTTCGAGCGCTTTGCGCCCGATCACAGCATCGCGCATGCGGTCGAACTGATGTCGGCGCAACTAAGCGCTCAGGACATTGCGTTTTCCAACTCGACGGATGGCCCAGATGTCACGGTGGTGGGCCGCCCAGTTCAGTTGGAACAGGTTATTTTGAACCTGCTCGGCAATGCGCGGGACGCGATCAGGCTGCGTCAGGAGCAGGCTGGAACCGATTCCCCCCATCCAGGTCAGATCGGCATTCGAACGTTGGCGGACACCGACAGGGCGACGTACAGCATTGTCGTTCAAGATAACGGCAGTGGCATCTCCGATGACGCTCTGGGGCAATTGTTCGAGCCGTTCTACACGACAAAGGGGCCGACTTCCGGCACCGGATTGGGTCTATCGGTGAGTTACGGCATCATTTCCAGCATGGGTGGAGAGATTCAGGCCGCGAACTGGTCGGACGGGGCCGAGTTCAGAATTGTCTTACCCTGCCAGCGAACTGACACCGAGCGGAAGGAGGTGGTTGGTCGCAGCGGTGCCGACAAAACCGCCTCAACCGCAAACCAGAATAGGACGATCCTCGTCGTTGACGATGAGGCTTTGGTGCTGGAAGCACTTTGCGAAAATTTGCGCGAGTCTGGATACCGCGTGTTCGGGGCAAGCGGCGCGACTACCGCCTATGATTTGTTTCTCCGAGAAGCACCGGGTTTGGTAATTACCGATGTTCGCATGCCGGTTACGGATGGCTGGGCGCTCGTTCGGCGCTTGCGTGCCCATAACGCTGCGTGCCCGGTAATCGTTGCGACAGGCAATCATCAAGAATTTGAACGCGTCCGTAGCGAGTTCGATCCCGAGAAAACCATGTTTGTTCGAAAACCGGTATCGCTGATCGAGCTCGTTTCCCGCATCGAGGAATTGTTGGGCAATTCAGGCGAGCCATAATAAAAAGAGTCAATCTTAAATGGCGCTATGACCCATGATGGGTTCAACGTAGTATCACGTTGGTTGGTCACGGTTTGGCGAGTTTGTTCACCGAAATGAAACGGGGTCCGGCCGTACGGGTTTGCCATGGCACTAAGGATTCTAATTGCTGACGACCACGAGCTCGTCCGTGACGGGCTGAAGCCATTCCTCGAAGAGTTGGATGAAGAGACGCAGATCATCGAGGCGGCGAGCTTGGATGAAGCGATCAGGGCGGTCGGCACGACGCCGGTTCCAGACATCGTGTTGCTCGACATGAAGATGCCGGGAATGGACGGGGTCAACGGGGTCGCGCGCATGGTCGCAGCGGCGCCTGGATCGAAGACCGTCATTCTCTCCGGACAGTATGGCCGCGGCGATATCATGGCGGCGCTGGAAAAGGGCGCGTCGGGCTATATCCCGAAGACCATGTCCGGCATGGCAATGGTAAATGCGTTGCGCCTCGTCCTGTCTGGCGAAACCTACTTGCCCGCCGCCTTGTTGCCGGGGGTGGGCAAACCCGAGACGCAGGGAATTGGTGACGGTTTCAAAGGAACCCCGCTTGCCAGTCTGACCGACAGAGAGAAAGAAATCCTCGGTCTGTTGATCGACGGCAACACGAACAAGGAGATCGCGCGCGCGATCGACGTTCAGGAGATCACGGTCAAGGTCCATCTGCGCAACGTGTACAAAAAACTCTCTGCCTCCAATCGTGCCGATGCCGTGCGCATCGCGTTGCGAAGCGGTTGGGAGAGTTAGGCCCAAACTGCTCGCACATTCAGTCGGCGCAGCAACAAGCATCCTCTTGGTCCGCCGACCCGTTGCCGATCAGATCCCGCACGATTTGCATGAACTGCCGAAGCGGAAATGGTTTTTGCAGAGTTGCTACTGCGCCCATCGCCGATGCCGCCTGTAGATAGAGGGGGTCGGCCTTAGACTCTTGGCCAGAAATTGCGATTACCTTGATTTCGGGAAAGTCGCCATTCAGCCGGCCGATTACCTCGATACCGTCCATGACCGGCATGACAATATCGGTGACGACCAGGTCCGGTTGAAGCATCGCTATCTTCTCCAGGCCGTCACGTCCGTTCTCGGCAGTTCGAACGTTGTAGCCTTCGTCCATCAAGTGCTCTGCGAGCAGGTCGCAGAGATCCTTGTCATCGTCAATCAGAACTATGTTCGTCACGGTCTTTCTTCCTGTCTGCCGGGCACTTTCATGACCGCGATCGGCCATGCTCGAGCGGTTTGTCGCTCGAAGGGTTGATCTTGAATGTCGAGGCTCGTTGTCGGGGAGGTGTCGACGCATCCATTGCGCGTGAGCACCGCCCATATTATTTGCTCTAGGTTTCGGCCATCGCACTTGTCTGGAATGTAGGTCGCGTCTTCGTTTTCACGGCATGGGGAAAGGTAGAAACCGGAAGCGCAAAAGTATTAGAAAGCGGCGAAAACGAACTTTCGGGGTGGCAGCCAACGGCGGTGGGGTGAGAGAGAACGCGCCTTTGTGCCGGATTGCCTCTTGCACGAGGGTGAGCCGCGGTGCCACCTTCGCCCTGCTGTAAGGGATGTGGGCCGAAATGTCGTCAGAACCCTACGACTACATCATCGTCGGCGCGGGCTCCGCGGGGTGCGTGCTGGCGAACCGGCTTTCGGTGGATGCGCGTGCGCGCGTGCTGCTGCTCGAAGCGGGTGGCCGCGATTGGTATCCGTGGATTCACATTCCGGTCGGCTATTTCAAGACCATGCACAATCCGAACTTCGATTGGTGCTTCGAAACCGAACCCGACCCGGGTCTGAATGGGCGGTCCTTGGCCTGGCCGCGCGGCAAGGTGCTCGGCGGTTCGAGTTCGATCAACGGATTGCTCTATATCCGCGGCAATCGCGCCGATTACGACCAGTGGCGCCAGCTTGGCAATACGGGCTGGTCATTCGACGATGTGCTGCCCTATTTCAAGCGCGCTGAGGACCAGGAGCGCGGGGCGGACGAATTTCACGGCGCCGGTGGCCCCTTGGCGGTGAGCGACGCGGCGCATCACAGCGAACTCAGCGATCGGTTTATCGAAGGAGCCGTCGAGATTGGTCTCCCGCGCAACGACGACGTCAACGGTCCGGAACAGGAAGGCGTCGGCTATTTTCAGCAGACCGTGCGCCGCGGCCGCCGTTGGAGCACGGCGGTCGGCTACCTGAACCCGGTGCGGGGCCGTGCGAATCTGGACATCGTCACGAAGGCGCAGACGACCGGGCTCCGGCTTCAAGACGGTCGCGCAACCGGCGTGGACGCCATAGTCGACGGCACGGCGCAAACATTCCACACGCGCGGTGAAGTCATTTTGTCGGCAGGGGCAATCGGCTCGCCGCATATTCTGATGCTGTCGGGGATCGGACCAGGCGTGCAGTTGAATGGGTTCGGGATCTCTGTCGCGCGGGATTTACCTGGCGTCGGGGCCAATTTGCAGGACCATTTCCAAATTCGTGCCGTCTACAAGATCAACAAGCCCATCTCGCTGAACGACTATGTCAACTCGCTGACCGGCAAGCTGCGCATCGGGTTGGATTACATGCTGCGCCGGCGCGGGCCGATGACCCTCGCGGCGAGCCAGGTCTGTATCTTCTGCCGCACGCAGCCCGAACTCGATATTCCCGATTTGCAGTTCCACATGCAGCCGCTCAGTGCCGACAAGCCGGGCGATGGCTTGCATAAATATTCGGCCTTCACCTCTTCGACTTGCCAATTGCGGCCGGAGAGCCGCGGCGAGATCAAACTGAAATCGACCGATCCGTTGGCGCCGCCGGCGATTCACCCGAACTATCTTTCGACCCCGCTCGATCAGCAGGTCGCCGTTGCCGGTATGAAACTGTCGCGCCGGATCGTCGAGAGCGATGCGATGGCGCCCCTGATCGAGGAGGAGTTGCTTCCCGGTGTGGCTTGCCAAACCGACGAAGAGTTGCTCGATTCCGCCCGGCAGATCGGCACGACGATTTACCACCCGACCAGTACCTGCAAAATGGGGCCGGAAAGCGATCGCGGCGCCGTCGTCGACGAGCGGCTGCGGGTTTATGGGCTCGACGGACTGCGGGTCGTCGATGCATCGATCATGCCGAACGTGGTGTCCGGCAACACCAACGCACCGACGATCATGATCGCGGAAAAGGCCGCGGATATGATCCTGGAGGATGCCCGCTGACGGTGGTTACTTCGTGGTCATCACCCAAACGCCATCCCATGATTTCTCCGGCGGCGTTTGCTGGAAGTGGCGGGCGCGGTCGGCCATGACGGTGCTAGGCCCGTCCTTTATTTTTTCCCAAATCGCTGCCGCATCAGTAAATGATTGATTTCTATATAGTTTTAGCGCTTCAGCGTAATCGGCGACCGAATCGAGGGCCGAACCCGTGAGTGGTTCGTAGATGATCAGCGGTTCGGCCTTGCCCTTGACGGCCACGCTGTCCAGTTCGCGCAGGCCGAAGCTGTCCCGGACCCGTGCGGCGGTCGATTCGCCGAGGATGACGTGGCAGTCATAGACGCCGGGCAGGCCCTCCAGCCGGGCTGCGATATTCACCGCTTCGCCGACGGCGGTATAGTTGAAGCGCTTTTCCGAGCCGACATTGCCGACGACGGCGGCGCCCGAATTGACGCCGATCTTGACCGCGAAACCGTGTTCGCCGGCGGCGGTTGCGCGCGCATGTTCTTCGGCGATGCGGTCGCTGATGCGGATCGCCGCCGTGACCGCCTGGCCCGCATGGTCGTCGAGCGCGACCGGCGCCCCCCAGACCGCCATCACCGCGTCGCCGATGAATTTGTCGACGTAACCGCCGGTCGCCTCGACCGCGTCGGCGATCAGGGTCAGGTAGGCGTTGGTCCGGCTGACGAGCTCTTCCGGACCGACCAGGCCGGACAGGGCGGTAAAGCCGGACAGGTCGGCGAACATGATGGTGACGTCGCGGGTCTCGCCGCCGAGCTGTAGATCATCCGCCGTCTCGACCATGCGGTCGACCAGCGCCGGCGCCAGATAGTAGCCGAAGGCCTTCTGGATACGGCGGCGTTTGCCCTCTTCGAGCACGAACCGCACGAGATAGGCGAGGATCGCCGCGCCCGCGAGGACGAGAAGCGGCAGTCCTGCCGGAAGCCAGACGAGGCTTTCGAGCAACAGGACCTCGCCGGCCCAGAGCCCGAGGGCCGCGAGCACGACCGCGCCCACGGCGAGGAGCGGCGCCAGGGCGAAACTGATCGCGGTCGAGCTCTCACCGTTCGGCAGCGGACCCCGCTTCCTCGTCCATGACAACGACGGCATCTTCGGCCAGTTCGGGCGCCAACGCCGAGATGCGGACGGACGGTCGTTCCGGTGTGCCCTGGACATGTGGCTGTCGAACTCCCTCGACGTCAAGGGACTACCGACGCCGTACTCGGCGCCCAATGCCAACGCTCGAATTGAACGCTTCTGGCGGTCGCTACGGCGAGAGGCCCTCAACCACTTCATCTTCGTCGACGAGGCCCACGTCCGCTGCGTCGTCCACGAGTACGTCCGGTTCTACAACCGCGCGCGCCCATCTCAGGCGATCAACGCGATTCCCGATCCGTACCCCGAGCTCGTCCAGGCGCCGAGTGGAGCCGGAGACTTCGTCGTCCTTCCTGTACTCGGCGGTGTCCAGCACGACTACCGGATGGCCGCGTAGCCAGGACGCTGCGGCACCTGATACTCCTGGCCCTCGGGTTGACGCTCACTTTCTCCTTCCCGATCGCTCGACATCCCCGTCCAAAGTGTTCGCTGCGTCCAACGTGGGCGAAACCCTCATCACCTACGGGCATCAATGCCGTTCAGCGACCGGCCTGCTGGGATTGTCGCGGAGTACGGGGGGACAGGCTCAACCGAATGGGCCCTAGCCCGCCCTTATCCTGCTCCCCAGAAAGTTGAGTCCACCAATAAGACGTGAGAAAATCACATCTTGGAGGGGAATCA
The DNA here is from genome assembly GCA_010016025.2 of Alatinidae sp. Z8VKAUB7J3. NCBI lineage: Eukaryota > Metazoa > Cnidaria > Cubozoa > Carybdeida > Alatinidae > Alatinidae sp. Z8VKAUB7J3. Next base: position 6,986,659 of record JAAAKM020000498.1, read on the forward strand.
ATGGCAGAGAAGGGCACCACACCGATTCAGCGTTGGACGGCGAGACGCAGGTCCAGCCTGGTGATGAGCATCCTGAAAGGAGAGACGACGGTCCGGGAGGCAGCCCGCAAGCACGGCCTGACCGTAGCTGAGGTAGAGCGCTGGAAAGAGCGCTTTCAGCTCGGAAGCGGCTCCGTCTAACCGACGACCAACGGCGGCGACTGGCCTTGCGTGGCAAGGCGCTGGGCCGGAGGGTTGAAGCGCCCCGGGTATCTCGGAGAGTTGTTTAGTTGTGGTCTTGGTCGCTGTCGTCGAAACCCGTGACGATCAGAGCTGCGCGATCGCCGTATGAACTACGCTCGATGAGGAGGCACCGATTCCGTCCGCCAGGCCGAAGACCAGGGCGCCCACGCCGCGACCCTGTACTGGAGCAGCACAAGCGAACCACGACTCTATCCTATTCTTCTCCGTCGTCAGACCCGGCCTCCGAATGCACTACAGATACGGATAGCCACTCGGATCTGCCGCCAGCATACCTAGTTCCGTCACCCCATGCGATCCGCATAACGCCGCCATGGAACTGCGGATTGCAGAACGTCTCTCCCCGAAGTAGCTCCCGGCCGTCATAATACACTACTACCGAACCACTTTCCCCTACTAGAATCGAGTAGTGATGCGGCCTTCTATCCGTATCGATGAAGGCCCTCTCGCCTTTGAGAGCGGCAGACCGCAGCAGGTAGACCTCATCTGCGCCGACATAGGCCTGGAATCCGCAGCCCGGTCTAGTCGTAGCCTGAAAGACAACAGATGTTCTTGGCGGAGAGAAGAAATCGTCTCCATGTACATACCGGACTCTAAAGTCCAGACGCAGAGGAAAACCGAATCTGAACTCCTTTTCATAGTAGAGATAATGTGCCGGGTCTCGCGTATCGACGACTAGGGTTGAGCTAGCGGTCGTTGGCGCCAGATCCTCCGGCAGTGACACACGGTTCCACCGAAAGCACCCATCTTCGGGCAGTTGATCTGAGCGGGCTACATACTCATTACACGCCTCTCCCAATGTGCCCTTTTCGTTCTCGTCCATGGCCGCGACTACGGTGCCTACGAACAATTCGAGTACCAAGAGTGGGATGTGCCACGCGTAAACGCGTCGTCGGCCGACGCATGAAGAATCCCTATTCATCGGACAATTCTCTGGAGCGAATCATGTCAAGCTCAAGAACCTACGTCGTTTGCTTCTCGCGCACCAAGGACGGCCGCCATATCCCCGCTGAATCTCCGTTGGCACGACACCGCCAGACACCGGAACAAGGCCGGCCCTACGCATATTCTATTTGAGAGCACCGCGGCAGGCCCCGTCGCCAGCCGGTGGCACACCCAGAAGCTCTTGTTCCTCATCGGAAAAGTCGCGATTCGCCACCAAGCACGCACGTTCGGTCCATTGCTCCGCGCGGGGATACCAGACCTCCACGACATTTGCCGAGCCTCCCGTGTAGACGCGGTCGCCTGACGCGACGAGCTCGTGAATCCCACGGCCGCTCTTCCCGAGCCGAACGCTCTTAGCGTCGTCTTCGATTCCCGTCCACAGCCGAACCTCGCCATCCCAGCTTGCGGACGCAAGCGAGTCTCCGTCAGGAAGGAAGTTCAACGAAAGCACCGCCTCTCCATGGCCGAACAGCTTTCTGAGCGAGCCTCGCTCGTGCCAACGCCACACAAAAATAGGCCCACGGTCCACTTCTGGCTGGACCGGCTCTCCTAGCGGAGTGATCCTTCCCAAGTCCACACCCGCGGCCAGCAAGCGCCCATCCGGGTTGAACGCCACGGAGCGAATTGAGCCAGACGCCGGCAGACTACGCCGTCCGACCACGCGAAAGGGCGATACGCTCCACACTGTTAGGTGACCTCGATCAAGTCCAAGCGCCAGATACGCGCCATCGTAGCTGAACCGCGCACTAAACGCTCGCCCGTCAGAAGGTATCCGACGCGCATAGCCGCCCTGTGCGACATCCTCCACCAACCACGCGTCGTGCGCAGAGTCTATGACGACCAAAGCTCGTCCTTCCGGACCGATGTCAGCCCCAAGCAGCGGGAGATTCTCCCGCGTCGGGGTATATACAACTCTCCACTCACCGCTCTCCCACTTCTCAACGCTCCCGGAACTCTTTACGGCGATCACAGAGACACCATCGTCACTCAGTCTCACATCCAGCGTGGGGTCCGCCCCCATGCCCCGCAGCTCCCGGACAAGTTGCCTTCCATCGTAGATGTCCAACGATCCGTCCCGACTCGCTACAGCCATCACCTGCGGCCCGTTGCGACCGCCCGCAATGGACAGACTCGTAATGCCGTCCGCATACTGCTTCCCGATTTGTGACCGTTTGAGATTCCGATAACCAATCATCCCCTCGCCGCCGCCAGAGACAAGTAGGGACTCCGTCGAGCCGTAGTCGATCGAGTGGGCCCCTAGTCGGTGCAAGCGGTCCGAATACAGCAACTCCCAATTCGCTGGATCGAACGCCAGTACCCTTCCGTCGTGCAGAGCAAGCGCGATCTCCGTTCCGCTCGAATTGGAGGCCACGCCGTAGATCCGCGTTTGGTCGAACAACGGAAAGTCCTGAACGGAGCACGTTGTGCTCACTTCGCACGTTCGTATCGTGCCTCCCAGATCCACGTACAGCAGAATATGGGACTCGCCAACGAACGTTGCCGCCCACGGGGGATGTCCTTGCGTGCTGGGCAATACGCAGAGCGGTTTCGACGAGAGCGTCAACGTATCGACAAAAACCTCCCAAACGTGGACTGCAAAGTCGCCACCTGGCAATGCCATGAATCGGCCGTCGCGACTGAAGGCGATGTCGTGTATCGGTTTTCCCCGAATAGGAGTGGCAATAGTGGGTACTACTTCGAGCGTCGACGTCTCTCTGAGCTCAATGGCACCGTCTCCTGTACCCGTGGCAATGAATTGCCCATCGGGCGTAAAGGCGAGTGCGGTTACGCCGCTGTCAGAGAGCGGCACTGGACCACGAAGCAACGAGAAAGTGTCAGTATCCCATAGCAGGAGGCGACCACTCTTGTCCCCTGACGCGAGGATCGACCGCGTCGGATGGTAGGCGACTTTCTCAACAATAGCATCATGTCCTAGGAGGCGGGCGACCTCTCCTCCCGTATCGGTACTCCACACGCGGACCGAGCCGTCCCCGCCGCCGCTGGCGATGGTTTCATCCCGTGAGTTGAGTGCAACCGACCAAACTTGCTGAGTATGCCCGGTGTATAGCCGGGAAACTCCTCGAGCCTGAGACAGCACCTCGGTAATCAGCCCAACGCCCCCGTCCGTGCTTGCAGCATGTTGGGCGGACGCCGCCAGGAGCAGAGCACGGTCCACATTCCCCTCACCGAGACTCTGGCGGCCGAGCGCCGCGAGGCGCCCGGCCTCCGAAGTGGCGCCTCGAGCAACCGCTTCCAAGTACCAACGATATGCCACTACTGCGCTGCATATTGCCGCAACCAGAGTCAAAAGAAGCGCTCCCCGCGCTTGCCGTGCTCTGATGAGCATTCGGCGTTGCTCAGCCAAGTCTTCTCCAATCAGCTCATCCTTTCGGCGACCTTGAATAGCAGCGGACAACTCCGCGATTGCATCAGTGTAGCGCTTGTCGACGAGCGTCTGAGCGTCCCAGTTTCGCACCCAGCGCAGGTCAAGGAATCGTGGCTCTTGCGAAAGCACAAACTTGGCCGATGGGGGTAGCGGCAGCCACTCAAGTCCCTCAGCGCACGAAAGCGGTCCCACCGCCTCTGAATCCACGACAACGAGTAGAAGGCTCTCTGGCCCCTTGTTCTCAAGCCACCACCGCACTTCTGCCTCCACGTAACGTGATTCTGCGGAAGCAGCCGAGGCCAGTAGAAGAAACCAGCTGGACGCTCTCATCGCGTCGATAATGGGAGGCCATAAGGCAGTGGATACTGGAAGAGTGCTCGTGTCTCTGAAGACGTGCAGCGCACGACGCCGAAGCCACTTCCGGCCGAAGCGCTCTAGGCCAAGTTGAATCGACCTTGCGGCTGATGCGTCCTCATGGGCGTACGAGATGAAGGCGTCGAACTGAACCTCCACTGTTTCCTTCATCTGGCGTGCTCACACGGCCTTGGCCCATTTCCGGGAATGCTGACTTGGGACACTGGAAGCGGGGTAGAGGGCCCACCGCGATCCCACCGCCGTAACGCCACAATCGCCGCGCCGGTTGTCCGCGCGAGATTCCGCCGTCCCCGGTGACACTGTGGCGAGGACCGACGATGTAGCCGCCGCGGCAGGGCGTATCGGGCCCACGAGCCGTCCTCGAGCTGTCCGCCCCGGGTGCCAACGGCACCTCCGTGGGCGTGAGAGGACGACGCGAACCATCCGCCCTTCCTTGAAACGCCAACGCCGCTCGACGAAGGTGAGATGGCGGTGGCGTCGTCGGAAGTAGCGGCCACGTCGCACGGCTCGGCGTGGAGCACCAAGAGAAAACGATCGCGCCGCCTCAGCCTGACGCGCGGGACGGAGCGCCGCGCGACGACTAGCTGCTGCCGAAGGAGAAAACTCTCGGCCAAGAGCTCGGCGCGGGGACGGTACAGTTCGGTCACAGCGCCCAGGGCGACGCTCGACGAGGAGAGTCGTATGCGCTGGCGGAGCGCTCGTCCCATCCGCTCGATGATCGTTCTCATTCTCCGCATCGGTCGCCTCTTGGCAACCGATCAAAGCACGCAACCGGCCTTCATGTCAAGGCACCGGAGCGCCCGTAGCGCCCGTCGGGAGCCGAAGCGTAGTACCGCCAAGTTGTTGATATCCTTGGCGGACCACCAAAGTAGCCAGTACCGGGTAACATCAAGTCGCCAACGCGTGGAGTCCTTACGGTCGCAGTCGTGAGAGTGTGGAGGGGATGCTATGCACGGGAATTTAATCGAATTCGTTTCGGAGCATGCCTTCGCCGCGACACTGGCTATAGTGGTGATTACGGCGTTGGGCGGGGCGCTATGTTCGATCGTTCTTTGGTGGCTCTATCGAAGCTTTCCTGCGCGGCACGTGAAACTCCTCACTGGGATTGGTGTCGACCTTCTGCTTGTCGGAGCGATCGTAGGTGCGGCATCGGATCTTCACCTTCGGAGACTCGAAGAGCGAACGAAAGACGTCGCTTCAAAGCTGGAAGCGGTTCTCAGTACAGAGGCTGCCATGATTGCTGGCAGTGCTGACGAGTGCCGGCTTGCTCATGTTCTGCTCGCTCCGCGCGCGCCTGACCAAGCTCAGAGCAATCGAGGAGGACGGGAGGGAGCGCACCCTTTGCACGATCAAGCGTATGCCTTGGGGTACACGAGCAGACCGACCAACGAAGAGTGTGCGGACTTGAGTGAGGTTTCCGGGCGAGCCCTTCATGGGTACTCGATCGTGCAACAGCTCATTGATCCTGCGACGAGCGAACTAGAGAGGCCACTGCTCTGGAGCAAGATGCAGTACATTACAGGGGCGGTGGATGAGTATCCGACCATGTGGACGCCATTCACCGAGCGGCACAAGCGCTCGCGCACTGGGTTTATTGGAGGTCAGAATCAAAACACCGCGCTCTTCGACCTGTTGCAGACGTCCTACCGCGAGCAGGTGAGGGCCTCTCGGCGTGGGGTTCCGAAGGGCCTGTGGGAAGTTCTCGGGTTTCTCGCAGTGATTCTCAAGATCGGCGAATCGCTGTTTGAGTTCCGGTCAAGCGGGACGGCTGCAGGAGAATGATGCTCGTACTCCGCGACAATCCCAGCAGGATACCCGGAGAAACGACCTCCAGTCCGTTCGCCGCCCGCGCTCGGGAGCGAGCTCAATTCCGTACTCTTCGAGAATCCGCTTCACCGTTCTGCGACTCACTAGGTAGCCGAGGCTATGAATCGCATCTCGGATTCTCGTGTAGCCCCAGCGCCGGTTCTCATTCGCCATCCGGACGACCAGATGCTCGCTCTCCGCGCCGAGCTGAAAGCGCTCCTTCCAGCGTTCCACCTCAGCTACGGTCAGGCCATGCTTGCGAGCCGCCTCCCGTACCGTGGTCTCTCCCTTGAGGATGCTCATCACCAGGCTAGACCTGCGTTTTGCCGTCCAACGCTGGATCGGTGCCGTGCCCTTCTCTGCCATTGATTCCCCTCCAAGACGTCAATCTTCTCACGTCTTATTGGTGGACTCAACTTTCCGGGGAGCAGGATAGATACTCGATCACGGACTGCTGGTGCCGGTTCACCCAGCCTGAATACATCAGCAGCAGGAATCGTAGTGCCGCGCGTGCCTTCATATCGGTCAGGATAACGCAGCACACGCCCGATCACCCCGGTAGCGTGTCCAGCTCGGCCGACCCGGGCAACGTATTCTCCATCAAGGCAGTGCGGGACGGCGATCCTATTCTGGTACACTACGGGATCATTATCACCGGGAGCAAAACCATCAGGGCATCGACAGTCGCATCATTGCGACCGAGTCGCCCGGAGAGGCTGACGGTACAGTCAAGTGCCGCTCTAGGGTCGGTGGACTCTTGCGATACTATTATCGAGAGGTGGCTTGACCTCCAGAGGTCGTGTCGATCGCGTTGTTGCACACGACGCGATCGCCGCATGAACCACGTTCGATGAAGGAGGCACCGAGACCGTTCGCTGCCCGTGCCCGTGGGTGACGGCCTTCTTCCTGCTGGCGGATTTCTGGCTCAACCCACCACTCAAGGCAGCGCTGGGAACACGCCTGCGCCAGTCGCCTCGGTCGCAAACGGTTCGGACGCCACGGCGTGAAGCCAACGTTCACGGAAAAAGATGTCTCGCTTCAGAGTGACTTCAAACGAATCGTCAACCCCCTTCAATGCACGCGCCCCATGCCAGTGGGTGCTCTCGATCTCTGGACGAGGCCACACCGTCCAAGAGTACGCCTGAACCGGCTCTTCGGTGGTCTTGGTTACTTCCACCTGGAACCTCACAGAGTGCCCGTCGTCGTCGAGCAGCGAAACCTTGGCCTCCAGGCCCTCTCCAACCACGAGCTTTACGTCGCAGGCCCGGACCGTCACGGGCGGCGCAACGGCGGCCGCGACTGCCTGGGACAAGCCTCGAGTCGCCTTGAACTCCACAGGACGCACCAATTTGTACAGCGAACGATACGGTGGAATCTGGTGAATCTCAGACTCATTGACGACTGGTTCGTCACTCCCCATCACCAAGCCCAGACGCGGGATATGAATGCGGAAGCGAAGAAAGTTCCGGTTTACGGCAGGAAAAAAACCAGCCGGCGGCTGCTGGGCTGTCGCCGCCTGCCCCTGCAGGCTACGCACGAACGACGGGCCGGTGGCACTTCCATCGGGAACGAGATTAGCCGTAACTTCTCCGAGGAAGCCGTGCCTCCCTGTAAAAATGGCATCGGCCCACTGCACGCTGAAGCTGTCACCCGCCGGCAAGTTCGCAAGTTGAGCTGGACTTCGCTCGGGGAACGACGCGTCCGCGAGACCGGAGAGAAACAGTTTGTGGTCGGTGCCTGCGACACTGATGGTGAGGGCGGCCATCCTAGCGGCAGCCACCCTGGCCGGGTCTCCGGCCGCCGCGCAACGTCCTCCTGGCATGTCAATCCCTCCTTGCAACGGCCTCGAGCACCGCAGCGTGCGCGTTGACTTTGCCAAAGCCAAACCAGAGCGAGTGCCCTGTCGCAGGGTCGAACTCCCCGCTGCGTGAAGCGCTATTCTCGGGCGGGTTAACGAGCGTGCAGTCCAACGTCGACCGATCTGCGGTACTCTTGATGATGTCGTGGACCTCGCTCGCCGTAAGGGCGGGGTTGGCTGATAGAATCAGGGCGCAGACACCAGCGACGAGCGGCGCACTTCCCGAGGTTCCGCCCATAGAGGTCGTGATCGAGCCGAGCTCGATCTGGGCGAGTCCCACCTCTGCCAAGCCCATCCCGCTGTCATGATTGTCGGTGGTCACGAGCTTGGGCTCGGGGCGCTCGAATCGCCGCCCTGGCGCGTCTGGACGAAAATTGTCCGAGGGGGCCACGACTGTGAGCTTCGAGCCCCAGTTCGAGTAGTGGGCCCGTCGGTTCATGGAGGTTACGGCGCCCACAACAACCACGCCATCGAGTTCCGTCCAGCCGCTGTGCACGGCTTGGCCTTTGAAGAACCCGCTCCCCAACCGCCGCCCTTTACGTGTGTAGTAGACCAGCCCGTGCTCATTGCTTGCGGCGTCCAAGTAGACCGGTAGATCCCTGTTCCCAGCCGCGAAGCAGATGACCAAGCCTCGCCCGCGACGTCCACCGCTACAAAAGAACTCGGCGAACGTCTCCTTCATGGCCGTTGACGGAATCGTAAATGCGGTCGGGGCGTTTCCCCACGAGCACGAAACAATATCAGCCCGCCTAGATATGTATTGGAACACGCGCAGCACCATCGAGTCCGTGGCGAACGTGCCAAGCGGCAGACGTACGGGCATCCAAGACACCCCGGGCGCGACGCCTAGCACATGGGCGTGACCGCGCGCGATGGCAAGGCCCGCACACGGGGTGCCGTGGTACTCGCTCGTCGCGCGGTCCGGAAGCGGCTCGGTGTCTCCGGGGACAGGTTCGCTATCACCCGACCAATCCGTATCCGGACTACCAAAGTCAGCAGGCGAGACGACGTTGCCGCGTAGGTCCGCGTTGGACAAGTCGAAGCCATCGTCGAAGATCGCTAGCACGATGTCGTTGGAACCCCGCGTCACCTCCCAAGCGGAGTTCGCCTGAATGCTGCTGTTCGGGAGCACATGTGGACCGACTCGGTCGGCCAAGTGCCACTGCTTGGCAAAGTAGTCGGGTCCGTTGGATAAGCCGACATGACTGCGATAGACATCCGGCTCCGCCCAACGAACGTCGTTCCGCTCTCGAACGAGATTCACGAGTTTGAGTGGGTTCATGCCAGTAGAGTTCGTGAGTCGGAACACCAGCAAGCTGGGCGACGGGCTCGGCAATCGCTCAAGGGCGTAATCTGTCGCGAGTACATCCGCGACGGATTTCGCATCACGATGGGGGCCGACGATGATTCGATCGGAAAGAACCAACGGGACGTTGACGCCCTCCGCGGACACCTCGTAGGCGTGGTGTGCGACGAGGCGCTTGCGAACAGTTGCCATCACGTCGTCGAGTAGTGTGTCGTCGACGGCAACGTCTGTAACAGCGGCGGTGTGCCCCGCGATCTTCTGGACGGCGTTGTGTCCCGCGAGCGCCCTCGACGTCGAACTCTCCGAGGCCAGCACGCGAAAGAGATCATATCGCTTCCGCACTTGGAGGTTCTCACCGCCGAACCAGAGTTCCATGGCGCATCTCCGATTGCTTCAGCTCTCACCTGGCTCACCATAGCACATCGTGGCCAAGTAGTAGCCGACGTTCGCGGGCAGCCATCTGGTCCGCAACCGAACGACCGCGAGAACCGCGGAAGGCGGCAACCAGGCGGCAGCACGCGTGATCGGTTTAGAGGCATCGTGAAGCCGATCAGCTCGGGAAAAGCAGTAGTTTCTGGTCGTAGTCCGCGAAAATGGCGTCCGCCTTGATACCATTGAGATTAGGCAACAACCTCGATCGTGTCAAGAGGACGCCATGCGTGGACTCGTGGTCTTCATTCGAGCTGTCGTCCGGGCAGCTCTGGCCATCACGGGCGTCCACAGGATCGTCGTTCCGGCGCCTTCGGTCACGATCCGCAAGCGGGGTCCGCTGAAGCGGCTGTGGCTTCTGAGCATCTGAGCGAACGAATCCGGCGTACTCCGCCGAAGGTCCGTCCACGAGCGGTGTCTGGACGATTCACTCGGCGCCACGTGCGAGCCGGAAGCCCAGCGTGCTGTCTCGTGATGTTGGAAGGCGCCAATTGCGGCAAGCCGACCTGACGCGACGCGCCTCGGACAGCCAGGAGCCGCCCCGTATGACGCGGGAAGTGCTTTCCGTCGGACCTGTTGGGTTCGTCTGCCGGCCGGACCCGTAGCCGGCTTGCCAGTCTGCGCACCACTCGCGCACATTGCCTAGCATGTCGTACAATCCCCACGCATTTGGCGTCTTCATCGCTACAGGATGAGTGCCGGCGCGACGGTGATCGTATTGTTTGCCCGACCAGCGAACCGAGCTGGTTCCCGAAGTTAGCTCGAACTGGACGCCGCTATTGCCGCCGTACCAGGCGATGCCATCGAGGATGGGCCCGTCCATCTCATCACGGATGTCGAGCTCGCCAGCGTAGGTACTTGTATCGGCTCCAGCCCGGCACGCATACTCCCACTCAGCCTCCGTCGGCAGTCGCAGCGGGGGGCCTTGCAAGTGGGCGTTGACCATGACCAGGAACTGCCTGCAGTCCTCCCAGCTCACCTGCTCGACCGGGCGTCGGGGGCTGATGAAGTGGCTGGGATTCTCGCCGGTCACCGCTGCCCAGAGCTCTTGAGTGCACGGGGTCGCACTGAGCCAGAACCCCCGTGTGAGGACTACGTGGTGGAGCGGCCCCTCGTCGTCAAACCTTCCCTGTTCCGACTCTGGCGATCCCATGAGAAATGCGCCAGGACGGATCCACCTGAACCGTTGCTTCACTCCGTCAAGAGCGAGTACGGCCTGAGCCCCCACTTCATCCTCTCCCTCCTGCCAGTGAATCGAGAGAGAAGCCGGAGCGACCTCCGGTTCCGTTCCGTCTACGTTGAGTGGGGCGCCGATCGCTTCGACGATCTTGGCCACAACCCTGTGTACACCCAGGTGTGACACGATTGCGTAACGGTCCGCGAGCGTAGGCGAATGGGCTCGGACCTCGACGTCACCGACGCCATGCCACACCGGTAACAGTACCTTCTTGCCGTCTGTTTCGCGTGCTACCAGCCCCGCGAGCTCCCACTGGGGCCACTCCTTCTCAAAGAAGGCGGTGCTGAGCACAACGACTCCGAACCGGGACCGGGCCAAGCCGCGGTTGATCGACCCGAGCAGGCGGTCGCCGAGCTTGAGCTCGAACTCGTCGTACCAGACGCGGTACCCGCGAGATCGCAGCTGTGCCGCGAGCCCGTCGACGAACGTCTCCTTGTCCTCGGAAGCGTGGGCTATGAAGAGGTCCCACTCACGAGTGTCACCGGGAGCAGACATCTTGACTCCGAAGATTCTGGCGCGGAAGTGCAAGGCCGACAGCGTTCCCTCCGTAACAGCTGCCGGTGCTTCCGTTTTGGCACGCATTGCCAACAAACCCGCAGGATCATGTAGGGTAGCCTCGAGTAGGAGGTCTCCACCATCCGGCTCCTCCGCTGCTACGTCTGACGGAACCTCCCCCTAAATCGGGACAACGAGGGCGGGGGAGCGGCCATCGCTCTAACAGAGCGTTTGAATCGCTCCCAGTTCATGCGCGAGCGTTGGCTCCGACGGCGAAGCCATCTCCTCCAGATTCGCAGCACCACGGGGGTGAGCCGCGACAGGCTTCGAAATTGCCGCTGACACCGAAGTAGTTATAGTGGCGCCGGAGACGTCGCGCGAGCGCGGCGTGCTGCTCCAGCAGGCTCTGATCGAGTATCTCCGGACGGAGAATCGCGTCCTGCGCGAGCAGCTCGGCGGCAAGCGCCTCCGGCTGAGCGACGACCAACCCCGCCGTTTGGCTGTGCGTGGCAAGATGTTGGGCCGGAGAGTCTTGGGCGACGTCGCCTGCCTCGTGACCCCTGACACGATCCTGCGCTGGTACCGGAGGCTCGTCGCCCAAAAGTATGATGGCAGCCACCGCCGCGGTCCGGGGCGCCCGCGTCGGAGCGTCGAGATCGAGCGACTCGTCGTCCGGATGGCGAATGAGAACCGGCGCTGGGGATACACGAGGATCCGAGACGCGATGAAGGCCCTCGGCCATGAGGTAGGCCGGAGCACGGTAGAGCGGATTCTTGAGGAGCATGGAATTGAGCCAGCGCCGGAGCGAGGACGTCGGATGGACTGGAAGTCGTTCCTGAAAGCGCACTGGGAGGGCCTCGCGGCCACCGACTTCTTCACTGCGGAAGTACTGACCGTCTTCGGGCTTGTTCGTTACCACGTCTTGTTCGTGATAGAGCTCGCCACACGGCGTGTCGAGATCGTCGGAATCAGCGACGGTCCGCATGGAGAATGGATGAAGCAGACGGCGAGGAACTTGACTGACGTCGAGTCCGGGTTCCTTCGTGACAAGCGGTTCCTGATCCACGACCGCGACCCGTTGTTCACGGCGGCGTTCGCGGGAGCGCTCGGAGCAGTCGGCGTGGAGGCAGTCCGGCTGCCAGCGAAGAGCCCGAACTTGAACGCATGCGCGGAACGCTTTGTACGATCAGCGAAGGAGGAGTGTCTCGATCGGGTCGTTCTCTTGGGGGAGCGACATCTCCGAGCCGTCCTTCGCTGCTACAGTGCGCATTACCATGACGAACACGTTCACCAGGGTCTCGGCGGACGCTACCCTTCGGGGCGCGAAGTCCGCCCTGATTGTCTGGCGAGGTCCGCAAGCGCGAACGGGTCGGCGGAACGTTGAGCTACTACTATCGAGCTGCTGCATGAGGCCGCGTCCAGTACTATGGCCAAGTATTGAAACAGAACGGGATGGCACGATCCCACCAGACGGACAGCCCTCCGCCTCAAGCCGCTCAGCAAGCTTCCGGGCAACCTCGAGGTTCTCGTGGGCGTAGCTGATGAAGATGTCGTACCGCGCCGGCATGCTCGCACCTCGGATCATGGGACGCGAATCTACCCGGCGAGCTCCCCGCCCGCTAGGCGATCGCATCGGGACGGCTCCGGCTCGGCCGAGCCCTGGTAACGTATTCGCTGTCAATGCAGTGCAGGAGTTCGGTTGGGTTTTGGAACACTACGGCGTCGGAAGTCTCGGCGAGGGCGCGAGCCGCGCGTTGATTCAGAGACCCGGGAGCTGATACGACGGTTGGCCGGGGAGAGCCGGTCAGGACAGCTACCGTGGCTCTGTCGAAGCACCGTCCTCCATGCATATGGGAAGAGGCTCTTCCAGCCCGACTAACATCCCCGTCAGTACGCTACCGGCGGAGCGGAGGCGCTCGATGACTACCAGAGCTTGGCATCCTTGCGCACTCGACGACGCAGAACTCCTACTGGATCGCGGCGCTCGGCCCGTGCTGCGTACAGCCATCGCTCTATCGTCGACACTCCGAAGCGCACTGGCTCCCCGCTCACCGGGTGCTTCCAGCTCTGCTCCGACAGCTGCCGTAGCCGTGCCTGCAGCTCCCCTCGACGTGGCGGCGCCGCTAGCAACGGACCGACGATCGCAAAACGCAGCTCCGCCCACCGCGAATGATGTCCTCTGCTATCTCGTTCGTTCATCGTCTCCGTACACCTCCTTGCAGCCCCATCCCGGGCTGCAACCACGAGGCTACGGAGCACTCCGCGCGCGAGCAACGTGCATCTTTTGCGGGTCCATGCTCATCTCCACACGGCCATCGATGAGCGTGAGCATCGGGGCGTCGTCAATGGGCTCAAGAATCGCGGCGAGTGGATCTGGGCGGTCTCGGTGACACGGCACCGGCCCCCTCCAAGGAAGCCATCGTGCGCGCAGGGAATCGAGTCCGCCTCTGTTGCCTCATAGCGACAATTCGACAATTGACCGGATGTCCACTCACGGTGGGAAGACGACATGCGACGGATGTTCTACCAGGGGCGCGGAGGGGGCGGAATCTGCGGCTGGAGCGTTCGATGGGCATCTGATGGGCGGTATTTCGCCGCAAACTGCGCGGAAACTGCCTGTGCGAGCACGCGCATCCAACCCGTAAACCGCTGACCCATTTATATTTAGATCACTCCACAGACATCCCCTGAAGCCGCTTCAGGCCCCGGAATCCCGGAAAACCATGCCGCGGAGAGGTCAACTAGCGAGGGGGGCATGCCGCCCAGAAGTCGCTTAGAAAAGGGGCATGCCGCCAAGAAGTCAACTTCCGAGGGGGCCATGCCGCGGAGAAGACGCTGGCGAACGGCTCTCGTCCCGATCCGGTAACCGCTTCTTGAGGGTTGGCGGGGCAGCTTGCGGATGAGCTGGCGACGAGTGCTTCCGGCAGAAAAACACGTCGTCCGTCCGGCTGCCCTTCGCGATCTCGGCCCGGACTCGGACCAGGGGGGCCCGGCCTGCCGGTCGAGAAATGGACCGGTCGCCCGAGGGCCTGAGGCTAAACACCCTCGGTTCGCCCTCAGGGTATGAGGCCGGCCCCCTTCGACACCATGGTCTGAACGCCGCCACCCGGTGCACGTTGAGCCCAGTAGGCTACAGCCACCTCCTCGTGGAGGCCCTGACCGCTACGTATACTTGTTGGAGGCGCGACGTATATTTTTCCGAAGGCTTTGGCACAGTGTCCCCCTATATCTTCGCGAACGACGCGGCCGCCTACCTGACTTTTCCCGAGCGCGCGTTCGGGGCGGAGGTCGTCGGCAGGACAGCGTTCATGGTGAGCGAGGCCGGCGGCCAGTTCAAGCCCAGCCGCGCCGCTTTCTACATCTACGTCGAGAGGACGCAAATCAGACCCACCGGGAGGCGCTCCCGTGCAGCGCCGACGACATCCACGCGCCGCGGGAAATGGACTACGGGGACCGAGACCGATCCGACGGGCAAACATATGGTGATTCTCGACGCGGGTACCGCATGAGCCCAACGACTGAGGCGACTGCGAGCGCGAGGCACTCAACCTCCCTGTCGCGCTCCGGCTAGAGGATCGGGGCAACACCGTTGGACGCATAGCCAAGACGGGCAGGCAGGCTTCGAGGAGAACGAACCACTGACCGGAGGGACCGTCAGTCTTTCGTGGGCTTGCCCTTACGACGAAGGCCACCGCATAGTACCCGGGTGACCTTCCAGAGTCCGTGCCGCGGAGTGGTCAACTAGACGAGGGGCCTTGCTGCTGAGCAGTCGCATAGAAGAAGGGCATGCCACGGAGAAGTCAACTTCCGAGGGGCCATGCCGCGGAGAAGTCGGTTGCCTCTCGTTCGCGAAGTGGGCCCAAATAGGGAGGGACTGCCAACCGGGTCGCACTGCGGAAGAGTACAATCCGTAGCATAGGGTCGCCAATTCCAAATCGTCTCGGAGCACCCATGAGCAGCGGCACTTGTCGGCTTTGCGGGAAAGAGGCACCGCTCTGCGCGTCCCACATCATTCCGGAGTTCTTCTTTCGGCTGACCTGCCCCCAGTCTTCGTACCAGCTCTAGAGTTAGTGCCAGAGTCCTTCAGTCCGGCTCTGGGCTTCTACTCCTTGAAGTTCCGGAACCAGAATGGCTTCGGGGACCGGCACCTGGTAGTCGAGTGAGCTGTGAGGTCGCCAGTGATTGTACATCTGCCTCCAGCGCTCGATGAGGACCTGAGCCTCACGCAGGGTGTAGAACAGCTCGCCATTGAGGTATTCGTCGCGGAACCGGGCATTGAAGGACTCGACGTAGCCGTTCTCCCAGGGGCTGCCAGGCTCGATGAACAGGGTCTGCACCTCGAGCCTGGCCAGCCACTCGCGAACGGCGTGACAGGTGAACTCTGGGCCATTGTCGGAGCGGATGTACTCAGGCGGCCCATGCTCGACGAACAGGCGTGCTAGGACCGCTAGGACGTCCTTGGAGCTGAGCCGACGAGCGACCTCGATGGCCAGGCACCGGCGGGTGAACTCGTCCATCACCACTAGCACTCGTAGAGCCCGTCCGTCATGGGTCCTCTCGTGCAGGAAGTCGTACGACCAGACGTGTCCTGGGCGCTCAGGCCGTAGCCGAATGCAGGACCCGTCGTTGAGCCAGAGACGGCCCCGTTTGGGCTGCTTCTGAGGCACTTTCAGCCCCTCACGCCTCCACAGGCGCTCCACCCGCTTGTCGTTGACGCGCCAACCTCGGCGACGGAGCAGCACCGCGATGCGCCGATAGCCGTACCGGCCGTAGCTGCACGCCAGCTCGGCCATCTCGGCTACCAGCTGGGGCTCGTCTGCAGGCCCCTGCCGTCGGTAGTAGTGGGTCGAGCGCGGCTGTCTCAGCACTCGGCAAGCCCGCCGTTGCGACACCCCCAGGCAGCCCACCACTCGGTCGACCGCCTGGCGCCTCCTCAGCGGGCTCAGAAGTTTCCCGACGCCACCTCTTTCAGGATGGCGTTGTCCAGCGCTTGCTCGGCTACCAGCTTCTTCAGCCGCGCATTCTCACGCTCCAGCTCCTTCAGCCGCTTCGCCTGGTCCACGCCCATCCCGCCGTACTCCTTGCGCCAACGGTAGTACGTCTGCTCGGACACCCCTAGCTGTCGGCAGGCCTGCACCGTCGTCTCGCCCTTCGCCAGCAACACCTCGGCCTCCCGCAGCTTCCCGATGATCTGCTCCGCCGTGTACCGCTTTCTCGCCATCTTCGCCCCTCCTTCGCCACCATTCTCTCTCTTCTGGTGGCTCAATTCCAGGGGGGCAGATCAGTTCAACCATCGACGGCTTCTCGGGCCGCTTGGCGATGTCCCTCCGGTGGAGTTCGAGGAGGCCTACCACCGGACTCAGGCTACTCACGAAGGCAACGTGGCAGTCAACTAAACAGCTCTCCGACATACCCGGGGCGCTTCAATTCCAAATTGATGGTGGAGACGCTCTGGAGCTTCTTAAGGTCAACGATGGATACAAGGGGCTTCTTGCCGCCGAAAGCTACAACTAGCCGGCTGCCATCGTCAAGTGACCACCACGAAGCAGGCAGCTGCTTGGGCAACTTGGCGGTACCCACTATCGCGAGGGTATCCTCGTTGACTAAAGACAAATGACCTTTTCCGAGGATGTACGTTGCCGCGGTAGCCTCGGTGAGAACGCTTGCCCCCAGAGCCACGCCGACCATCCCGAGGAATGTAGCGAACGTAAGCCGAATGCCGAGCAAAGGCACAGTCGCTAGCATGCAAACCCTCCTGCGGTGGATGCTCCATCCGTCGTTGCATAACCTGACACACCGGAAAACGATAACGGCGCGGCGACGCCCACCCTCCATCCGCCTCCCTGGATGGCTCGGACTCAACTATGTGACTGCCGTTGCCCTGACGGTACGGCACGCCGTAGTAGCTCAACATGCCACCCAGCGATCGTACTCCGCGAAAACCCCGTCCGCATTGATACCAGTAGGACGATTCCGTAATAGTATTGCAATATTGCTCTGCAACATGCACCTTCCCTTGCGTAACGCGTGTCCCGGAGGGGAAGATGCCGTTCCAGAGGAAGAGACCGCAGCTGAAGTTGCCCCCCGACGTCACAGGCCGACTGACGGCCATGGCCCGTTCTCGTACGGAGTCTGCCGGGCGCGTGGAGCGCTCTCGGATCCTCCTTGCGTACGCATCCGGGGAGACCGTGTCGGGGATGGCCCGGCAGATGGGAACGAACAGGCCGAAGGTGGAACGATGTATCGATAAGGCGCTGGAGCTCGGCGCTCTTGCCGCATTGGAGGGACTTGCCGGGGCGCGACCGAAAGCCCGCCATCCTCGCGGAGGCTCGAGCATGGGTAGTGTCGTTGGCCTGCCAGAAGCCGAAGGACTTGGGCTACCCTCACGAACTGTGGACGACCGACCTGTTGGCGAAACACGCACGACGCCACTGCAAGAAGATGAAACATCCGTCTCTCGCGAAGCTGTCGCGAGGGACTGTTTCGAAGATCCTCTCGAAGAGCGAAGTGCGTCCGCATAAGGCGACTTATTACCTGGAGCGCCGCGATCCTGAGTTCGAAACGAAAGATGGTGCCGGTTCTCTGCGTGTACAGGGAGGTAGCTCTGCCGCGCCAAGCGGAAGAGGGGTCCTCCATGGTCGCCGTTCTCTCCTACGACGAGAAGCCGGGCATCCAGGCGCTCGGTAACACGGCTCCAGATCTGCCGCCTGTTCCGGGGCGGCATCGGACGGTGGCCCGCGACCATGAATACGTTCGTCATACGGTAACTTTGATGGCCGGCATCGACCTTCTCACAGGCAAGGTCCATGGACAGGTCGTCGACCGCCACCGAAGTCGCGAGTTCATCCGCTTTCTCAAGATGCTTGACCGACAGTACCCGCCAGACACGAGATTCGCATCGTGCTGGACAACCACTCCGCGCACATTTTCAAGCAGACTCGCGCATACCTTGCGACCATCGCCAACCGGTTCGAATTCGTGTTCACTCCGAAGCACGGATCGTGGCTCAACCTAATCGAGTCCTTCTTCGCGAAGATGGCCAAGGCCATCCTGCGACACATACGGGTCAACTCCAAGCAAGAGCTGAAACAACGAATCATGGCCTACCTACGCGACCTCAACAAGACACCTGTCGTCTTCCGTTGGACCTACAAATTCGACGACGCCCAGGTCGGGTACCTGAAACGCTATTTGGGAATCGTTCTACTAGTTCGGCTCTTCACTGGATCGGGTGGGTGAAGAGCGCCCTGGATCGCGCTGACCCCGGTAGCCCAGCAGGCGTAGCCGTGCCATCTGCCTGATGAAAGCAGTGGCCGAGCCCCCTGCCCCTCGCCGTCGGTCCTCACCCGCAGGCAGCGAAGCGTCGGGCCGACGGCGGGGGGTAGGGGGCGACTCGCCTGCCCCGAGCCCGAGGTCAAGTTCCTCCTTGACCTATGTTGCTTCGGAGGCTTCCGGCGCCAGCGAGAGCCGGAATCTACCCACTCGATCCGGTGAAGCGCCACTAGTTCTTCCTTTGGACCAAGAATCAGGACCGGAGCAGGATCCACCTTAGCCACCCTTCCTCTTGGTCCGAAAGATGGGGTCCACCTCACTGGCGAAGTCAAGTCGGGCAGGATCGGCGCCGAACTGTCCTACCAAGTTCAACTACCTTCAGCAGGTCGACGCCCACGTCAGCGCTGTTCGACTCTCACAGATTCCACTATTCCGGGTTGGTTCCAGCCAGGAAAACGCGCCAGGTACATTCTGCGCGGCGATCGTGCCCATACTCCAAGGACCATCTCGTCGTATCGTTTGGGCAGCTCGCCAAGAACATCGCCACTCTCCAGGGAAACGAGAAGCAGCCGGTCCACGACCTGGAGCAGACCCCAAGACTCCTCCGCGGCCGTCAGAACCACTGGAACATGGCCCGACTCTAGATGCTCAATCCGGCGGTCCCATAGTACCCGGCCTTTGTGCCCGCTCACGTCGAGCGCTGCGACGTAGGCGTGGTGCCGATTTCGGAATTCCGAACCCTCAACGATCGAGCACGCCAACACTCGATCCTCACCGGCGACACTCAAGCGATGGATCGGCTCCCGACCCAGTACGATACTCCTAGATTGCTTCGACCGGAGGTCGACAACGTGAAGGTACGACTCCCCCGACATATCTCCGAAACCGCTGCCGAGGTAGACGCGCCCTTGGTCGAAGCAAATACAATGGTCTCCCGCAGGAAGGACCTCTTCTGGCCCGACTTCAGTCAATCGGTGGAGAGCACAACCGAAAAAGACGTAGCACTGACCATCCGGCCCGATGCGAGGTCCCTCACCGTTGATCTGCGACACCTTGGTTCTGGAGAGCTGAAGCTCGCCACTGCTGCTGGCACGAATGAGGAGTATCTGGTCGCCCTCAACCTCTCTGACAGCGACGTTAAGAGACGTGTCTGAGTGGACTCGCTTTCCACTCACCCAACCCATGCCGGTCGCAGTCCGTGCCAAGGTTGGCACCACTGCCTTGTCGAGAATCGAGCCGTCGGAAAGCTCCACAAGCTGAATCAACGCCTCAGAATCTGACGATTCACCCAGCAAGAGCAGCATGTCAGCAGATATGAACGCGGCTTCACAATCCAAGAACGGCAACTGTGTCGACCACCGTATCGAGTGAGTCGTGGTACTCACCATGTCGACCGTCGTGCTTGACTGGCCATCTGATCTCAAGATCGCGACCAGAGAGCCATCCGACGAGAGCACAGGAGGATATCTAGCTTGCACTCGATCGGAGAGTTGTTCGGGGAGGCCTACTTCGTAGCGATCGGCCGGGTCGCGATCTGAAAGCGGGCTTGGCACCGGGCCGGAACTCGCGAACCGCTCCTCGGATGCGCTGTCTGCCGTGACCACATCCCCAGGCTTGATTCTCTTGATTTCGTTTGTTGTCAGATCAATACCGGCGGCCAGCAAGAAAGCCTTCGCGTATCGCGGGCCTTCCCCTACATAGCCCAATGAGAGGAAATGGATATCGTAACGGCCAGTTCGCTCGTCAGATCGTACTACCGTTCCGTCCTCATAGATGAATCGAATTCGGAACGTCGGAAAATGATCAACATACTCGGCCCGCACTAGAGGCCCGTGAATTCCTGCCAAGTCATGCGACATCTTGGAATAGAAACTCTCGGCGCCGGTCGACCGTTTGAACACACGGCGCTCCGGCTTCTTACCAAACAAGCGCTCAAGCAAGCTCACGGTGTCCTCCTGAGTCGGCGCGCACGGGGATGTCCCGTTCGCTGTTGATTTTCGGCGAGCAGGGGCTCTCCTGTACGATAGATTCTAAGCGATCATCTCCTCGTTGTGTTCAGCATCGACGTCGAGGTTCTTCAAGGCGCGGATGAGTTGTGGCATTTGCTTGTAGCCGCGGACGCGGTGGAAGCGAGACTCGGCATGTAGGACGGCAGTGCTGACCCAGCGAACAATCATGGAGCCACCTCTCCATCGGCGTACGCTTCGGGTGACAGTAGCGATGGTACCGTTGAGGTTCTCGATGGGGTTGGTTGTCCGAAGCGTTCTCCACAGAGGACCGTCGTGGAAGCCGAGCCGCTGCAAGGTGAGCGTTTCCTCGAGACCTTCTCGGAGAGAAGCAGCAGCCCCCGGATGCTCGCCTTCGAGACGGTCAGCCAGGCGCAGCAACTGACGTCGGGCCGATTTGACGGACTTCGTCGAGTAGGCATCGTTCATTGCATGCCGGACGCTGGCATGCATAGCTTTCGTCAGCTGGGGGTTTCCGAGCAGACGTACTACCGTGTCGCAAAAGAGCAAGGCGGGATGGGGCGTGGACCAGATCCTTCGTGCGCGCAGGGAATCGTTCCACCTTCGTTGCCTCATGGCGACAATTTGCCGGATATCCACTCACGCTGGGAGGACGACATGCGGCGGATGTTCTACCAGGGGCGCGGAGGGGGCGGAATCTGCGGCCGGAGCGGCGCGATGGGCATCTGGTGGGCGGTATTTCGCGGCAAACTGCGCTGAAACTGCCTGTGAGAGCACACGCCTCCAACCCGTAAGCCGCTGACCTATCTATGGTTAAGCCACTTCACAGACATCCCCACGAGCCGCCTCAGGCCCCGGAATCTCGGAAAACCATGCCGCGGAGAGGTCTGCCTAGGGCCAGAGATATAATGAAAATCACAAGAATTAGTCAATTCAAAATGGCGGATTTGGCCGTAAAAAGGGTGGTCTTGGTCTAAATTTTAGGGTCATATATCTCCTACACTGTTCTGATTAGCACGTTAAGATTTTGGGAAACTCAATATGCCTGGTATATCTAACTCTAGCTCAAATATCAAAGGATTTCAAAGACATGGGTTACATGGGTGGTATACTTTCACATGGAATGACCCATGAGGACTCTTATCATGGGTTCAATAGCAAGCGGTAGGTCACAATTCTATGGAAATTTTATGTTCATACCATTTTCGCACAAAGTCATCAAAGTCATCGTTATGTCATTTCTTACACACTTGTGGTCTATGCTGTATTGATTCTGCTTTCTCATCTGTTTGTGATGTTGAAGATGTTGTCTTTTGCTGTCACCAGCATATGTAGGACCTTGCCTACCTATACCCTTCTTTAAGTGTGATGTGTTTGTTAATTTGGTAATCTCTTGGCTTTGGTGTAGGTCTGTTTCCCTTGATTACTTTTCTCCAGGGTTTGAGATGTCCCTTATTGTTCTGTATAGCTGAAAAGGAGCTCAAGGGCTAGAAAAATCGATTCTTTCAGATTGGCCTGTGAGCTGATATGTGCAAAGCTTTAAGGTATAACAACATTGTTTTGTTGGAGGAAATTCAGTGAGGCATTCAAGACTAGCAGTCAATGCTGAGCATTACAGTCCTTAGAGCTTATAGCTTTGATATTCCCTTTTCAGTCTCATGTCACTTCTTCCAAATTAAATCTAATTTGGCCACTGTGTCCTCCTGACTGATAAATGATGAGGTGCTGCTCAGATTAAGGGGCAATATCTTTTTCTCTACTATTCCTGTTCTCTTTTATACCATTTCATATCAGGATACTGACACTTTTGTCACAAGTATCTATTTGCAAAGACTAGTGATCAATGTGAATTAGTTGACATATTCATGTAGTACTCACATTATGTTTCAATTCACATTAATTCCACTATTTTTAACATGTGCTAGTAAACAGTAAACAGCAGTACTACTTGGTGTTTTTGTCCATTGTTGGGTATTTATTGATTGGACTTACTATATGTGAAGTATTGCTTTTAAAATAGTTTGAATACTGGATTTACCAAAAATGTATTGTATATTTCGATATTTTAAAGTGTTCAGAAGATTAGGTAAAGCCACCACTGCCCTGACAAGGACAGAGCTATTAGATCATTGATAATTGATAATTGATGCTCTCTCATTAGATTTGTGGTCATGGTTAATTTGGTAATCTCACTTTTGTTAGATTTAAAATTGTAGTTTTATTTGATATTGTCAACTGCTTCAAAGGGACAGGAGATGCCCTTGAAAGAGGGAATTACAGAGCACTAAAACTCCTTGACCAGGCTATGAAAGTGTTTGAGATAATCATGGAGAGGCTGATAAGAGTTGATATCAAAAAGATCCAGTTTGGCTTCATGTCAGGCAGGGACACCATTAATACCATCTTCACAGTTCCTAAGATGCAAGATCTTTGACACCTGGCAAAGAACATGACACAATACTTTGCCTTTTGGAGAAGGCCTCCAATCTTGTTCAGAGTGAGGTACTCTGGTGGGTGTTGAGAAGGACAGGAGTCAAAGAGTGGATTGTCAGGGACATCCTATCTATGTACTGCAGTGTCACCAGCAGACTACCTCTCAGCAGCACTACAGAAACTCCATAGATGTTAAAGTAGGTTTGCACCAAGGATCTGTCCTCAATGGACAACTCTTTAGGCTATCTCTAGAGCGTTTGGAATGAGGTGTCAGTAGGAGGTCCTGGATGCTGATGACTTATTCATCATTGCAAGTACCATCAAGGAGCTGAAAACCAGTCTGTGCATCTGGAAATCTCACATGCAAAGTGAGGGAATGTGGACAAAAAAAGATTATGTGTAGTGGTAAGGCATGAACATCCTGAAGGACACTGGCAAGTGGCTCTGCTCTGTATGCAGATCAGGTGTTGGCAGGAACTCTCTGGATTTACTGCTCTGGATGTGCTCACTAGATACATAAGACCAGCAGTGGTACCTCATACAGGCGGAGAGAAAATCCAGCCTACAGATACTCCAGATGCAAGGGCACCACATGACCAAGAGATGGACGGCAAATAGATCATGTCAGCATAGATGACCATCAACTGGAAGTGTTTGAAAGATTTTTTTCCCTCGGGTGACACCATCAGTACAGAACAGGACAGTCATTCTAGTGTCACAACCCGATGCAGAGCTGCATGGGGTGAATTAAGAGAGCTATTGGCCATTCTTACATGTTGCTCTTTCAGCATCCACTCAAGAGGAGGGATATGCACCTCATGTGTACGCAGCATCATATTGTAGTCAAGTGAATGCTTGCCATTACAAAATGAGGAACATACACACTTGTATCAAAATGAGATGAAATGCTATGATAGATATGTGGAGTGAACACGGATGACCCAGTGGGCACTGCACTGCAACATTGTATGGGAGACTAAATGTGAGCTAGTCAAGTAACACTTTGCCTTACACAAGTTGACAGTTACTCGAAACTTCTCACTATGCCTTGGGACTATCGATCATTGTCTGATTCAATCACTGTTTGTCATCTTAGTTACTTCCTTATGCAATGTAATGTTTGTCTTTGTTTGTGCCCACGAGGGTGAGCCAAACAATAGGTTGTGACATACGAACATACTCATTGCTAACATTGTGTTACAACATTGTAATCAAGATACTTCGTACATTGCATGTATTCTAAATATTTCCCCCAGTGAATCGCCCCCAGGATGATTGCCCTCAAGAAAATTGCCCCTCGGAAAATTGCCCCCCGTGGTGTCCCATAATTTTTTTTTAAACAAATTAGTGGCTCTCACAGGCTCTAAATTTCTTCCATTTTCAGCCTAAAGTGTTCATTTTATTCTCGAAACATCATGCTACTGATGATCGTTGTGTTTAATTAAAAGAATAGAATGTATCTACTTCCAATCCATGTCTAACCGGGTCGAATATTAATAATTAATTTTAAAAGCTATTTTAGATTCATAATAATATAATATTTCAGTATTGCCTGGGACATTGTTGTTTACTACATATACAGCAGGACGATCGTCATTGCCTCTTGACATTGGAACATCGCGTTTGCACTTTGACTTGTTTAGGGGACCGTGGTGATTAGGTCTAACTACAAATGTGCGGTTAAAAGAAAAGCAAAATGCAGGAAACTAAGGAGGCAATTTTCCGAGGGGGGGAAATTTTCTTAGGGGGTAATTCTCCAGGAGGCAATTTACCGGGGGCAATATTCCCGGGCCAATTACGCCGGGGGCAATCTTCCTGGAGGTAATTTGATGGGGGGAAATTCACCCTGTGCCTCGATGCTGAATAGACATGGTGTTGTACTAGTGAATCCGCATCTTAAGGATTTTGTTCACCGTTGTCCAGTCATTATTTGGATATTTTGATTCTTTCTACATTGGTTCTGTCTACATTGACCCGACCTTCGCCCTCCGTACATAAACATTATCCACCTCGACACTAGCCTAATATGCACCAGACTCTACTGGTTCAGCCACGGACATTGCAGTCTAGCATGGATAAACTGCCTGATGATGATTGGTAAATTTAAGGTAAATTTTAATGATGCATGCTTCCAAGTACGTTTTTTTATAGTGATGCACTTTAAAACAAGTTAGTTTGGCCTGTTTATAAATGAACAAACTTCATTGGTATTTAACAAGAACGTATTTAAAAATGTCTTGGGCAAATTAGTCGGAACTTATGAGTATATTCAAAATATGGCATAGCAATTCAGTTGTCATATTTTACCTCATTTTCTTCTCCTGAGTGGGCAATGAAATCCTCTTGATGAAATCATATAACATTGAATGACAAACAGGGACAGAGTATAATTGTGACCAATTGATTTTATTGTGCCCCACTTGGCAGTGTGCGAAGTCTGAGGCCATGACAAGTTCACTACTCACGGTTTGCTGACTAATGTATTGCAAGAAGGTCTTTAAGTAACATCCCTTGGTGAAATCATACTTCAACTTGTGCTGTCCCTGTGAAAATTTTTTCACCATAGAACAATTTCAAGACCTACTGCAAAATTTACTGTTTTCTGTGTGTGTAGAATTCATAATAAAGAACATAAATCATATGTTTTATAAATTAGAAAGAAAATGATACCATTTTGGAGTATATATATATAACATCTCCATATCTCCAGAGCTTTCTATCAGCATTCCCTCCATATTCTCGTAGATTAGTTACTTCTCTCCTCTGTTATCATGAAACAACTCTCCTATGTACACTGTGTACCACTTCAGTATTCATACTCTACTTAATACTTTTATCTTACCCTTACTGATAAAGGAGATCTTATACAGTACCCCGAAACTTCCTTGATCTTGGCTCTACATTTTACATTTTGAAGTCTCACATTTCACACTTAACCTTGCTTCTTTTGCTTTTTTAGTGTCTCTGTCTTAGTTCTAATATCTTGTCTGCATCTCCCGTGGGAATCTGCTTTTCTCTTTCATTGCCTCCAGAATTTCGTTCACAATCCATTTATTTTACTTACCCTCTCTGCCTTTAGAATGTTTTCTTTGCATCTGTTAATGTTTTCTTTGTATCTGTTTAAGTATTTTCTACTCGCTTACACCCATATTTTCTAATACTGGTGCATTCGTTGGAGCATAAAAAGACTGAAAATGTGGTCTGCCATAAAGTCTTTCTATGAGACGCAAAATAAAAGGTCTAGGAATCTTAATTTACTGATGTAGTTTAGCTATTTTATAATGATTTAAAGTTAACTAGCCCATTACTATTGTACTGTACTTTAAGAAAAACACGCTATAGGAATGTGGTCCACCCTAAAGCTCTTCCTTAATTTTCATTAAAAAAAGCTTAAATGTACTTTTCCTATTTTATAACAATGACAAAAATACATCTCAACTTGAATAGGCTATTAAACTATTAATGCACTGTATGCTAAGAATAATCATTTTTTTGGAAATTAAGTCTAGCGTGAAGCTGTTCATTTAGAGCTATAGTAAAAGGGTAGTGCACTGTATTTGCTTCCGTTGTGTTATAGCAAAAGTAACTTTCAGCTTGAAGTCACACTGTCCCTTTCGATGATTTTTATAAAAGGTATACCCATAGTTAACAATTCTTTACCAACAATTTTACTTAATCGCGTCATAGCCTTTTATCTCATTTTTATCGCGAGTATGCACGTACATTGTAGACATCTTTGATTTGGTATTTAAGAATTGAATTTCTTGTTGTAATTATGTTGGCATAACGATCGTGAAAAGTATGAATTAACTTTGATCAATAAAATAACTTTGCAATATGCCCGCTGTTATCGTCCCTTTTTAAGCTCTTTACCACCAAGAACATGTTCTGTAGAACTGTAAACTGATCAGTTAGAGGAAAAGTGTCAAGTTGATATGTACATTCTATAGGAAATAAACAAACACAGTTTATTGTAATTTGGTCAAATCACTAAATTTATTGGTTTTTTTCTAGCTGTAATTTGCTGTCATCATTTGTGATTGGTCATATGAATTGATCTAGCGTGTGAAGGTGCACTTACCTTTACATAAGGCTACTTTTACATAATAGCATTATTTTGATATCAAAGCGAACAATACAGTCATAAAAGTCATATCATATTTATGCGGCGTTTAAAGTGGCTGGTTGCTATTCGTCATCTTTTACAGGATCTTTACATATCAATGTGCTGCGGTGTGTCCTAAAACAAAGGATTTGGATCCTAGAAAATTAGTTTATGGGGAGAAGTATCTATCGATATTTACAAGTACTGAGTTGAACACTCTATCGGTTGTTTCGAATTCAAGTCATGTTTTAATATATAATCATATAGTTTGGTTGTCACAACTGTTATCTTTTTTATGTTATTTGTCAGAGGAAGCCGAGACTGTAATAGATCGTCTGGAAAAAGTGACGGGGAGTATTGCGAAGACCAAAGATGGTTTAAGAAGGACTGCAAAGAATGCTGAGGAAACTCAAACAAGAATAGATCACCTGAAGGATGACTTGGAAAAGTATCATTACGAATACGAAGAGAAAGAGCAACATCTGAACGAGTTAGAATCAGAATACTCAAAGTCCAAAAAGCACCTGGACATTTTGGAAGATACTATTGAAACGATATGTAAAAGCAAAGAACGTGTCAAGATACTGATTAGCAATTTTGCTCCCTCGCTTTCACTTGATGATGATTCCTAAACGAGAAACAATCTTGTAACTTACATTCTACAGGAAAACCCAACACTTTGCGAGTAGAGCGGGTCAGGTTGTTGATGTGTTATTGTAGGGCGTGGCCTCGAAGGACACCCCAAATAGTATTATATCTCTAGCGTTGATTATGTTTTTGCGTAGCAACTTTAATGTAAGTTTTAACTTCGCACCATTTATAGAATCCGAGATTTTTAAGACCGGCAGGATTATCAAATAGAAACATGCTGTAAAAACATGTACTTAACGGACCCATTAACGATTTAGCTCTCAGATACTCTGTAAATACACATTGGTTTGAACAGTTCATCTTTTTATACGGGAGTTTGCTGTATAAAGATATATCACAAATTACAAGAAAATTTAACGTCACGCCACATTTCTTTTTGATATAAAGTTTTCATTAATTTTCAGACAGTTCCATGGAATATACAGTAATCTTGTGGCAATGCTAAACATAATCCGTAAAGTGCGCTTCAAATGCATCTAAATTTGCTACTGGTTTACTTAGCTATAGGTTGAGTCCTAATCATTTGGCTCGACTATTAGCTCGAAACTGATCTTTAGATGATTGGTGTGTTGCGAGTGTGTACGATGTCATGATAGAGGAAAATATATGGTACTAAAAGAAAGGACTAGGTCATTTCAAATAGCAGCCATAGACTCTTCTTCCTTGAACATCCCTCGTCTCTACCTTCAACACAACAATTAATAATAGAATGTACTGGACACAAGGTCACGAGTATGCTACTAAATTACGCGGATTAATCGATTATCTTACACACGGGATCAATACTCAACATGGTGGTACTCATTACGCAGAATAAAAGTAACGCATTACTTTAAAATATGGATAATTCCGTAGAGAGAAACGTCTTATGTAAAATTTAATGTTTTAAGGTTGTATCTCAAATATTGCATTACAATATTTTGACGGGTACATAGTTGTAGGAAAATCGTTTTGTTTTTTTCATCGTATAGCACATGTGCATTTGAGAGTAGAGCTTTGGAATACTTCATTGCTGTATAACAAAGAGGCTGCAGATGTGCATTCCCTGGGTATTGCCGATACTCGCATATGTGGACGACGAACATGATTAAAGAAATCACCATTTAGATGCACGAACTTTTACTACCTGTACATGATGTTTGATTAAAACGCTTTCGAATACACTTCATCAAAAGCTTCAAAAGCGTGGTATTAATTTGGAAGCCTAGGCTACTGGCCCAAGTAGACGCGGGTACATAAATGATACTGTATGTGCAACTTGAATTTTCATAATGCTTTGTCCAAATCAATAAAATTAATTACAATTAATTGATAGGCGATCTTTTAAAAGTTTTAATTGATTGTTGTCTTTCAACGAATTTCTATGATATTATGACAGACCTTGCAATTGTTCATGAGGAACCTATGTCCTAATAGATTAACTAAATTCTACTTACAGTAAGCCCTGCAACTGAAGTTGGAGTTAGGACTTTCAGAACTAGGCGAAACTGTTTTGAAAATTGGTTGAAATTAAACATGTATTGAATCGGGAGGAAACACAATCTGTGAATATTGAGCCTAGGAAGAATCGATATCCGAAAGGAAACAGGCAAAGACACACACCATGCGACAATCATAAACATGCCTAAAAATTCAGCTGCGTCGCGTCCTCGAGCAGTTTTTAAAATAATCAAGAGTTCCTATTTGAAAGTAAAGTGTGTTACATGAGGACACGCTGAAAGTAAGGTAACGTACTAACAATTTTTATGGTCGTTGAAACATTCAAGGTAATACAGGGAGGTATGTAAGCCTGCCTTTCTCAATTGGCTGTTTTGATCAACTTCTCCCACTTTACGGTTATTGTATAGGAAAAGACATTGTCCTATGTTACGTTGTATCGAGAGTATAGCAGTAGAGAATAGCACTGAAACAAAACTGATTAAACAATTCAATAACAGAGGAAGCATAAGCGGAAGAGCTGATAGGTTGGACACGACTAAAGTTTATTATGAATGCAATGGCAAAACTAATCACTAGTTGGATTCTCGGAAAATGGGAAACCATTTTTGAACCCCTTAATAACGACCCCGAGTGAGCGTGTCCTACTTAAAAATAAAGTATAGCCTACATTTCCTTCAAAGTAAAAGTAAAACTATGTACCATAAACAACAGGCTACTGCATAATGATCGGAGTAGGAAACATTGAAAGTTCCTATATTGTATGTTTCAGTGATAAATTCCACTGATCGTTAATCGTAATAAAAGCATTTAAAGTTTCGCTTTATCTTGATCTAACTTTGTCTTGTTATGGCAAGTCTTTCCAGTATTGTGATAAAGTTAGTCTCGTGCACAAGAATGTGAAATGAGCCTTTTGAATACGTCATCTATAAACAGTGGTTTTAAAGGCTGGCAAAATCACCCACTTTCACGCCGTCGGCGATCACACCTTCTGTGCAAGCGCTCAATTTCCAACTCCAGTCGTCGAGCTCGTTCATCAACGTTTTGGTACCAAACTTAAATTCCAAACAGACAAAATGGAGAGAAAGAAAAAGCTTTTGATCTTTCTCTCCTTATTGAATAAGAAAAAGCGACGAAAAAAGAAGGCTGCAAAAGAATGTGGGTTAGAAAATTTTATTAGGACCGTGAAATTAACAGAAACTATTCCAACCTTGTACGATCTCCGCTTGTACGATCATCATTTATTTTTCACATAATGGTTGCCTTCGTTGCGCCATTTCTAGTAGAAGAATTGACGTTTCAGCACCACCCAACTCTTGTTCAATATTGCTTTTACACCTGTGCGTAGGCAGGTATCTAAACAGTTAGTACTCTCCATTTTCTCTGTTCTGGAATTCAATTGTTGCGCCAAGACGTTGGTAAACGAGCTCCACCACTGGATGTGGAGATTAAGCTCTGGCGAGCGCCGAGGTTGAGCGCTCTCAAAATCGCCTAATGGAGATTGGCGTTAAGGCTTCCAAATTGTTTTTAAATTCAATGATTTGCATTACGACACCTTTATTTTTCCACCCACAGTATTGCCAAAGGGTTTACGGGACATAAGTATAGATTCTAGCTACTAATGTGATTAGTCAGTAACCCCTTGCTTTATCTATTTTTTAAAACTCGCCAATTGGCCACCGTCGTTTGCTTTTTCTAGTCAATGTTTTTTTTCTGGGAATTTTGTGAATGAAACGACAAGAATACACTACTCCGCCTTTTTTTGGATGACTTACTCTTTAGTAGCACAAAGATGTGTGCCTTTGAACGAAGACAGGCCGTAGTGGTACACTAATCATCCCCTTGGCTTACCAGGATATCATGTTCAAAGCTCTGCCGGCTAGCTGACAACTATTCTAAAGTAATTAAGAAGCGTTGATTTTCTTTCTATTGTGAAACTGTAAATGTGACTTTTTAAAAGAATGTTTGGTTATCAATAAGAGAATAAGAGATTTGTTTAAATGTGTTTCTCCCTACTTGGGAACCGGCAACCGTACTTGGGAAAAAAAGGATAGTATCAAATAAACATTTCAAGTTTTCAAGTTTTTCAACAACCGTCCCTTTTACGGCTCCATCCCTGCTCCCACCGAAATTATCAGTAGTCACTTCAAGTTGATAGTTATTAAAACACATTAAAGAATAAATTAAAAATTTCATGCGAGAGTTCATGTCGGCTATCCACGTATGAAGGCAATAACGATTTCAGTTAGGCTCGAACACGTTTAATTAGGGAAGTCGGATATAAAGTTCTGTTACTCGGACGCCATGTTGAATGATAACGGAAGGTAAACTAGAGAGAATTTGCAAATTCTTTGTATATCTTAGACAAATGCTTTCGTTGCGGACATTGACAGGACGATTACCTTTGAATTTAACGGATTTTAGTGATTATCTAATGCAATCTCATTTAATTGCATTGTGCCAAAATAGTAGAAATGAATGCACTGTCTTTGTTACGGCTGCTACCATCTTCTGCTGTAATAATTGACTGCATTTTCCTATCCAAATTAGTCAAAATATAATACCCTTTGCCCCAGGTAGCAAATACCACATAGAGCTGGTACATATTGAATGCGAGGTTTCTTTGTCAATCCAATCAGCTTTGGATTCATTCTTCCCGCGTGCCCAGGCCCTTTAATTGAAAGTACTAGGCGCGAGGGGGGAAAAGATGCATCATTACTGGATATCATGAAAAGAGGCCTCTGCTCATACGTTACCAGCTCAGTTTCAAATCTGCATCTGTAGAGAATGGTAGCCCTGACACAGCGAGTAACGCCAAGCGACAATTGAAACAGGGATAGTTGCATTTGTTCTTCTTCTAAAGTGCGACATTGGGTGAAGGTCTCAACTCCACGTTCATGATGTTGACAGGATATTGAATCTACGTAGGTTGCAGACAACAATCGTGTCAAATGCTAATTGTTGAAGCTGGACATTCATCTTCTAAATATTTGAAGTAGCAGTCTTTAACAAGCAATAAAGCAGGTTTATAGTAATCTCGTCAGAAAGCACGTCTGCGAGCTTCCCATTGCAGAATTGAAAGTGATCTACACCAAACCAGGGGCCACATGAAAATAATTTCTGTCAGGATTAAGCGCTGAAATCGTGGAAACATGGATTAGAGGATCCTGAAGACATTCAACGTGTAACAAGGTGTTTGCTTTTAGCCTACCTGGACTCTAGTCAAAACAACTTATTAATTTACTAGGTTGACTTGTAGTTCTTGCTATTTTAGACTGCTTGCCCTTGGATGGCAATATTACTCTCTCTGATACAGATTTCCATTGTAGCACCTTGCTTTAGATTCTAACTTGACTCAATACATAAAGTGACTTTGTAATGTATTTCTTTAAAGAAGCGGTTATTTCATGTTTCGATTAGACTTATGCTCACAGGAATGCACGGTATTTTCATGATAATGTAGCTGCACGCTAACATTTCAGTCCTTTGTGCATGTAGGTTTGTCATCTATTTAAAGGTGTGTGTGTAAATCAGCTTTCAATATATAATGCTTATTCGCTAGCGCTAGCCTTTTGGAAACATCTGTACTATGGCAGCTGCTTTAATTGGCCTCAATATTCCAGCTCTAAAATTGATAAAGATAACATGGAGGCTTATTTGTAACGAGGTTTACTTGCGGTAGTTAAGACGTTCGAATAGGCAAACGCGCAAATACTACATAAAATACAGATTAATTGAACAATGCATTAGCCAAAACCAAAATTAATAAAATAGTATATTTAATAGCTACGTTTAAGACTGAAGCAAGTAGTGAAGGGCACACAATTATAGGAAAAGTGTTTCTTGCTCAAGAGGTGACAACAGCAAGAAATAGTGGGGATTTACTCCAATAAATAGAAGTCAAATGGCAGTAGATAGAAAGAACTAATACTAACAAAAAGGGGATATTGGTCCGTAGCGGCAGAAAGTAGTTAAGGACTAGGAGAGCTAAGTAGATAATGAGCATAGTAGAAGTCGTAGATAGGTATAGGCATTAGTTTGCTATAGGTAACTAGGGATGAAAGGTACTCGACGTAGATAGGTGTTGTAGATTGTGTAGAAGTTAGTATTTGTTATAGATAAGTAGCTGTTGTAGGTTAGCTAAAGATAGATTGGTGAAGATACGTAGTAATTGGTGTAGATTACGTATAGAGGTAGGTAGTTGCTGTAGATAGGTAGAGGTTAGTCGTTACCATATATTATGTATTGAGGCAAATAGTTGCCGTAGATTAGATATAGAGGCAGCTAGTCTCCGTAGATTAAATATAGATGTTAGAGTAGACTAGCTATAGAGGTACGTAGTTGGTGTAGATTGGTTAGAAGTTGGTAGTTGCTATAGTTGAAACAGAGGTTGATAATGGCTGTAGGCAAAGTGGCAGGTAGGTGAAACAGTCTCCGCTGCTTATCAGGGAGACTGGTATAAAACACCAGTAGTTGAAACAGTGGATGATAATTGCTGTAAATTAATCTTGCAGCCATAGTAGTTAGTGCTAATGGGTTTACATAAGCAATTTATGTAGATAGGTAGTTGTATATAAGGTAGAGATAGAGGTAGGTAACTGCTTATCAGGGGGCTAAACTGAGTGATTGGTAAACCAATAGCTGTTAGAAAATAGAGAGTGGAGGTATTTTTTTAGAGATGTTTAATATACAGAAAATTATAATCGGCGCAAAGGTAATGTTGGCAAAGAAATGATAAAAACAGATACTTCTATGTACAAATTGACAGATTGCTTTATTTCTTTTGTTCTGGAAGTAGTTTTAAAATGCATTCCTGTTTCTATTCATTTCTTTAATTGTGACTTATGAAATTCAAAAATCGAAACATATGTGAAAGATATAGAAAATTTGTACCTAATAAATTTAGTATTTAAGGTAAACCCAACTAATTAGTGCGTGAGAAAAACGTAGGAACAATAGGATTTAAATTATTGCTTTTACATGGATTGTTTGTTACCTTTATATAGTCATTTTCCCAAAGGGATTTCTTAAAAGTTTGCATATCGTTCTAATCCGGACATGTCCTTTTTGCCTAACCCCACACCTCTCTTAAAGTAAAATCTCAGGAAAGGCCAAAAATAACATCTCAAGTAGTATTCTTTTACTGTGACAAGACTCATATTTGAAACCAAGTGTTCGTAACGAGAGTAGCGATTGGAGGAGGAAGAGAGAGCATAGACGAGCGGCTTGTGATCAGTTAAGACTAACAAGGAGCGAGCTTCTAAAATGTTTCGTAAATGGCGAATTGCAAGATGTACAGCAATCAATTTGCGACCAAATGTACTGTAGCTGGTCTCTGCAGACTATACGTTTTTAGAAAAGAATGAAAGAAAGCAGATAACAATGACCATCGATGAGCTCTCGTAAAACACCACTAACAGCAAATTTAGAGCTATAAACCATTAAGTTCTAGGGTGCTTCTGAAACTGGATGGCAAAAGAGTGTAACGTTTGCAGGAATGACATTAATGGATTGAAAACCCTTGAGAGCAGAATCATGAAGGTGAAACGATCGAGAAGCGTTGTAAGAGAGAAGCACGGTTTGGGATAAAGCGTCTGTAAAAGTTAATTAGACCAGGGAATTCTCCAAGCAATAAAGTCTTAAACGTGATAGAGGAGTGATACCTTAAGATGAGCTGTGGTTGCCAAGAAAGTTAAGGAAGGAAATACCGAATTAGCATGTAAGTGGATTGATGACAACATCATACTCATGCTAGCGTTGAAAAAGAAGACAAAGATGATTTAGATGTTCCTCTTTATTATGACGTACAACTAGAAGGTCAACAATGTATGCGTGTGTGAAATCAAAACCTTGAAGAACCTCATTGTGAAATCCTGGATGTATGGGATAGGATGTTGGTCAAAAATGGTGGCGCAATTTAAAGCACAATAATTACAACAGT